>PVKZ01001482.1:0-385165 GCA_004027375.1 Macroglossus sobrinus | reverse complement strand
GGGGGCGGGGCTGCGAGCGGGCATGGGGCAGGGGGCAGGGCCGCGTGCTGGTGAGGGACAGGGGGCGGGCGAGGGGCAGGGGGCGGGGCCGCGGGCGGGCGAGACTGGGGGTCGCGGACCTCGACTGAGGCGCCGTCTGGCGCTGCGCCTGGCGGGCGTCGCGAGGCTGGGAGGACGGCCGAGGGCTCCCCCTGGCTGCAGCTCGAGCTCCTCGCAGGCTGCGACGAGCCCAGCCCGCGAGGACCTTTCTGAGGACGAGGACTCCACTCCGGATCCCAAGTTCGCGGTCGTGTTCCCCAGGATCCACAGGGTGGGGAGGGTGGCGAGCGGCCAGAGCTCAGAGGAGGCGTCCGCTGATGTCCCCGCCGGGGAGGACCGCGTTTGGCCTTATGCAGGGGCCTCAAGGGACAGTGAAGGTTTCAGGGCAAGTGGAGAAGGGGGCGCCCAGCCTCGCCGCGGCTCTCTCCTGGCCCCGAATCCCCCTGACGAGTCCCCACTGGACGAGAGCATTTGCAGCAGCGAAGCGGAGCCCGAGACATTGGGAGCTGAGACTCCAGTTCACTGGGCGCAGGGCTCGGACACCCGTGAGGACCCTGCGCTTGGCACCCACAAGCTGCTGCCCCCACTCACCTTGCAGAGGAGCCAGAGTCCCTGCAGGTGCCAGAGGGAGCGGTGGGAGCCGGAGGATGAGGACGAGGCCGCGCTGGAGAGGGACCTGGAGCTCAGCCTTGGGCCAGGCCTGGAGGTGCCGTCCTTTCCCGGTGCCAAGGGCAAGAGCCTCGGGGATGTCCTGGAAGACACCGAGGACCTGGCCAGGCTGCGGTGAGTGGACACGGTTCCCAATCCGCCAAGGCTGAGTCACATGGTTCCTCATATCGCACCCTATTCCCGTTCTTATAAATCATAGAGGGGATTTTGCCTCCCTAAATGATGCCTGGCGAGAAGGGGCAGACAGGTGAGGGGTGAACATCAGGTGGCCCTACCTGGGGCTTCCTTCTCTAACTGGCACAAAGCTTCGCTTTGGGTCAGTGGCCACGTCCTGCTTGTAGCCCCTTTGGGGAAGGTAACTTACTTAGCAGCGGGCTCAGAGAGAGCACATGACTTGCCCCAAGTGTCCCTGCAGCCAGTGGCAGCGCTAACTGAGGACCCCCCCCCACCTAACTTTCTGCTCCTCCACCCTGCTGTCCCCACAGACTGGTGTGTGACAGCTCCGTGCTGCTGTGCCTCAAGAGGAGGTTTTACCTGGGCCGAATCTATGTACGGGGGGACCCAGGAAGGGAGAGTGGGCTGGGACTCCCTTTCCCCCTGGGATCAGAGGGTCACCCACCACCCCTGGAGCTTCTCCTTTCTTCTCCTTCCTGGGCTGGATGCTGAACCCTCTCTGGGGACCGGCAGAGGCGGGGCTGGGGGTTTTGGGACCAAGGACGGGCAGAGCCCCATTTCTCTTGCATCTCCTGGCCCTTCGAGGTTCTGGTGAGAGCTTCAGCTTTCTTCTCCAGACCTTTGGGGGACCCCTCCTGCTCGCTCTAAACCCCCACCGGGACCTGCCTCTCTTCTCACCTGAGGTCATGGCCAGCTACTACCCCAGGAAGGCCCCCAACACGACCCCGTAAGTGACTTTGCCCCACCAATCCTTTGCAAACCCCCACCACCACCATCACCCTCACCCTGGGCAGCTAAGCCCTAGCAGGTCCCATTGTCTGAGGTCTTAGGGACTCCGGGCACGTCCTGCCTCCAACTAGGAAGGTCCAGGTGCCCCTGGCAGCCTTCTCATCTGCCCCCACCCCCTTTCTCCAGACACATCTTTGGGGTCGTGGCATCAGCCTATAGCCTGTCTCAGAGCACTGAGCAGGGCACATGCATTCTCCTCAGGTGAGTGGTGGCCGCCCTGTTTGACTAAACCCAGAGGCTACACTGCGGGCTGGGAAGGGGTGGGTCGGTGGAGGGGGGAACACGGGGTCTGCATTTGAAACTGCTGGTCTGCTCCACGGCTGGGTGGCGTCTCTGGACTTCCTAAGGGTTGTGCTCCCTGCTGAAGTCACCACATAGGCCCTTGAGGGAGGCACTTTTTTCTGTTGGGTCTCTGACCAGGGTCTATCTCTCCACATTTCTGAGGGTCTCCTCCAGGGTCGTATCATTTCCCGGGTCCCGGCTCCATAGGGTCATCCTACGTGCCCCTTCCTGGAGACCCTACCAGCCCCTCCCTCCTGCAGTGGGCACAGCGGCTCAGGGAAGACGGAAGCTGCCAGAAAGATGGTGCAGTTCTTACACAGCCTGGCCCAGGAGCAGGCCAGGGACAGAGGGTGTCAGGTGAGGGGTAGCTGGCCGTTTTCCAGGGAGTGTGGTCTCAGGTCTCTGGCTTCTCTTGGGGCTTCCCCCAGGCATTGCCTGCTGTAGTCAGGGGAGGGCGGAATGCGGGGGACCAGCCTTCCATGGACCCGCCTAGTCCTCAGGCACTGAGTGTCTTCAGCCGGGCTGCCAATCAGTGGGCCCCGCTGTTGCTCCTGGGGATACCTGAATGCCCTCCCCCCATCCAGCTGGAAGACGTCCTGCCCCTGCTCGGCAGCTTTGGCCATGCCAAGACAGTCCTCAATGCCAATGCCAGCCGCTTCGGCCAGGTCTCATGCCTCTACCTGCAGCAGTGAGTGATGGGGCTCCAGGTGGGCGCAGGGGCACCCATGATCATCAGCTCCCCTTCCGGGGAACTCAAGGCTGCTGCCCTTGGGTCCAGCCCATGGTGGGTCCCATTCGGAATGGGGTCCCTGTATTGCATGCACCCTGGGCACCCCCACCCAGTGTCTTGTGCCCGCAGTGGGGTCATCGTGGGAGCTTCTGTGTCACATTATCTGCTTGAGACCTCAAGGGTAGTATTTCAGGTAAGACCCACCCTGCTGCTCACCCCTTGTCAGCTCCCAGAGTGGGGAGGAGGAAGGGGACACTATTGGTGGGTGGGGATGCACCCTGGTCTTTAAGCCACCAGGCTTGCCTTTCCTAGGACTTGTCCCTGCTGCCCTGGGACAGAGGACCATGCCCCTGCCCCCTCCTAAGCCAGTCCTTCTCCCCCAAGGCCCAGGCTGAGCGGAGCTTCCACGTTTTTTACGAGCTGCTGGCAGGGCTGGACCCTGTGGAACGGGAGCAGCTGTCCCTGCAGGACCCCGAGACCTACTACTACCTCAACCAGGTGGGGGCAAGGCCCGCTGGGCGTGGGTGATGGGGCCTGCGCAGGGCACGGTCTTGGCTCAGGTGTCTGCGGAGGAGCCAGAACAGAGAGAAGCGGTGGGCAGCCAGGCCCTGCTCCTTAGCCCTGCTCCGTCCCGCAGGGCCGGGCCTGCAGGCTCCCAGGCAAGGAGGATGCCCAGGACTTCGCGGGACTGGTGAAGGCCCTGCAGGCGCTGGGCTTGTGCCCCGAGGAGCTGACCGCAGTCTGGGCCGTGCTGGCCACCACCCTGCACCTGGGCAACATCTGCTTCTCCTCGTCGGAGGTGAGCTCCCCTGAGTGCATGGCTCGTTTGCATGATCAAGGCAGCAGTAATAATGCCAAATGCTTGCATGTGGCTGACTGCAAGGCCCTGGGCTGCCCTCAGAGCCTCACAGCTGCCCTGGAAAGCAGGCAGACCCTGCCGGAGCCAGCTGGCTAAGATCAAACAGTTCCCGAGAGGGGGAGTGAGGATTGAAATAAAGAAAGAAAGAGAGAGAGAGAGACAGAAGATAGAGTCGAGCTAACAGTAAATACTGTGCCCTGAGTTTATTAAGCACAACATATTTATACCCTTGGAAATGCATGAGAAGCAAAACTCACAGATATGCTAATAATTGCTGACATTTACATAAGTTCTCTCAAAACCTTCTTGTTCCTGTTTTCTGTCTCTTATTCCTTGGGGCAAGGAACATTCCACTCTTTCCATTAAGCCAAACTTCCTCCTTCAGTACAGCGCCCACCTGCTCTGCAAACTTCTAGCTTGCAGGCAACTTTAACCCTGTTTGTAGGGCATTCAGCAGGAATGGCTCCCAACAAGACCCCGATCGTATAGACGAGAGAACTAGGACTCAGATGTTCTGCACCCGTGTCAGTCAATGCCTGTTTCACAAAACGGCCACCCCTAGAAAGCATACGTGACACGAACTGGGCAGCTGTTACATCCTTGGCACTGTGTAAATCACTGATTTGGTTCTCATGGCAGCACCGAGACCTAAGGGGTGTTGCTTCCCTTTTAATAGTAAGACTGTGGAGGCTCAGAGAGAAGAGACACTCGTCATTGGCGGCCAACTAGTAAAGAAGTAGCTCAGGACCCAATGCAGGGCCTTCGGACTCCGGAGCCGGCTCCTACCTGCCCGGATCTATGTGCCTTTGCTATCAGAGCAGCTTGTCGGGCAAAGCCAGGCCCGGCCCCCGCCCTGTGCGCTGTGGCCATCCCACAGGCAGAGCTCTCCCTGCCCACTCCCTCCTCTGTCCAGAGGGCGTCCCAGGAGGTGGCTGCCGTGTCCAGCTGGGCCGAGATCCACGTGGCGGCACGGCTGCTGCGGGTGCCGCCCGAGTGCCTGGAGGGGGCTGTCACCAGAAGGGTCATGGTGAGCTCGAGGACCCTGGGGAGGCACAGGCCCGACCTGGCCATCCGAAGGCTTGCCGGGTGCCCTGGGAGCCTTAGGTGTGACATACCATGTGCACATCTTCCGCCTTCCAGGAGACGCCCTACGGCCGGGCCTCGAGATCCCTCCCTGTGGAAGGCGCCATTGATGCCAGGTGGTCCTGGGGGCAGGAGGGAGCCGGAGCCCCACCTGGCCCTCTGCTGCACATGGCTCACTCACCGTGTCCGCAGGGACGCCCTGGCCAAGGCCCTGTACTCACGGCTCTTCACCTGGCTTCTGATGAGAACCAACACGCGGTTGGCACCGCCCGGCGAGGGAGGCAGCGTGGACACCGTCACTGTGGTGGATGTCTACGGCTTTGAGGTCACCTCTTGGGGTGGGGCCCAGGACAGCGGTGCCCACCTCATCCTGATTATTATGTCTGGGGACCGCAGCAGCTCCAGCTGTCCAGGAGGGGGCACTCGTGAACTATTTGCCCACCTGGCTCTGAGGTGGTCCATCACACAGCTGCGAACTCCATAGGTGTAGCTATTCTGCCCTGCTCTGTCCCCTCCTGACCTCACCTCCGGAGCGTTCTGTTCTGCTTGGCCTTGCAGAGCGCCCCCTGCCATACACCAAGAAGAGGGAGAGTCCCCCACGTTGCCCTAACTTTTCATAAGCTCTCTGTCCCTTTCCAGAGGACCCCGCCTCCTCAGGGCAGGGCGGAGGGGGCTGGAGGGCACAGCTCACTGCCCCCTGATCTCTCCTGTGTAACAGTGTGTCCTTGGTGACTACCCCCTCTCTAAGGAGAGGGATAAAATGGCAAATGTGTGTCCTCATGCGTACCCTCATGTGTGCTTTAGAGTGACTCGAAACTCTGTGTAAGCCACAGAAAGCGGGGACTCTGCTGGGCTTACTATGCGGGGGGGATCAGAGGAAGGAGCCTGTAATCCCTGCAGGAGGAATGCCAGAAGGCTTCTTGGAGGTGGCGGCCTGGAGCCCTCCTTATGAGGATGTGGGATTTTGAGAGCCAGAAAGCTAGGTCGCAGGAAAAGGAGGCTTCCAGACCACAGGATGGCTGTGACATTCATGCTAAGGGCAGAGGGCAGAGATCCCAGAGGGAGTCCTGACTGGGTTGGCAGGGCCGAGGCAGCTTGCATGCTGTGCCAGGGCCTTTGCA
Organism: Macroglossus sobrinus; assembly: GCA_004027375.1. Classification (NCBI taxonomy): domain Eukaryota; kingdom Metazoa; phylum Chordata; class Mammalia; order Chiroptera; family Pteropodidae; genus Macroglossus; species Macroglossus sobrinus. Next base: position 379,419 of record PVKZ01001482.1, on the reverse strand, counting down.
CTTGACCCCGTACGTAGGCTGCAGCATCAGCCCTGTGGCACCACCCCTCCCGAGTGCCGGAGAGAATTCGGGCAGCCCCTGTGGGAGGCAGATGAAGGGCACTCGGGAGGGGTGGCTATGTGCCGGCCCCCCACACCCGCCCTTATGTGGGTGCCCACCTCACTGCCCACATGCCCCCAGGCACTGAGGGTGAATGGCCTGGAGCAACTGTGCAACAACCTTGCCAGCGAGCGCCTGCAGCTCCTCTCCACCCAGATGCTGCTTGCCCAGGAGGAGGAGGTGAGGCGACCTGGGCGTGGACGAGCAGGAGGACACCCAGCTGTCCCCCGGAACAGAGGCCATCCCTGGGAAAGGGAGGGCACTGAACCGAGAGCTCCGCCCCAAAGCCCGCTTGCTATGGACCCCCTCAGTCCTTCCAAGCCTCAGTTCACTGATCTGTACAGTGGGAGGGCCATGTCTGCTCTGGCTCGGATGAGGATCCCCCCCACATGTGGGTGGGCTCCCTAAATAGCCAGCTGCTGGCTGTTTCCACCCAGGAGTGTCGGCGGGAGTTGCTGCCCTGGGTGCCCATCCCCCAGACTCCGAGGGAGTCCTGCCTGGGCCTTCTGGTAGACCAGCCCCACGGCCTCCTGAGTATTTTGGATGCCCAGACACGACTGTCCCAGGTGAGCCCCTAGTGGCAAGGACAAGGAGCGGGGGAGAGCAACACGGCCCCTGGGCACAGCCGGGGAAGGCAGCGGGCCCAGGTAGCGCGTGCACCGAACTGCAGCACGGGCCTATGGACACCTGTCTCTTATCAGGCCACAGACCACACCTTCCTCCAGAAGTGCCACTATCACCATGGCGATCACCCGTGCTACACCAAGCCCCAGCTGCCCCTTCCTATCTTCACCGTGCAGCATTACGCAGGGACAGTCACCTACCAGGTATCAGGGTGAATCAATTGGTGAGGCCATGTGACCCTGGCGTTTCCTCTGGGAGTTGAGTCACCTGACCCGTGAGGTGACGGGAATGGGTGAGGAGACGCTCCTTGCAAGGCTTGGCCATCTGTCCCTACCTGGGCCCTTGGCCACACCCAGTTCTGGGCTAGCGTTGGAGGCTGGGGACAGTGGAGGCTGTGGGACCCTTCAGACCAAGAAGGGCAGAGCATGTGCAAGGGGCCTGGCTCTGATAGCCTCAGGCGGTGAGCTCTCCCGCTGAGCCTCCATTTCCTCCTCTGAGAAATGGGAGTGGGAATCTGCCCTAAGATTGTCGTGAGGATTAAATGGCCAGGTGGGTGCCTGCCACATACTAGATGCTCACTGAAGGGACACTCCAATCCCACTTCTGAGTTTCACATACCTACCCAGCAGGAGAGACACTGAGGGGAGGGGCCTAGTGTAAAGAGTAGGACTGAGGGACCGATTCGAGGTGGGGCAAGTCATGGAAGGCTTCCTGGAGGAGGTGATGTGCTCTGGTTATAGAATTAAAAATACTACCAGAAACTATCCAGATCAGGAGCAAAAGGAATATATGTCCATTATACCTCCAAAAAAAATCACATCGAAAGAAATTAAAAGAAACACAAGAAGACTGGATGAAGAAAACTGTTAAACTGTATTGAAGGTCACAAAAGAAGACTTAAAAATGGAGAGGCAACCCCCATTCGTGTTGGAGAGCCCTAATATCGTTCATTCTTTCTCAACTGATCTAGAAAAGTGATGTCATTCCAGAGGCGGAGGAATAATAGGTTTTGATGGAATTATTCTGAAGTATCATCAGGAAAAAAAATGCGTGAGAACAGCTAATAAAATATTGAAAAGCAAAAGCGTTTTATAGCTTCAGGCCTCACGCTGGAGGCCTTTGATGCAGGCATTTGGGGTTAATTTTTATATGTGGTGTGAGATAAGGGTGCACCTCCATTCATGCTTTTGCATGTGGGTTTCTCGTTTTCCCAGCACCACGGGGTAGAGAGACAAAGGTGGCCTTTAACTCAGAGGGGAGAGGCTGGATTACCTGACAAAGGGGTGGGCCCCTGCACCTACCTCCCTGCCCGCCGCCCCGCAGCTTTCCCCCACCTGCTCCTCACATTGTTTCTTGCAGGTTCATAAGTTTTTAAACAGGAATCGTGACCACCTGGACCCGGCTGTGGTGCAAATGCTCGCGCAGAGCCAGCTACAGGTCCCTGCTCAGCCTCACTCTGTCACCCCACACTCTGTCCCCTCTCATTCTGCCCTTCTTGCCTGAACACTCTTGCTCACGTGTCCTCGAGCCCCTGGTACGTTGGGCCACGAGCTGGCACACCCTGGCTCTCTGGGGGTAGGGGGCAGGCAGGGCTATGGACAAGGCCCCTGCCATCTCTCTCCACAGCTGGTGGGCAGCCTATTCCGGGAAGCAGAGTCCGAGGCTGGGGGCGGGAGAGACAAACCCACGTTGGCCTCTCGCTTCCAGCAGTCCCTGGGGGACCTCCTAGCCAGGCTGGGCAGGTGAGAACAATGCCCCTTACAGCTGACACCAGGGAGTCAGATGATGGGGGGCCGATCTGTATCCAAGTGACCCCCTCCTTCCACCCATCAGGAGCCATGTCTACTTCATCCACTGCCTCGACCCCAACCCCGGGAAGGTGAGCTCCCCCAGCTCCCCGGCCCAGAGCCCGCAGCTGCTGCCCTGCCCCTCCCCCATCGTGTGCTGTCCTGCTTCCCCCCACCCCCACAGCTTTAAGCCCCTCGACTCCAGCGCCCGCCCGTTGCTCTGTCCCACGGCCACAGCTTCCGGGCCTCTTCGATGTGGGACACATGGCAGAGCAGCTGCGCCAGGCGGGCATCCTGGAGGCCGTACGCGCCCGCAGTGCCCACTTCCCTGTGCGCGTCCCCTTCCAGGCCTTCCTGGCCAGGTAGGGCTCCAGAACGGGGGCAGCCAAAGGCCCCTGCATCTCAAGTGTGGAAAGAGGTTTACACTTTGCTTGTTCCGACCTTGACTCTCTGTCCTCGGGGCAGGTTTCGGATCCTGGGGACAGAGGGGCAGGGAGAGCTGCTCTCTGACCGGGAGAGGTGTGGCGCCATCCTGAGCCGGGTGCTGGGGGCTGAGTCTCCCCTCTGTCACCTTGGAGCTACCCAGGTGGGTGTGTGTGCAGAGGTGCAGGCCCAGCTGGAAAGGGAGAGAGGAGCATTCTGGGACAAACTCAGGATCTGGTGGCCCTTCTGGGTGGTGGGGAGGTGGAGCGGGTCTGGGGGGCAGGTGCCCTGGGCACCCCAGCAGAATAGATTGTTTAGCCAGAAGGAAGGCGGCTGAGGCCTCAGGAGAAAAGCAAGGTGGGCCCCCGCCCCTGGCACCCACACCCGGCCTGCCTCCAGTCCACGCCTCCGCCCCCAGATCCTGCTCCAGGAGCCGGGCTGGCAGCAGCTGGAGCAGCACCGGGCCCGGCACCGCTCCCAGGCGCTGCTCACCCTGCACCGCGGCCTCCACGCCCGCATCTCCCGCCAGCGCCTCCGCCTCCTGCCCCGGATGCAGGCCCGTGTGCGGGGGCTCCAGGCCAGGTGTGCAGGGGTGCTCGGGCTGGGACAGGGAGACATGAGCTCTCAAGACAGGTTCGCCTGCTCTCCTCGAGAACATCTCTGCCCGTACCCATGCAGTCTGCTTGAATACCCCCAGTCACGGAGAGCTCATCATCTGTCGAGGGCACACACACCTGCAGTCTCGACTCCCCGAGTGTTCTCTTTCCTCGTCTGCTGTATCCTTCACTCTGCACCAAGAATGATCTTCTGAATGTATGAATTCAGTTGTGCGCGGCCCTGCCCACCTCTCCGGCCTCCGAGTTTGGCCAGACTGTCACACTCCGGGCTCTTTGGTCCTCCTGGTTCTTTATATCACTTCCCTCCATCTTCTCACCTAGTTAAATCCCAACACTCTTTATAGCCCGTCTTCACTTACTCATCCAACAGCTGTCCAATGACCTTCTCTGTCTACCCTGGGCCAGACTCTAGTGACACTGGGATGAAGGCAGAGATGGTGCTAGCTGGAGAGTCAGCTGCAGACAGGAAGCCAGCCACCAGTCACCCCAAAGGCGATCGTTAAAGCTCTGAGGACAAGTGACACCAGGGAAGCCTGCAGGGACCCCTATTTCCAAGATATTTTGTCCTCAACAAAAACTCTGTCCCCGCTAAGCCATCATTCCCACTCCCTCCCCTCCGGCCCCTGGTAACCTCTGTCGAATCTACTTTCTGTCTCTTCTAGATACTCCATGTAAGTCAGCTCATGAAGAATGTTCTTTTATGTCTGGCTCATGGCACTAAGCATCATGGTTGCAAGGTTTATCCACATCCTAGCACGTATCAGAACTTCCTTTGTTCTCGGGGGGGTTTAATAACATCGATGCACATTTGGGTGGTGTCTACCCTTTGGCTCTTGTAAAGAATGCCGCTGTGAACACAGGTGTGCAAGCATCTGTCCGAGACTCCGTTCCCGTTCTTTTGGGTCTATATCAGGAGCGGACTCGCTGGGTCCTATGGCAATTCTATGTTTAGCTTTTTGAGGAACTGCCGACCTGTTTTCCAGAAGGGCTGCACCAGGGATGCAGGCGGGTTCCGGTTTCTCTACATCCTTGCCGATACTTGTCCCACTTTTTAAATTCTAGCCATCCTCGTGGCTGTAGGGTTGCATCTCACCGTGGATTCGATTTGCATTTTCTGAAGGATGAACGACTCTGAGCATCTTTTCATGTGCTTCTTTTGCGTATCCTTGAAGAAGTGTCTATTCAAATCCTCGCCTGCTTTTCAATTGGGTTATTTGTCTTTTTGTTGTTGGGTTTAGGACTTCCTTCTATGTTCTGGATATTAAACCCTTATCAAATATGCGATTTGCAGATGGCCTCCCATTCTCTGGGTCATCTTTTCACTGTCTTTTCACAAAGGGTGGTGTCCTTTGGTGCATAAAAGGCGTAAACATTTATTTTTAAATGTTTAAATGTTTATCCTGCTGAGGCACCTGGTCTTTCTTATATCTGGATAATTCTCGAAGACATTTTATTTGAACGTTGTCTCTTCCAGGATTTCCTATCAGATTTTCAGTAATGTCCTTTTTTAGAAGTTCGGCATCTTAATACTATGCCAGGCTATTCTAAACACGTCTCTTAATTCATCTAATCTTATCGTGGGCTGGACATTACAAAAAAATTCTCACTTGTACGGATGATGAAACTAACACCAAGAGAAGTAAAGGAACTGATCCAAGACCATCGTGACTCAGTAGGACGAGAATGATCCTGGGCAGTCAGCTCCAGACTTTGAGAACTTAACCCTCTGTGCGAACAGCTCCTCCATCACCCTGTTCTTTCCAAGTGTCCTTTTCCTGCTGTTTCCCTTACGTGCCAGGGGACTTTGCTGGCCTGGGGTCTGTTTTCACATTCCTGTCTTGGCTCGGAGGATTCGGATGCTGGGCGTGAGTCTGGACTCCTTCTCACTCGCTCCCTTTCACCGCCTCCAGGAAGCGATACCTGCAGCGGCGGGCGGCCCTGGGACAGCTGAACACCCTCCTGCTGGTGGCCCGGCCCCTGCTCTGGCGAGGGCGGAAGCTGCAGGTGAGGCCTCTCTGGGTAGGGCTGTTCCACTGGACAGCTCAGGGGAGAAGCCAGGCGTCTCGCTGGCCACGCTGGCCGAGCTCTGACAGCGTCTACCCCGCCACCTCACCCAACCACAGGAGGTCAGGCCTCCGATGCCATTGCTGGTGGAGCTCGTCCCACTTCTGTCTGCCTGGCCCGGGTAGGCTGGGGCCTCTGGGGGATCATTGTCCTCCTTCATCCCTGCCCGTCCCCCAGACACACTCCCCTCTCCCTGCCTAAGGTGTCTTCCCATCCCCTCCAGCCCTCACGTGGGGCCCACCTGCTCCCACTTCTTACCTGATGACTCATATTAGAGGGCCATAAAGCAGCTCGAAGGTCAGTGCCCACACATACTGCCCCCCTCTCCGGCCCCTCCCTGGCTGGACTTTGTCTCCTGGGACCACTCCTTCCTGTCTTCCTACCCTTTTCCCGGTAGGCTGGCAGACGGGCAGTGACACCCACAGCGCTAAGGCTGGTGAAGGCTCCAGAGGAGTGGGGACAGGCAGCTGGCCCCTCTGGGTTGGTGCTTGTTTTTCTGCCAGTGCCAGGACCTCCAGGGGGCAGGAGGGGGCAGCTGAACTGTGGGGCCGGGGAGGAGCCGCTAGGAGCCAGCGGTGGCTCCTCCGGGGGCATCAGTGATTCCCGGGTCTCCCCTGACAGTTCGGGCATCGGCGTGGCTGGCACGGCCGCGGGGCCTCCAAGAACACGTCCAGCATGGTAGGTGGCCTGGAAGCTAGCGGGTGTCACTGGGTTATGAACCTGCTAAACTTGGCACCGCCTGAGAGGGAGCACGGGGTGCCAGGGGTGCCGGCGTGGGTGTTGTCCCTCAGGGGCATCTGTCGTGCCCCCTGAGAAGAAGCCTGGGATCCCTCGGTTTCCCTCTGAGGGCTCCTGGGACCCTGTTTATGTGAGTGTCAGGGTCAGAATCCTCAATCTTTGGAGATGAAGTTCATAGGTTGGGGTGAGGAGGGACTGGGTGCCTGTGTCCCTCCTTCCTTTGGTATCGGGGGTCCATTGCTCCTCCCTGGCAGGAGCTGGGGCGTCTGGAGATCCCCGCCGAGCTGGCCGTCATGCTGAGGACAGCAGAAGGTGAGTCTAGATTAGTGTCCCTCTGGCCACGACCCCTCCCCCAGTCTGTCCCCGTGGTCCCTGCCTCCGATGCTCTGGGCTGCCCCTGACTCACTGCTCTGCTCCTTCTCCATGGGGCTGGGGGCCGATGGAGAGGGCCGGAGGCGGTACCCGAGCTGGGTGCCTCACCTGGGCATTTCTGGGCTGCCTCTTGGTGCTGTCCCCAGGCCATCAGCACACCCTGGTCCAGAGGATCACAGAGGCCTTGCCCCCGGAAGTTCCTGCCCAGACCAGCCTGACCCTCCCGCCTGATATTGACCAGTTCCCCTTCTCCAGCTTCATTTCCACCGACTTTCAGGTTGGCATCCCCCCCCCCCCCACAGCTTCAGCTCTTCCCCGGGGGACGCTCACAGTTCCCCGGATGTCAGCCCCTGCCAGGCCGACGCTGTCTCTTCCTCTGTCTTCCCCCTCCTTCCTGCCTCTCCTGTCTCCGGGGCTGTGGATGCAGCTGCGTCGCTTGCAAAATACCCACTGACCCTAAATGACTCGCTTTCCAGCGTTACTTAGATCTGCGATGCCACACGTGTGGCATATAACGGCCGGGGACACTGTCCGGGCTCTGTGCTGGGTACAAAAACAGGAATCAAAACCGCCCGTAGAATAGGATCCCACATTTTGTTAAAAACAGCCGCAGAGGGTGGTGATGTGCATGTATCTGTGCGGAGAAAGTAGAACCAGGGAGAGAGAGACTACAGCGTTAACTGTGGTTGTGTCTGGCGGTGGAATGTTGGTGGTGGCTTTTGTTCTTTATCTTTTTCCATGTTCTCTGGGTTTTCTGCATGCACGGGCAGAATGAGCAGTTAAGCTGCATTTTTAAGACGGTTTTCCTTGCCAGTCCCTCTCCCTCTCCCTCTCCCTCTCCCTCTCCCTCTCCCTCTCCGAGGGTGGTGCTCCCACAGGCTCCTCTGGGATGTGGGGCAGCACAGACCGGCCCTTGCTCAGATCCTGTGTCACCCTGCGTCCCTGCAGGAGCCATCCCTGCCCAGTCCTGGGCAGCTGCTGGCCAAGCCCCTGACCCGGCTGGACGGTGAGAACCCTCAGCTTGCCCTGGATGTCAACAAGGTGGTGAGTGACGCATCCGGGAGGGGACAGGGTGGGCTCCTGCATGCTGGCTGGGACCACAGGAGCCCCGGATGTCCTGCCCTCACCTCGTTTTGTGTCTGCAGATGCTGCGGCTCCTGGGAGACGGGTCCCTGCTGGCCTGGCAGGAGCAGACCATGGGCACGTACCTGGCGAGGCAGGGCCAGCGCCAGCCGGGGCTGCGGGGCGAGCTCTTCAGCCAGCTGGTGGCCCAGCTGTGGCGCAACCCAGATGAGCAGCAGAGCCAGCGCGGCTGGGCCCTCATGGCCGTCCTGCTCAGCGCCTTCCCCCCTCTCCCCGACCTGCAGAAGCCACTGCTCAAGTAAGGCGCCTGGTGGGCGGAGGCCCCGTGGGTGGGGTCAGTGGGCTGTCCCACCACCCCTCCCCGCCACAGCAGCCCCGTGCTGTCCCCGCAGATTTGTGTCCGACCAGGCCCCCACGGGCATGGCAGCGCTGTGCCAGCACAAGCTGCTGGGGGCCCTAGAGCAGACGCAGCTGGCCCCGGGGGTCATACGGGCCCACCCGCCCACCCAGCTGGAGTGGACGGCCGGATGGCGGCGGGGACGAATGGCGCTGGACGTCTTCACTTTCAATGGTGAAGCTTGCCACCTGATCAGGCCTCCCTGAGCCCGCAGTGGAGCAGCCCTGTCCCCTCGCCCTCCTGGACCCGCTTCCTGCCTCACCCCCCCTGTGACCCCGATCTTCCTTCTGTTCTGCTTTTGGGGACAACAGCCCCTTCCTGTCGGGGGGGGCCCCTCCTGTCCCTCACTCTTGGCTCCCACCCCTCGTTCCCCACAGAGGAACACTTCTCGGCCGAGGTAGAGTCCTGGACCACAGGGGAACAATTTGCAGGGTGGATTCTGTGGAGCAGGTATGGGGGACCTGGGGTGGCGGGCGTGTGGCCAACACTGCCCATTGTCCCGTCCTCCTCCTGCGTCCTCCTCACCATGCCAGCCCACTCCCCCACCAAGCACCTGCAGCTACTCCTGCAGGCCCAGGGCCAAAGCCTGCTCCCTGCAGGGCTGGGGCGTGGGGGTAAGTGGGCAGGGTCTAGACAGGGCATTCAAGATGGGGAGCGAGAATGGGGATTATGCCTAATTAAGTAGGTAAACACATAAGCGTGAGCATCGGAGCTGATGTGTACGAGGGTTGTGAGACAACAAATAAGGAAAGCTATCTGGGAAAAACTGGTTTTGTCACGCAGGTTCCTGGCCCCTTCCCCCTTGCCCTTTGGGGATGGTCATCTGCTTGGCTGACCATCCCCTGTGCACACCCCTGTCCCACCCAGAGGCCTGGAGGGGCCCCCCCGTGGCTGGTCTGTGTCACTGCACTCCAGGGACGCCTGGCAGGACTTGGCTGGCTGCGACTTCGTGCTGGACCTGATCGGCCAGACCGAGGACCTGGGGGACCCAGCTGGTCCCCACAGCTACCCCATCGTGCCCCAGAGCTTGTAGGTGCCACCCTAGCACCCCTGTCCCCAGCCTGCTCCTGTCCCTATCCTGTCGTAGGTGACCCCGCCACACACAGCCAAGGTACCGGCTCAGCGGGGCCCCTGTCTCCTGCAGAGCTGGGGATATCCCCCCCGCCCCTGGCGTCCAGGCCCCCTCGCTGCCCCCTGGCCCCCCTCCAGGTCCAGCCCCACCACTGCCCGGCGGGAGCCACACAGGTGAGGCTGGGCGTGGGCACACTGAGGTTGACAGTGCAGGAAGCCCCACGCCCCAGGCAGATGACGCCGACTGTCCCCTGGCCCCATAGGTGAGTCCCGGGCCTCGAGGAACCTGGATGGCTACCTGGACCACCTCTTTGATCCGGTCCTCTCCCCAGGCCTCAGCGTAAGTGTCCTGCACACACACCCCCCACACACACACCGCCCTACCCCGCTGGGGCCTCCGCCACCTGTCCTATCTCTCCCAGAGCTCTAGCTCTGACCCCGGGACCTGTGACTTTGTCCCTTCAGGATCTGGAGCAAGGCTGGGCTCTGAAGAGCCGAATGAAGGGAGGGGGCGCCATCGGACCCATGCAGCAGAGCAGCTACCCCATGAGTGAGTGCGGGGCCAAGCGCCCACCCAGGGTCTCCCCGGCCCAGCAGCACGGGCCGTCATGACCTGGGAACCCCCAGTTTCGGGGTCAGAGCTCCAGCCTGCGCCCTGGTGGCCCATACTCTTCTCTTCACCTGGGGCTGGAGGGAGGCTGTCTGTGGGCCCAGGTAGGGACCGACCTGGGAGGGCGCTGTTTCCTCAGTGTACCCAGGGATGATGCAGGTGCCTGGATACCAGCCAGCCATGATGCCTGCGCCCATGCCCATGATGCCTGCGCCCATACCCATGATGCCAGCCGTGGGCGCGGTCCCTGCCATGCCAGGTGAGACCGGGCCGGGGCCCTGGGGCCCTCCTCCCGTCGGGACTGGAGCAGGGGAGGGTCCTGCCAGGGGCCCGGAGGGCACAGTGGGCAGAGGGTCGTGAGCTCGGTCGTGGCTCTCAGCTGCCCCGCCCACCTGCCACCCTCGCAGCCATGATGGTGCCGCAGCCGCAGCCGCAGCCACAGCCGCAGCCTCTGATTCCCAGCGTGGACGCGAGGCTGCTGCAGACCCAACAGCAGAACTTCATCAACCAGCAGGCGCTGATCCTGGTGAGGGGTGGGCGGGGCCCCCGGGCCGCCTAGCCGGGGCAGGGCCGGAGCAGGGTCAGGCTAGCTCTGACTTGGGGTCACCCTCCCGCCTCCAGGCCCAGCAGATGACTGCCCAGGCCATGACCCTGTCTCTGGAGCAGCAGACACAGCAGCGCCAGCACCAGGCCCAAGCCCAGGTCCCTGGAGCTGCCTCCCACACCCCAGCTCCAGCCATCTCTCCCAAGCCCAAGAAAGCCCTGGCACCCCAAGAGGAGCCAGAGCTGGAGTCCGTGGGGGCCCCCCTGGAGGTGAGGAGTGAAGGCCAGGCAGAGGGCGGGGCCTGGGAGTGGGAGGCAGGCTCCAGGGCAGCGGGGGATGGGAGACCCCGGGCTGGGGAGGGGGAGGGGCGGGAAGATGCAGAAAAGACGCCATCGGGTCCCAGTTCCCAGGACACGAGGGGTTGCCTCGGAGAGTGGAGACTCGTCTGGCAGGGCTGCCCCCTCACGTCCCCTTTCTGACAGCAGGAGACCTCACAGGGGGGACACAGACCCCAGCGGCCCAAGAACTTCCAGCAGAAGCGGGACTATTTCCAGAAGCTAGGTGAGGGAACTTGGGGTGTCAGGGGCTCAGCCAACACCGACGGGTGTTATTACCCTGCTCCCTTGGGTCAGTGCGGCCTGTCCGGCCTGTCCGGGTGCACTGATGGGCGGGCCAGGTGGAGGGTGACAGACAGGGCCATCTGGGTGCTTACAGGACAACAGCAGATCAAGGTGAAGACGGTGAAGCCACCCGCCAAGGTGCAGATCCCCCAAGGGGAGGAGCAGGAGGAGGAGGAGGAGCAGGAAGAGGAGGAACCCAGCGCAGGTGGCGGGGAGACGGGGGAGGGCCGGGCCTTGCCGTTCTGCTCTCGGTCTCACGTGTTTCCTTCCCTCCCGGCCAGTGCCAGTGCCGGTGCCGTCCCCTCCGCCACCCCCCATCGTGAAGAAGCCACTGACACAAGGTGGGGCCAGAGCTGCCAGGGAAGCGGAGGCTGCGCCGGCCCAGGAGGCAGCGTCGGACGAAGACCCCAGGCCGGCGCCGGCTCGGAGTGAAGACAAGGTGCCCAAGCAGCCCAGCAGAGAGATCAGAAACATCATCCGCATGTACCAGAGCCGCCCCGGCCCCGTGCCGGAGCCTGTGCAGCCGGCCAGGTGGGCCTGGGCGCGGCCAGCCATGCCCGCTCCCCAAGGAGGTCACCCCGTGGGCTTCTGACCCCTTCTATTTCTCAGGAGGCCCCCCAAGACTTTCCTGAAGAAGAACAACCCTAAGGACGAGGCTCTGGCTAAGCTGGGGATCACCGGCGGCCACTTGTCCCCCTCGGTGAGGCCCCTCCCATCCTGTCAGGGCACAGCTGCTCCGCGAGGGAGTCTGAGGCTCTCAGGGCTCAGTTTGGCCTTCTCCCTAGACACAGTCTGTGTGCGTTCTCTGTGCTCCACAGACACCATCCCCCAGCCCAGGGAAGGGCCCCCCGCCAGCTGTGGCCCCTCAACCCAAGGCCCCACCGCGGTCCGGGACCTCCAGCTCCATCAGGGAGAAGCAGGGGCCCCTCCGGGAGCTGTTTGGCCGGATGCCACCAACTACCCAAGCACCCCCACCTCCACCAGCACCCCCACTGTCTCTGGCTGGCGACCCGGGGACCCCTTCAGCTGAGCTCTGCGGTAAGGGGCGCCATGGCCCTGTGCGGTGGGCTTCCTGAGGGATTCCCAGGAGCCTCTCAGCACTCCTGGCCAAGGTCAGCTGCTTGGGCTCTGGACTTTGGACCTGTAGGAGCCTCAGCTTCTGCATTCCTGCTCAGGGTAGGGTTGGGGCACCCTGGGCCATGCCTGGCCCTGAGAGATTGTTGTCCACAGGGCGTTGTCCTTGACGCAGACCTGACAGCTGTGTCAGGAATTTAGTGGCCCTGGTGACACAGGGGAGAAAAGTCAAGGACAGCAGGGAAAGCCTGAGGCAGGAGATGGAGGCAGGAGATGAGGCTGGGCGTGAGTGAGCAGCGGACGCCGGAGGCCCAGCAAGCCAGGCCTTGAAGGGCCCCAGGCGGGTGGGGGTGTTCTCTCCCCGAGCCCCAGGCATCCCTGCTCTGGCCGCTCCTCACCTGGCACTCTGGCCCCTCCATCTGCCAGGCCGGATGCAGCCCATGGGGGACCAGGGGACCCGCACCCAGCTGCTCGTGCCCTCGGCCAGCGTGTGCTTCTCCTATGCCAGTGTGCCCTGGAAGCTGTTTCTGCGCAAGGAGGTGGGCACGGGGGCCTGACCTCTCCTCGGGGGGCGGGGGGCGGCAGGCTGGGGGGGGCTGCCCACGTACAAACACCTCCTCCACTGCGCTGCCCACCTCCTCAGGCCTGGTCTTCTGTCTGGCCTGGGAGGAAGCGATGGGACGGGAGTGGGGATGGGCAGGGGCACCATGCCCACGCTCTCTCTCTCTCCCCCATGCCTTCCCCCAGGTTTTCTACCCCCGGGAGAACTTCAGCCATCCCTACAGCCTCAGGCTCCTCTGTGAGCAGGTAAGGGCCCGGCCCACCTGTGACGTGTACAGACAGGACGCCCCCACCCCCGGGCCCCACTGCTGCCAGCAGAGGGACAGGGGAGCAGGTGGCACTCATGGGCACTCGCCGTGCTTCCAGCCCTGGCCTCCTTCAGGCCGTCCTCACAGCGACCCTCCGAGTCAGGACCGTTCTCAGATTAAAACTAAGGCGTATGCAGCACCCAGGACAGGCGCCGGGACACCGCAGGCCCTCCCTGGTGCTTGTTCCTTTGCCACCTCTGGGTGTTCCCAGGCTCGTGCCTGTCCCCCAAATCTACAGTAGTACCCCAAGTTCTGCTTCTTCAGGGGAGCTTGTCTCTGCTGACCGAGGAGCAGCAGGCGGTTGGAAGCCTAGCCTTGGAGAGCGTGGCACGGGCTCTCGTCCTGTGGCTGCCTCCGTGGTGGGCTGTGGCCCCAGGCCCCGGGGGTGACCACCTGGCTCTGCCCCCAGATCCTGAGGGACACCTTTGCCGAGTCCTGCATCCGGATCTCCCAGGACGAGCGGCACAAGATGAAAGACCTGTTGGGTAGGGTCCAGGGACCCTGCGGCCAGGGTGCTGGGGCGCGGGGGGCTGGGCCTCCCGGGAGGGAGCCCGAGGACCGTCTGGGGCCATTCCTGCCTGCAGGAGACTTGGAGGTGGGCCTGGACTCGCTCGTCACCACCGAGGACAGTGTCAAGAAGCGCATTGTGATGGCGGCCAGGGACAACTGGGCCAATTACTTCTCCCGCATCTTCCCCGTCTCGGTCAGTGTGGGGGAAGGTGGGGCAGGGCTGGGGACGACAGCACCCAAGTCCGGATCCCAGGGCTCAGCCTGGGCCTTCTGCAGCAGGGGCGAGAGCTGGGAGTGGGGTGGCCCCAGTGGAAGGACAAAGAACAGCAATGGCCCTGAGCATCCCCTGGGGCATCTTGGATGGTGGAGGGGCCCCAGCAGTCTATATCTGACCCCCCTCACCTTCTGGGCAGGGCGAGGGTGGCAGTGATGTGCAGCTGCTGGGTGTGTCCCACCGTGGGCTCAGACTGCTCAAGGTGACCCGAGGCCCCAGCTTGTACCCCAGTCAGCTGAAGATTCTCTGCTCATATAGGTGAGCCTAGGCCGTGAGGGGGTGGGGGTGGCACGATGGGCCACCCCCCCGGCTCATGCTCCCACCCCGTGCACAGTTTCGCTGAGGTGCTGGGCTTGGAGTGCCGGGGCAGCTCCACTCTGGAGCTGTCACTTAAGAACGAGCAGCTGGTGCTGCACACAGCCCGGGCGAGTGCCATCAAGGCCATGGTCGAGCTGTTCCTGAGTGAGCTCAAGAAGGCAAGCATGGGCCCGGTGGGGGGCCTGGTGCGGGGGGGTCTCCATGAGGCTGCAGTGCACCCTGTCTGGGTGGCTTGGTCTCAGGGTTGTCAGCCAAGTCCCCCTGAGCTGCCTGGGGTGGGGCTGGGAGTTCTGGCTGGGTCCCTGGAACTCTGGGGTGCTCAGGTGGGAAAGAGGCCAGTGGAGTGGGGAGCGGGTGGGGCCGGCAGGACAGGCCCACTCACCCTCCTGGCTGCAGGACTCCGGCTACGTCGTCGCCCTGCGAAGCTACATCACTGATGACGGGAGCCTCCTCAGCTTCCACCGTGGGGACCTCATCAAGCTGGTGCCAATGGGCTCTCTGGAGCCAGGTACCTCCACGGGCAAGCAGGGCGCTGACGCTGGGCGGGCGGCACGTGGCAGAGCCTCTGACGGGCAGAGGGGCCCAGCGGAGTGAGGCACCATCCTCGGATGCCTTCCAGGCTGGCAGTTCGGCTCCACCGGGGGCCGTTCCGGACTCTTTCCTGCCAACATGGTGCAGCCTGCTGCTGCTCCAGACTTTTCCTTCTCACCGGAGCCGAGGACGGGCCAGCACAAGAGTCGGCTGCAGCGCAGAGAGTCCGGGCTGGCTCAGTGGGACGGCGCGTTGGAGGTGAGGAAGACGGGACAGGTGGGAGCCAGGCCCGACTAGGAGTCGAGGACCGCCCTGCCGCTCGGCGGGAGAGCTTGGTCTGTCGCCGCCCCGCTGCCCAGTCCCGATGTCTTGCCTTGTCACCCCAGCAAGACTGCGAACTCCCTGCGGGCAGGGGCTGCACCGCCTGCCCCCTGTGTGTCCCTCGTGGCACTTAGCTCAGTGCTGCCGTAGAAACTACACAATAAAAAGCTCTTGATTTTCCTGACTTCTGGTGGTGTGCTCACTGCAGCTGCTCGGGGTGGAGGTAGGGGTGGGGGGTGCTGCTGGGGTCAGGGCCAGTGGGTGCTCGGGTGGCACCAGGTCTCCTGTGCCCCCAGGGTCCTGCCCACTGCCGAAGCCAGGCACACAGTGACTCAGAGATCTCCAGCCTGCCCTTTATGGCGTCTGTCTCCCTCAACTACACCATGCAGGAGTTTGCCCTACAACACTTCCGGCAGCCCCAGGCCCTGTGAGTGCCCCGGGCCCCCCTGCCCCCCGTGCCTGTCTGTCCCTGCGCAGAGCCACCAGGCCAGTGCTCTTAACACCCTCCCTACGTAGCCTGGGTAGCGGCAGGAGGACCGAGCAAGCAGGGCCGTCCTCTCTGCCCCTTCAGGCTGAACCAGAGAGATGGAGCTGCCAAGGAAAAGGCCGTGGCCAGCCTGGTGCAGTACACCAAGGTAGGGGGACGGCTGGGGAAGAGTCGGGCCCGTGGACCTGCCCTCGGGCCCCCACGGACCCCAGACTCATGGCCCAGCCTCTTTGGCCACAGGCTCCCATCCAGGAATCGCTCATCAGCCTCAGTGATGAGGACATGAACAGGCAGGCTGTGGAGAGCTTCCGGAGTGAGTGGCCATCCTGGGTCCCTGTGACTGCGGTGCTGTGGACCTAGGCGCCTGGTCGCCTTCTCTCCCTGACTTTGCCAGCTCAGGGCAGCACACTGGTGGTTCCTACATCCCCACAGCCCTCACCCACTTCTACTCCTGCCTGAGGGGGTGTGGGTTGTGTGCCTTCTGGGCTGGAAGGCAGAGGTGGGTCCAGCTCACTGGGCACCGCGTGGGGCTGCAGGCACCCCCAGAATCTCTCCGAGCCGTGTTCCCCATCAGTAAAGCCGAGGCTGCCGCTCTACCTGGCTTACTTACACACGTACTGAGAGCGAGGCATGAGGTGGCAGGGGAAGGCCCTGTGTGGGTGGTGACAGCATGAGGCAGGGCCAGGTGCCCAGCTCGGCTTCCCATGCTTCCCACCCTGCCTGCAGTGCTGATGCAGTTTATGGGGGACCAGTCGAAGCCCCGGGACAAGGACGAGATAGATCTCCTGTACGAGCTGCTGAAGGTAAGCAAGCAGGACCTGTGTGCGCTGGAAGCCGGGGGAGATGCTGGGAGCCCGTGGGCTGCCCTCCTGTCCTCCCGCCTGGGCCTCTGCGGGCTCTCCCTTCCTTTGGTCACTATTCATTCAAATCACCCCAAAGTGTTCACGGAGCCTCGGCTGTATGCTGGGGGCGTGGCGGTGAGCCAAGCAGGCTAAGTGCCCGCAGAGCTTACAACCCGGGGGGAGGAGAAGGTCAGTAAACCATGTCTGCGAGTGGAAAGGTTGGTGACACGGTGACACTGGAGCAGAGATCTGAAGGAAGCCAGAGAGTGAGGCATGTGTGCATTGCGGGCAGCACGTGTGGATGGGCAGGAGTGACAATCCTGATGAGAGAGTGACACTCAGCACCAGCAGGGCCAGGACAGCTGGAACCCAGAGAGCTAGCGGGAGAGGAGCAAATACGGCCTGGGAGGTGCCCGGGGGTCCAGGTCACAGCAGGCTTGCAGACTATTTCCAGGACTTGGACTTTTTTCAAGAGAGATAGATAGGAAGTCACTGGAGGGCTTTTGAAGAGAGAGAGATGTGGCTTGTTGCCTGGGGTTGCTCTGGCTGTTGCTTGCTATTCTGGAGGCGTAGAGGTAAAAGGTCGTTGCAAGGGTCCCAGGTGAGGTGGTGCTGACATGGGCCCAGAGGGGGCAGCGGAGAGCAGGAGACTCAGAACAGCTGGTGTCCGAGGAATTGCGTGCGGTGTGTCAGGGAGCGGCCAAGGATGCCACCGAGTCTTTGGCCGGAGCACTGAATGTTTTTGATGAGGAATTCTGAGGCAGGAGCAGGTCCCGGCTGGTGAAGGAATTTCAGACGTATGAAGCCTGAAGCCCCAGACTTCCAAGTGGAGGGCCTGGGGTCCCAGGGAAGAGGCCTGGGTTGGAGGCAGACACCGGGGTCACCAGTGGATGGAAGCAGCTAAGAGCATCGGGGAGGGAGGGCAGACAGGGGCCCAAGGGCGTGCAGCCGTTAGCGGTCCAGGAGACAAGGGGAGCCAGCGGAGATGACTAAGACGGAGGGACCAGAGAAGGTGGAAGATGGTCTAGAAGCAGTGATTTATAGTGGCCAGCTGGGCAGACACAATTAAGCTGAGACAAAGACCCAGAGACAATCACAGGCTGTCACCTCAACTTGGCCCCCAGCCCCTGGCAGGATTTCTCTGACTTCAGATCCCACGCCATCCCTCACTCCGTCACACTGCAGCTCTGCCAGCCCCACTGCCCCTGCCCTGCCCTGCCCACCTGCCCTCTCTGTCCCCACAGCTGTGCCGAGACGAGAACCTCAGGGATGAGATTTACTGCCAGGTCATCAAGCAGGTCACGGGACACCCCCAGCCGTGAGTGCGGGGGGCTGGCGGGGAGGGCGGCAGGCAGGCCGCTGCCGTGGTCTGGCGGCCTGAGCCGGGCTCTCTGCCCTACAGGGAACTCTGTGCCCGAGGCTGGAGGTTCCTCAGCCTCCTCACCGGCTTCTTCATCCCATCCATCACGCTGATGCCCTACCTGACCAAGTTTCTGCAGGATTCAGGCCAGAGTCAAGGTGCCTACGGGAGGGGCTTCCAGCTTAGGGTCTCCTCTGCTTGGGGAGGGGTTTGGAGGTGCTGGTGACCGCAGCCTGGCTCCCCCCTGCAGAGCTGGCCCGGAGCAGCCAGGAACATCTCCAGCGCTCCGTCAAATACGGGGGGCGCCGGCGGCTGCCCTACCCGGGCGAAATGAAGGCTTTCCTGGTACAAGGGGTACTCCCTTGGTGGGGGGAACGGGGGCCTCTGTCCACTGGTGGGCTGACTCTACCACGTGCCTGGCAGAACGGAAAAACGGCCTACCCGCTTCTAATTCATCTGCCCGGGGGTGTGAATTACAACACCAAAATCCAGACTTTCACGGTGAGCACAGGGCCACCAGAGAGGGACCAGGAGGAGGCAGGGGAGCTGTGGGCATCAGTTCTGGGGAGCTCCCCCCAAGCTCCCGCCATCACGGCCCCCCGTCCACATGGCCAGGTGGCAGCAGAAGTGCTGGAGGAGCTATGCGAGAAGATGGGCATCGTGGACCCTGAGGAGGTGCAGGAGTTCGCCCTCTTCCTCGTCAAAGGCGAAGGTGAGCCCCGCTGCCAGGCTGGTTCAGAGCGCAGGCCTCCCTGCCAGGAACCCCTTGGGGCCCGCGAGCGAGGCGGCTCCCACGCTGGGGTGGCAGGGCTGTGAACCTGGGCCCCCCACGCAGACAAGCCGGTGCGGCCCCTGCGGCCCCACGAGTACATCAACAGCGTGGTGGACCAGGACGCGAGCCTGCACAGCCGGCGGCTCAGCTGGGAGACTCGGCTGCACTTCGACAACCCCACCTACATCAGCACCCACTACAGCCAGGTCAGCCCCGCCTGGCCGGGCAGCGCCGAGCCCCCTCCCCGCAAGGAGAAGTAATGCGGGTGGGGGCGGGGCCTCCGGGCACCACTGCCCCCTCACGGCCCTGCCCCCAGGTGCAGCGGGACTACCTGCAAGGGAAGCTGTTGGTCGGCGCCGAGGCAGAAGGCCTGGTTGCCAGGCTGGCTGCCCTGCAGCTCCTCAGCGGGGCCCACCGGGACTCCCCTTCAGAGTGAGTGTGAGCGCGGCCCCGACACCGTCACTTCTCCTGTCCCTCCTGGCGCTGAGGTAGGCACCCGCCCCAAGGGCCTCTCCTTCAGCCCACTACCCCACAGCCCTCCTCCAAGGTCAAGGCCATTCGACTGTACTGTCACCAGATGCGCCTGGAGCAGTGGAGGCTGTGTGCATGCATCCTCCCCACCCCAGCTTCCCAAGGGCAGGGACCTCGCCTCACCTGTGTGTCTGGATCCCCAGTCCCACCCACAGTAGCCACTGGTTCCTTTACTGAGCACCTGCTGTATGCCCAGCCTTGACTGACCTGCTGTGTCCTAGGCGAGACCTGCTGGCTTACTTGCCAAAGCCACTGCAATGGCAGGTGCGCATGGCCACCATGAAGGGCCTGATAGACCAGGAGCTGCGGCAGCTGCAAGGATGCAGCTCCCAGGAAGCACAGATAGGCTTTCTCGGTGGGTCTGGGACAAGGGGGCTGCGGGGCAGAGGCAGGTGGGAGGTCCAGGAGGGAAGGGGTGAGGGTGGAGGGGCCGGGGAAGCTTTGCCGCCTGCCCTGTCCCAGGGCCCCAGTGGCCAGGACTCACCTCTCCGTCCCCAGAGGCCGTGAGCCAGCTGCCTCTCTTTGGCTACACTGTCTACGTGGTGCTTCGAGTGAGCCAGCTGGCCCTGCCCGGCCCTGGCTTCCTGGGGCTGAACCGTCAGCACCTCATCCTCATGGAACCCGGCTCCCAGGTGGGCCAAGCTCCTGTCCCAGCGTGCTCCTGGGCACCCCTGGGCCATTCCTCTTGCCACCCACACTGACCCCTCCCCTGAGAGGGGGGCCAAGCTCTGTGCCTCTGCTGCCCCCAGATACTGTGCTGCACTATCGCCCTGAGCGACCTGCACCGGCTCCACCTGCTGAGCCCCCGGGAGGAAGGGGGGCCCCCTGGCCTGGAGCTCAACTATGGCTCAGCTGACAGCCCACGGACTATCTGGCTTGAGCTGCCGCAGGTGAGTGGCTGGGGCCTCCGACTCCCCTGGGGAGCGGGCCAGTGCCTCGCCCAGGCCTGGCGTGCCCGGAGGGGTGGGGGCCGGCTGGGGAGCCCCGTCCTCACACGCCTGCGCCTGGGCAGGCCCAGGAGCTGAAGCACACCATCGCCTTCCTGCTGGACAGCAGCAATGCTCCCGCTCAGCGGCCAGCCACGCGCGGGAAGAGGGGTGAGGGGCGGAGAGGAGGAGGAGGCCCCGTCCCGCTCAAGTCTCAGGTGGACAGTCTCCCTTGGGGGCCGTGAGGGCACTTCGGTTTGGACTTCACGGCTTGGCTCTTTGGGGGCCTGCCGCAGCACAGTCTGGCTGGCCCAGGTGGCGGCCATGAGGCACCTACAGGGACATCGACTTGGAAGGGGAACAGGGAGACTCGTTCTGCGGGGTGGGCTTGGGGGAGCTGCAGGAACGTGGCATGGGCCTCTGGTGTTGCCCAGTCTGGGGGAGAAGCCCGCCTGGCCCTGGCCCCGGCCCCGACCTGGGAGAAGCAGCTGCCGAGGAAATAAAACTCCCTGGAGGACAGGGCCGTGTCTGCGCACATGTGTTGTGACAAACAGGACTTTATTCCTCTGGTAAACGTCTCGGTGCGGCCCAAACTTCCCGACCAGGAGCCGAGAGGGAGCCGGGCCTGGCCGCTGCCGCTCTGCACCCAGGCCCCAGGGCTCTTCCTGAGGGGACCCCAATGCCTCGTACGGGGCGCCTCACCCCGGCTCACAACTCAAGTGCCGGAGGTGAAGGAACCATTTCTTCCTCCTGACCCTGGCAGCAGCCACAGCGCCCGCCTCCTTCCGACCTGGGGTCTGGCTCAGAAAATCAGCCCCGAGGGCCGGGAGAGGTAGAGGAAAGGGAGGTGGCTGACCTTTGGCCTCCAACCCTGATGCGGGCGGTGTCCAGGGCCACCTTCGCAGCAACGTGTGGTTGAAAGGGGAAGGACCCTGAGAAGAGACGAAGCGCGTGGCAGCAGCAGGCCTGGCCACCGCCCGCAGCCTGAGTCAGGCCGAGGCTGGCCCCGCAGAGTCCGGGGAAGCATGCTGGCCCTGCTGGGCAGCCGTCAGTCACCTCTCATCCCTGTGGGTCACACAGGCCGTGCCAGTCAGCTTCACTCTCGCAGCGGGCGCGGCCGTGGAAAAACCGCCTGATGAGGTTCTGGGCCTCCTCCTTCACTGCAGATTCGGGGCGGGGGAATGTGAGGGCTCTCCTCCCTGCAGAACCCCCCAGAGGCCCCTGGCCCGCCAGTGCCAGCACTCACCGCTCTTCCCAGGGCAGGGCTTCTGCGTTAAGGAGTGTGACAGGTGGCGGGCAAAGGCTTTAAACAATTCCTGGGGGCAGAGGGTGAAGAGGAGCAGGGAGCACGGACCCCTGCCCCGCCCCTGCCCCCAGCCACCTACAGCCGCAACCCAAGGTCAAGGCACACCAAGGGAGGGGGCAGCTGGCCTCAGTGCTAGCCTGCATCCCCCCTGTGGCTCACGCTCCCTGCGCCCCCCACTGCACCCAAGTGTCCCAGGCCCGGGGCCACCTGCCCTACCTTAGATGCAAACTTGCCCTCCTTATAGAAAGGGGTGAGGCACTGGACCACAACGTTCGCAGCCACCTTCAGGGAGACGCCAGGAGGTGGGAGCTGCTGGGAGGCTTGGGCCGTGGCATTCACAGCGCCCTGGTCGCCGGCCGAGATATTGTGCCGGGCCTCGGCTAAGACAGAGGTGCTGGCTGAGGGGCGAGGCCTCTTCTGAGCCTGGCTCTCTGGGTTCTCCTGGGCAGGACCACAGTGGAGGGTCACTCTTGGGCTCCCTGTCACTGGCCCTTCCCCTCCTTCTGGAAGAATGAGCATCTGCCGGCTCCCTCCAGCCCATCCCAACTGCCCCCAGGATGTGAAAAGATGATATTCCCCAAACCCCTAACTCAGAGCGGATCTGAGACCAGCCCGGTCTGCAAGCCTCCTCCCTCCTGCCGTCACCTCATCCTTGTCAATACCTGCAGGGGTTTGGGCCGCTTGCCCCTCTGTATCTCCTTTGTGAGAGTAGGTTGGCCTTCAGGGGACCCCTGGTCTCTGAGAGGGCGGGCACTGGCCGAGGGGAGAGCAGCGTCAGAGCCCCAGGTACCAGCTGTGCCCTCGGCCCAGGCAGCCCCACAGAGCCCATGGTAGGAAGGGCCCTGAGCTTCAGAGGCCCGGTTAGCAAAGGGGATTCCAGAGGGTCCCAGGACTACCTGCGCCCTTACCTTGGTCCCAACCTGGTGCGCTCCTTCGTCTGGGGGCAGGTGGCCAGACACCCCGGGGCTCCGTCCTCCTCCCCTGTGCACTTCTCTGGGGTCACGGCTGGTGGTCTCCGCGCCCCCTCACAGGAGGGGCTGGCACCTTCCGCGCCTGGGGCTGAAGTGCGTGGAGCTGGGCTCTCGGCCCTTTGGCAGAAGAAGCGGGCGATGCTCTGAGAATCCTTGCGGGCCGCCGTGGCTAGGAGCTGCTGCTTCTTGGTCCTGGCCTTGGCAATGGCACTGCCCCTAGAGGGGCCTTTCACCTTCTTCTCGGGGGAGGGTCCCCCACAGTGAGCACTGCTTCTGGGGGCCTC
Source organism: Macroglossus sobrinus (assembly GCA_004027375.1). NCBI lineage: Eukaryota > Metazoa > Chordata > Mammalia > Chiroptera > Pteropodidae > Macroglossus > Macroglossus sobrinus. The sequence goes on along the minus strand of PVKZ01001482.1, from coordinate 356,994 downwards.
TCCTCTGAGCCTAGGGCTGGGCTCGCTGCTGTCCTCACCCTGGAGGTCACAGGGCTGGCCGGGGGGCTCCTGCTCTCCTCCCCGCACGAGCTGGGGGACTTCCCCCGTGGCCAGCGTCTTCTCCATCAGCTCTGTGGCCGTCTGGAACTGGCAGGAGCCTTTGGGGAACCCAGCTCCCACCCGCTTGGGTTTGAGCTGTGAGGAGGAGAGAGGGTTCTGACCGCCGGGCCCCCTCGCGGGCATGGACTGGCTGGTCCAGGTGTGGCCGCGCTGGTGGGGCTCTTGTGAGTGGGGGACGCAAAGCCAGGCGCGACGCCGCGTGGGGGTGAGGCAGGTGGGAGAGGCGCTGTGGGGCCGGAGGGAGGGGTACAGCTGGCAGGGCAGGGAAGCCCTGGGCCACCCTCGGACCGAGGCTGTCACGCCCGGAGGGGGCAAGACGCTGGGCCCTGGCTGAGGGCGCAGGGAAGTGGTGCCTGTCCCGGGCCGGGGTCTGGGGTGGATGTCGGGGCACTGCTCACCGAGTACACCTGGGAGGCCGGCCGGATGTCGTACTCCGTGGGCTCTGGGGGCTCGGCCTGGGCACTGCAACCCTTGGCATCGCCTCCCACGTCGTACGGCTGCCCGTCCTTGGAGGCTCTGTGGATCCTAGCCACCTGGGGTGGGGAAAGGCAGGCGCGCCATGATGCCCACTAGCTCCTGACAGCCCCCTACACAGGCTTTCCACAGGTGGGCTTCTGCGGCCAGTGGCTGCAGGCAGCTGGACACGGGACAAGGTCTAGTTCTCACGGGACTGGCTAGAAATACCTCCGGCTGGCAAAGACGGGAAGTCAGATGGATTCCATCCCCACTCCCGACAAGGGGCCTCCTGGGTGGGGGTGGGTTCTGGGCTACCTAGGGGCGGGGGGGTGCCTCTCTCACCCACCCCGCCTGGGGCCCACCTTCTTCAGCACGCTGGCCTTGTACAGGTTGGCTGCCTTGGCGTGCTGGAATGTCTCATGTTCCAGCTCCACAGCCGTGGCCCGGAGATCAAGTCTGAGGTTAGAAATGACTGTGAGGAGTCAGGCAGGCCTGAGCCCTCTCCCTGCCGAGCTCCTGTTGGATTCTCCCTGGGGCCCCTGGAGATGGTTTGGGGCCTGGCGGGATGGCCGCAGAGGCTCCAGGGGCGTCAGCAGGTGAGGGGCACAGAGATTGGGTGTGGGGCCCTGCTTCCCCTGGGAGGATGGGCCACCATCTCAAGACGGGGCATCCACACAGGCCAGGGAGGGCCAGGGTTCCTGCAGGTTCTAAAGGGACAGGAGCTTGGAGAACCCTCCCCAGCCCCCTGATCGGGGACACTCACCCGTCAGTGGCACCTGTGGCCTGGCGGTTACTGCACAGAGCCTCCTCCAGGAGCCCCAGGCAGTGCTCACGGGCCTGCACAGGGAGAGAAGCAGGTCACAAAAGCCTCGAGGCTGGAGGGCAAGTGTGAGGAGCCACCCACCTCTTACCTTCACAGTGAGCCTGGGGATCTTCCTGCTAGAAGCCTCTTTCAAGGGACAGTCTTCATCTGGGGGGAGAAGGGGTAGGTTCTTCCACTCTACCTTCTGCTCTCGAGTCCCCAGCCCCCTAAGGAGGCACCACCCATCCAGACCCTGGGAACAGCCCACAAGCCCCTGTGGACATTCCTGTACTGACCTGGGGGTACAAATTCTTCTATCTTGGGGTCCTTGCCCTGGAAGATCACATGAAGGGCCTGTGAGGCATCCTGGCCCCCACAGGCTAGCACCCAGTTCAGCACCAGGGAAGGGCTGAGAAGGTGTGAGCGGGAGGCCACCTGGGACCCCACCTAGGCCCCAGGCCTCACCTTGCGCAGACTCATCTGCTTCTGGTAGAAGAGGTTCCATTCCCGCTTGTGCATCTCATCTCTGCCCTCGTCACCACTGCCTCCGGAGCCTTCGTCGTACCTAGGGGACAGGCTAGGCATGAGCAACCCCGGCCTGGGCTTGGGCCTCACCCCCGCACCTCTGGAGGGGCAGTGATGTCCCTGACGCCCTGGTAGCTCAGGGACACTGAGGTCCTGAACCCAGAGCAGCCCACAGAGTGGAGGGATGGACTGTGGCATGGTGCTGCCTCTGGTTTGGCCTTGGCAGCAAGGAGAGAGTGCCAGACTATTTGCAGTGGGTTGGGGGTCCCTGGCTTCACAGCCCCCCAACCTGCTGAAGCCCCTGGAGCCTCTGCGGCCTCCCTCGTAGAGCTCAGGGTCGAAGCCATTCCTCTGGAAGGGCCCGATGCAGGTCTTGCTCCAGCTGCTCCTTTGCTCCAAGGCGTCCAGCTGCTTCCGCACAGCTGCAGGGTTCTGGCAGTGGTCGCAGCCTCTGGTGCAGGTGGGGGGCGCATCCCCGAAGTATTTGGCAATAGCAGCATGGCGGCACCTGGAGCAGAAAGCAGGGCAGAGGAAAGGGGTGAGGGGCCCTGGCAAACATTAGTCACCCAGTCCCTAAGCTTAGGACTGTGTCTGGCACAGTGACCGGCATTGTGCTAAGCATGGCGTTCTCATCTCACGTGTGACCTCACAGGTATCTCGGCTGCCACTTTACAGATGAGGACAGTGAGGTGAAGGCGCTTTGCCCAAGTCAGGTGGCATGGGGGCAGGGGGCATGCAGAGCCAGAGTGTGACCCCAGTTCTAACTTCTCTACGGACTACTCCCTCCTCTGGCCCCACCCGCTCCGTGTCCTGGGAAGAACTCCGGATCTGGGTGCAGAGACCCTGCAGCTGACCCCTAGGGGAGAGCATCTGACCTCTCCGAGCTGACGCACTCGCCTGTGAAACCGCAGGAGCGCTGTTCCCTAGGGCTGTGCGTGGCCGCTGAGAAGCAGCTCTGAAGCCCGGCGGGCATCCGTCCGGAGCATGTTGAGGGCTCTTACCACGAGCACTCTTTCCCCGCTTCTGGCAACAGCAGGAGGTGGGCCCACCCCGACTTCAGCATTCAGCTCTGCTTTGGTCTCTCAGTGACCTCTGGTTGTCCCCAACAAGCCTCTCTGCCCAGCCCAGTGTACCCAGCCGGGGCGGGGGACTGCCCGAGGGCAGGAACCGGACAGCTTTGAGAGCTGGCATCTCTGCTAGTCACTGGCGAGGCCACGGGGAGACACAGCTGGGCAGAGTCCTCATCACATCTTCCAGGGCCTGGGCCCTGTCGAGGCCCCTGTGGGGTACCAGCCTCTAGCTGTCTCTCCTATGACTCCCCAGGTTGGGGGCAGTTGGTCAAGGGGGCAGATACAGAGGCCCCAGGATCAAGGCCCTTACAAATGGCCTGTCCAGCCACAAGATGTGGCAGAGGGTGGGGTGGGGTGCCACATCCCAGGGACATGAATAGCTGGTGTCACGGCTCTAACCAGAACTCCTCTCAATGAGAGCACTGCAGGAAACCCATTAAGCAGCCGAGACCCTAAAGAGCAGGCTCCAGGGACAAGGTCTGACTGTTACACAGCCCCTAGGAAGCCTGGTCGCAGGGACTTCCCTTCATCTGAGTGGAGAACGCAGCGCTGAACAGCTCAGGACTGTAAGGCCAAGGCGGCCACCAGAGGGCACTATCCCCATCGCTCCTAGAACCCACGTGTAATGCATTCCGTCAACTGAGTCAGTCTGTCTGTCTGTCTGCACAGCGGCTGCCTGTCCGGCCTCTGGGAGCCTCTGGCATCCAAGTGGTGTGGCCACAAGGTTGGCTTCTGTCCCCCTGCCCTCCCCCAAGCCCTGACTCACTGGGGTTTTGTGCTCGCACTCAAAGGGCTCCATTGACAGCTCGCAGATGCGGGCAAGGGGCAGCTCTGGTCCTGCTCCAGGCACAGCCTGGTTGGCTGCGGTGGCACAACCAGCCAAATGTCAGGAAGCCTCGCCGGCTCTGGAGCCTGCTTCTGACGGCCAAGCCAGGGGTGCGGAGATGGCCCCGCGGACGCTCTGGCAAGGAGACCAGCAGCTTCCACTTCCCTCCAGGCCCCCAGGAGCACGAGGCAGCTCCCTCCCCAGCAAGCAGGCCAAGCAGGGGCCACTCTCAAGTCACTCAGGACTCTCACATGCTTCCACAAGCTGTCCCCGGGGGGTGGCTGCCTGGGTGGTCTCTGTCCTCACTATTTACTTTCCCTGCAGAGCCCAGAGGGAGGGACCAGCTGGGGAGTCCCCGAGGGACAGGTTGGGGTGGTCAGGGATGCGGGCCCAAAGGCCCTCTTAAGGGTGGGGTAGACGCCAAAGAACTGGGTGCTTGGGGTCTCCCTCCCTCCCCACTCCACATCTCGGCTGGAACCTCTCTGGGGTCATCTTTGCCAGGGATCCAGAGCGACAACTTTTATCAGCTCACAACCCGGGACCAGACCACACGGCTTAGCAGACACCCACCAGGAGGAAGAGAGAGAGGGGGAGAGAGAGGGGGAGAGGGAGAGGAGGAGGAACGAGAAGAGAGGGAGTGGCCCCTGCGGGGACCTCCCCAGGACAAGTTCCGAGCAGGGACTCCCTGACCATGCCTGCGGAGCAGTGGCACTGGCTCCCAGGGCTGTCGGTGGCCGCCCCATGTAATTTGACACTTGAAGCTCCTGGATGACCAACAGCAAAAAGCTGAAGCAGAGACAGCAGCTGGCTGTGGCAGCAAGCAGCTACTGCTCCGCTCGCACTGAGAAGAGGAGCGCAGGGAGCAGCAGGGTCACCAAAGAGGTGTCTGCCAAGGAAGAGAAAGGTGGCCGTGGGCCAAGGAGAGGCTCGAGGAGGCTGCCTGGCATCCAAGCACCTGCAGTCGCTCCCCTCCCAGCTCCAACACCTGAGCTTCCAGGTGAGTGGCCACAGATGAGGGGGAACGAAGTGAACGGAGCAGCAAAGGGCCCCTGCCCCAAGGGTAGAGGGCCCCAATTTCCCCTGAGGGACACACCTATCAGTCTCTGGATGGCCTCTTGTTCAAACCTGGGCTCTCCTTTGGCTGTGAGCCAGCACTGGGGGACACAGGCCTGCAGCCCTCTGCGAGGGTGGCTTCCTCCCTATGTGCTGAGCAGGCAGAGGGGCCCAGGGCATCTGCTTACTCTGCAAGTTAGTTTAAGCTTTTGCTATTCAGGGGGCTTAAATGAGGGATTTGGCTGCCCACTAAGCCACTCTCTTCCTGGGAGAAGGCAGAGCCCTCCCTGTCCCTGCCTTACCCCAGTCCAAGGGGCTCAGGCAGGGTCTGCCCAGTTATCTCCTACCTCCCAGGATGTGGCAGGACCCACGGCAGCTCTGCCTATTTGTGTCCTAGACAAGGGCAGCAGCTGCCATCTCTTGTGGGGGGCTTGGGCCACTCACTGTGATCTCAACTCAGGGCTCTGCCCAGGTGCTCCTCCCTAGGCCCATTTAGGTCCCATTGAGCCCCCAAATCTCCCTAAATCGCGAATCACCAGAAATGCAAGGGCCTGGCTCTAAACCCGGGGGAAAAGGTGAGGATGGGTGAGACTGAGGCTGGGGGAGGGTCCGCCCTGGTAGCTGGCCCTCTGCTGCACCTTTGTAATGCTGACTTCAAGGTGGATCTTTGAGCAGCATGGAGAATGGCCCTCCTGGGCAGGGTCCCAACGGACGAGGCTGGCTGCCAATTTCTCGTGCCTCCTTGTCTTCATGCCAGGGCTAAAGTCTCCCTCCCCCCTCCCCCCAGATGTTTTCCCCAAAGCAAACAAGCTAATACCTACTTAGAAAGAAAAGCAACGATCCAGAAAAAAGCAGAAACCAAAGGCCAGTCCAAGTGTTCTTGGCTCAGCAGCAGCCATGGGACTTGGCCTGGGTTGGTGGCTACACGTCCTGCAGTGACAGGGAGCACACGGTGGAGAGAGATGCTGGGCGGGAAGGTGGGTGAGGGAGGGCACCCAAGATGCTCCAGGCTGGCGGGGAGGAGAGTCCCTGAGCCCGGAGGACATAGGTGGGTGGGCGTCCCCTGAACGCAGTCCCTGAGCTGGGACAGAAAGGTGATGCCAGCTTCTGGGGCTTCAGGACAATCACTAGTAGCAGAAAATGCCTCCCCCTGTCCTGGAACACTACAGGGCTGGGGGAGCAGGGACTGCTGAGGGTCCCCGTGTGTCCGTCCTACTCTGAATCGGAGCCAAGGCAGAAAGGAGTACTGTGGGCATCCCTGCCTCGCTGGTCAGGCCTCTGGACCCCACAAATCAACAACTGTAGGTTATTATTCATTTTAGTTTCTTCTCAAACAATGCCCTGAGGGCAAGGGTGGCTGAAAACCACTCTGACAAAAGAACAGGGGCAGAGCAAGAAGCCCTGGGGGCCCTGTGCTATCACACACTGGCTTATCAGTCACAAACACACCCACTGGCTCTCGAGAATGGAGGATCCGTTTTGCGAGGAGGAAACAGGGACGCTTCAGTACCAAGTGGCAGCTGTCTGGCCTCCGGGATGCCTGTCTGCTCTGTCGCAAGGTTCTCTGTGCCAGGAGATGCCACACACAGAAATGTCCCCGAGTCCCTCCAGCTGTGCCAGCCTTCCTCTCTGCCCTGCTCACTTTTCCTCCTCCACTCACGGCCACTCCAGCCGGGAGCACCCTCTGCAAAGGGCCCTGTGGGCAGCCGGGGCTGCTTTTCCCCCTTCGTGGGGCCAAGGGAAGCCACCACTTGCTCTGGCTGCTTCCAATGACACGACCGAGCGTGGGGCTGGGCTCTGGGTTCCCTGGTTCACAGGCAGGAGGTACAGTTTGGAAGGAGTCTGGTGGACCCGAGATGGAAAGATGGGAAAACGGAGGATTCCACCAGACCTCTGCTTTCCTCCCTCCAAACCCGGGAAGGTGCAAGGGAGCAGCCAGCCCCAGAGTACCCACTGTCCCCAGGCCACAGCTGGAAACACTTAGGGCTCCCTACAAAGCAACCGAGGGGCACAAGCCACTTGGTCACCTGACAGCTGCTGGCTATATTGGGCACCAGGCGTCACGTACCCCCTTGGCCTTGCTTTAAATAGCCCACTGGGAAGACCGCCTGAGACCTGCTGGAATGTGCCTCCTCCCGTTAGGAAAAAGAGGCCCCTCCAGCCTCCCTGTGGTCCCCTCTAAGGCTCCTGATGCTCCATCTCGGGGTGGAAATGACAAAACATCAACTGAAGAGCCAAGGGGGCTTGTCTTCAATCTTTGGGGCAGTTCCAGTAAAGACGGGATCTGGGGAGCAGCCCTGGATCACCCCCTGGGGCTGGGTGCAGCTGGCTAACCCAGGTCTCCCAAGGCCCTAGGTGCAAAGCCATGCTGCCATCCACACCCATGGCCCTCTGCTGGTGTAGACACGCAGTCTTCCCAGAGTGGGCCAGGGTCCTCTGGGCCGGAGTTGGCAGCTTTCTGATGTCATAATCCCTACAGGACAGCCAACTTTAGTGCCAAAGCTTCTGATCAACAAACCCCACATCTCCTGCCTGCACTTCTGCTTCAGCTCAACCTGAGCAACCTACGCCTGCCCAGCTCTGGAGATCAGCTCCTCAGACTGATGGGGGTGTGTGTCTCCACACCACATCCCCGCCAATCCCTCCTGGGTCTTTGGGCGGGCGTGGGAGCATGAGTGAAAAAGCTCTTTTAAGGAGTGTCTCTGATGGCTACATTAGGCAATGCAGGCACGGGGCCAACCAGGCTGAAAAAGCCAGACCGAGCATAGATGAAGATGTTGGGGAGAGAAGCAGCCCTGCTCCTCAGCCCTGTGCAGACTGTCCCCTAGAAATGAGACCAGCGCATGGGCTTCCGTCCACCTGGGAATCTGGGGAGCAGGGAAGCCCACAGGCTCCGGAATGAGGGAGGGGCGCACCCTCTTTGTGCAAGCCTCCTCCACTGGTCAATGGGAGGAAGTCTGGTGGGACCACAGGAGGGGGGTCCTATGATCCAGAAGGCATTTGGTGGACCTGAGACAGACAGACACACAAGCTCTGTTCCTTGGGCCTGATGAGCGTGACACCCCAGGCTCACGAGGGGGCGCTGGGGCTGCTCATGCAGACCCCGCCGCCTCCGGAGGGCTCCGGGGCCCAGGGCCGGTCGGAGCCCGCTGCACGGACGGGGCCCTCGGTGGGCTGCTCCTGGCTACTTCTCTTGCAGTCAAAGAGGAGGCTGCCGGAGATGGGCTCCATCGAGAGACAGTGCGGGGCAGCAGGGAGAGGGCTGGCCAGGCACCTGTCGTCAGAGAAGTCACTTCCTCTCTTAGGTCTGTTTCCCCATTTGTAAGAGGAAGGAGGTGGGCATTCTAGGATTCTGTGTCCTACACACTGGAAAACTGGGACCCTGAGCTCCTCCACAGAACCGTGCTGACCCGAGATAGGGCAGGAGAGAAGCTAAGAGACTCTAACTCCAGAAGCTTCCCACTTCTGGCAGGAAACCGTCTAATTTACCATGGAATCGTCACTGCCTGCTACCCCATCGTCACTTAAAAACAGCTCCCCGTTTCCAGCTTGCCCCCCGCTTCCTTCACCTCGCATGCCACAAACATCCTAGAATGAAGGACACAGATGAAACTCCCCAGGTGTTTGGGGAGGGTCACTGACAGTATACGAGGCGGTGGAACTGTCCCCAAAGGCTGCTCCGGCTCTCCATTGGCCAGACCCCAGCCAGAGGAGAATCACATGTGCTGGGCACCTGCCTGTGCCAGGCTCTGTGCTGCCAGGCGGTCCATCCCAACAGCCTTGGAACACAGACACCTTATCTTCACGTAAAACAAGGAGAGAAACTCAGAAATGAAGTGACTCATCCAGTCACCAAAGCAGGAAGAGAAGAGGTGGCATTCAAATCCAGGATGATTCAAATGCTCTGAGGAGCCGCTGACAAGCGACGAGATCACTTTGTGTAGAAAGGGATGCAGGAGGCACGCGCCAGCTGCCTTCCAGGTCCTGAAGGACTGAGGGGCAGAAGAGGGCAGAGGTGTCCTGTGTGGCTGCACATCACAGGGAGGGTCGAGGGCGCAGGCATATGAACTTCAGGGCGGTTCTAAGGCAGCTATGCTGTGGCGGCACTGGGCGTGATCGGCTGCACAGACCGCAGCCACCTCAGGAGAACGACCTGGCTGAGTCTGGGCACGGGGCGGCAGAAACTAGAGCCTAAGGTCTGGCAAATGCCCCTGGCCACCTGTCAGCTTCCCCTGGATCAGCGCTGCCTTGGTGACCAGGTTCAGGCTGGGCTGGCACAAGGCCGTCCCTGGTCCCTGTCTAAAGAGGTGCTGGCTCCCTGTGCCCACAGGTGAGGCGGAACGGGAAAGCTGCTGCGCCACACAGCACGCCGACTCACAGCCTCGGCCCCGCAGGCTCCCCAGACAGGAAGAGGCGCTGGGTCACGGGGCCTGGAGGGCTGAGTTGCCGCACACCTGGGGCAGGTGCGGAAGCAGAGGGGCCTCTCTTGGTCAGGCCAGAGGAGCAGGGCTGAGCCAGCAGGGAAGGCAGGTGCTGGCTAGACTGCTCCCTGGGACACCTGATCCCATCCTGAGGGAGGATCTCTCGGGAAAAACTGAAGGGACACGGTGTCACCTCTTCTTCCTCACAGGAGAACTCGTATGAGCAAAGAACCTGGGCTTATGGGAGAGGTCTGAGTCCCCTGGGGACTCATCTCTCCAATCAGTTGTCAGCTACAGCTGACCCTGGCGAGAAGCTCCCTGGGAGACCCTGATCCTTCTGCCCTCACATACGATAAAAGGCGAGAGCACCAGGCTGGACTCCTGAGGCCCAGTCTCCCTGCGGGGGAACCCAGTCCTGAATGACCCGGGGGCTGCCAGGGGAGCTGTACCAGTCTGAGGCTCCCCAGGGAAACCTAAGATTGGTGGGTGTCTGAAACAAGGGAATGTAAATGAAGCCACCCCGCCTTGCAGTCGGAAATGGCCAACCTTGGCTGGCTGGCAGATCCTCAGGGCCCAGCTCTGCTGAGCGGCCCCCACGGCAGGCTCTCAGGCTCGCTGTCATCACCAGCTTTTCTCAGCCTGGGCAGTGAGAGCTCGGTGGGGGCTGGGGACCACCACTGAGCAGAGGGGGCCCCACTGGCTCCCTTTCTCCCTCAGCAGTCACCAGGGCTGTGATGGGTGAGACCTGACAAACTCGTTCTGCGGGCCACAGGTGAATGAGAGGGCGGATTCTCCGGAGCCAGCCCAGTGGGACTCAGGTCCTCTCTCTGTTTGGTACAGACCGGCAGGAACCCCAGCGGGAACCGGGCTCAGCATGGCAGCCAACAGCTTTGTGCAGGAGATGAGCCTAGTGGGTGACAGGCTGCTGCTCAAGTTGCAGAGGCTGCCCCAGGCCGAGCCCGTGGAGATCGTGGCCTTCTCGGTCATCCTCCTTTTCACAGGTCAGTTGGGGCTCTCTGATTCTCCCCGGTGCCCCTGGCTCTTCCTGGGTGTCCCCAGGCAGAAGAGAAGCAGGTGTGGGGAAGCAAGGGATTTCTCCTAGTCCTTTGACACGCTGCTCAAGTGCAGGGGTGGGTAGTCTTGGGAACCAGAGGCACCCCAGCAACCTCGACCCGAGGATGAGCGGGGCAGAGCTCTGGGAGGCAGAGGAGGTAGAACACGGAAGAGGTCGGGCCCTGGTGGCCGGCAAGGGGACAGTCAACACCTCTCATCAGACCCCCGGGCACTTCCAACCAGGGAGCCAGACCCTCGGGCAAAGGCCCTCCCCACTCCGACCTGCAAGGGCCTTCTCTGGAAGGAGGTGGGCGTTCTCTCTCTTCCCACCTGGGAGTTTCCAGTGCCTTCTGCCTCTCTGCCCCGATCCTCCAGCCACCGTCGTGCTGCTGCTGCTGATAGCCTGTAGCTACTGCTGCTGCTCTAAGCCAAGAGGCAGGAAGGTCCAGGTGCGGCCCATGACCCTGCCGTGAGCGATGGACAGATGACCGAGAGGAGACTGCCGGAGCCATGGCCCCGCTGCCAGCCCAGCCCTGCCGCCGTCACCCCTCAAGACCAAGATCCACTCTCCCAGCTCCGGCCCTCTCCAGGAACCGGATACCAACACCTGCAGGCTCATCAGGGACCTAAGGACTGTCATGGCCACAAGACCGCCACCTGCCAGTGAACACAGTGCCAATGTGGAGCTGTCTCAAGGACCCAGTAAACCGCCAGGTCTCGGCCTGCCTGCACCTTACAACAAAACACAGAAGTGGGGTCTCCAAACTTCCATGGGGAACAGCCCACATCTGTGGGGAGCTGGCCCTCGGGGTTATGCTGACCCATGCCGAAGAGAAGCAGGCCAATGAGAGGGACTTTGCGTGACAGCTACTGAATCCCAAGCTCCCTGCCAGAAAGAAGGCATGTCCAGTGTCTGTCTGTGTTTTCCCCAGTAAAAGCTTTTCGGTTGTTTCTGCGGTGCCAGACTCCCCAGGCTGGGCTCTGTGCATTGGCAGGGCGATGTGCCAGAATTCCAGGGGTGTGGCCAGTGACTGTCCCTTCAGGCCTCTGCTCTCCCTGTGCCCACAAAAGCTGGGAAAACACACAGGCAGGCATGCCACACAGGAGGGAATGCCATGGAACCAGTGGAGGGGTGCAGTGAAATTCCTGTCACGCACTAGCTGCTAACCAGCTCTGGCCCTCAGGCGCCCGCTCTGCAGTGATGGAGGCTGTGTGGACCCCAGGCAGGTGCTGGTTCAGAAGTGCCGCTTAACAGTTTCCACTGCCATTGTGAACTTCACCCTGTACACCCCATGCCAGCAGGCTCAGGCCCCTGGGTCTTCCCAAACTTCTGGGGTAGAAGAAGAGAGGTCAGGCCCCTAGTACTGTCCCGACCCCTTTGTCCTTTCCCCGTGTGTGTGCTAGACTATCTGGGTCCAAAGCCTCACCCCGCACCCCAGCTGTGTAACTACAGGTTAGGGACTTAACCTCCGGAGCCATGTTTCCTCCCTGTAAAATGGGCTAATCCTGGTAACTGCCTCCTGGGGGAGGCGCACGAGAATCACTGAGATGACCAAGGCCGGGCACTTGGCACAGTGCTGGGCACAGCTCGAGAGCTCTGAGAACGGGCTGGTCCTGCTGAAACACGAGACCACCCTGCCTCTCTCCCTCCAGTTTACTGTCTTCCAGAGACTTTTCCGGGTAGAGCTGCAAACCCAGGAACGAAGGTAGGGCAAGCAGAGGCTCCATGGTACCCACCCACCCCCCAGAGCCACAAAGAGGTCTGACTTTTTCATATGCCTGTCATCATGGCCTGGGCAGCCCATGCTCTGGCTGCCTGGGGGCGGCACCCCATCCCTCCAGAAAACAGGGAGTGAGGAAGGGATGCCAGCCCTGCCACTGGCCCTCTCCAGCTGGCAGGCAAGAAAGCGGGAGATGTTCTCACCCTGGCTGGTTTCAGTTCCTTGTATCTATGGACTTGTCTGACGGGTTTGGTTTGGGTTGAAGACCCAGAGAGAAAGTTCTTCCATACAAAATAAAAGAAATCCGAGTCTGCCTGTACCCTCCAGCCCACCCACCAACCAACGAATGGGATTCAGAATAACAACAACAACAATAATGATGATGATGATGGTGATGACAAGGCTTATACATGCTCAGGCACTGTCTTAAGAATTTTGATTAAATTCATTTAAATATCACAACCACGTCAATGCTGAAGATACCATTATTACCCCCATTTTAAAGATGAAGAATTGAGCCTTAGTGACACTAAGGTGACTTGTCCAAGTTCAACCAGCCGAGAAGTGGCAGAGCCAGCCTCTGGGCCCAGCTGACTGGCTGCAGAGCGCCTGCTCGCCACACCCAGGGCCCCGAGCCCTCCAGCTCCAGTGGATTCCATCACCCCCCTCCCCCCCCATCAACCAGCCCTAAGTCCCAAATACCCACACCCTAAACCGGCTCAAAATAACTCCCTGGGAGCGGGCGGGGCCCAACTAGGTCTCCCTCCCAGAAGGAAAACACAGGGTAGGTGGGAAGGACCGGAGGGGAAGCCCTGCCTTCCTCAGTCCCTGAACCACAGCTGGAGGGTCCCTGGTAAGCCCTGGGTTCAGGAGCTGCTCCAACAGCATGGCAGCCCAATCCCCTGTGACTTTTCTTTAAGCAAATTTCCCTGGGCATCAAGAATGTCCCCTCTCGAGGGTGGCTGAGCCTGAGCCTGAGCCTCTTTGCTAGAAGATTCTGGCTTCCTGCTCCGGCTGCCAAGAGGTGGAGACCACGGACAGCCCTGGGCACCGACAGGCTGACTGGCCGGTTTATTTGCATTTGCCTTCTCTAGGCTGGGTAATACCTAACTGCTGAGGTCCAAATAAGATGCTGTCCCTGCCTCGGAGGGCTGACTCCTCCCCATCTCTTGGTAAACTGGCACACACTGAACCCTGCCACCAATGGCTTCTCTAGCTGTTGGGCCAAGTCCTGGGCAGGCTTCACTGCCCCTCAGTTCAACCAAGCAGATCTGCTCCAGCCCACTGCAGCCTGCCACACTCCCAGCAGAGGCGGCTCCCGCCACGGGTCTTCTCTGGGGAAGATGTGGCATGCAGAGGAGCAGCAGTTCCCCCACTGCGGGGAAGAATAAACAGAGAGGCACAGCGAGAAAGGTGGTGGCCATGGAAAGGATGACCGTCAGGCTGTCTTGGGCCCAGAGAATGTCTGGCTGACTCTGAACACCGCACAACCCCAGTCCCCAGCCACGCACCCAGGACCCGGCCGCCCTTGGCGTTTGCCTGCGGTCACTGCAGCAGCAGCCTCGCCGGTCTCCTGATGCCGCCCCCACACCAACTGTGGCCTCTGTGTCACCACACAATGGTTTCTCGGTTCCTCAAAAGTGCGTCGCTCTGCACTTAAGATCTGTGCATTTTACTGTCTGCATAGTATGCCTTATCAGACACCACAGAGAGGCCACCGGTGCAAGAATCTCATTGGCAAAACTTGGCAGAGAACATACAAAATGGTTTTCTCCTAAATCTGTTTTCTCAAACATTAACATTTGAAAGCAATCTACAATAAAAATCTTCGCAACAACCAACATATCTGCTTATAGATAATACCCATTCCAGACCATAAAAAACTGAGGACTAATTTTGTCCTTAAAAACGGTTTCCTCATTCTCCTTGGGACCTGCTGCCTGCCATGGAACCCTGACTCCTAATTCCGTCCAGGGGAGCACTCGCGGCCTGGGCCAGGCTCTGCCAGATGCTCCAACAGCCCTCTCTGCCTCCTCTATCGTATTTCCCTCCATGGTGATCATTTCAGTAGAATGTTCTGATCGAGGCCAGCAATTAATTTAAAAAGTTCAAGCAACATTTGTGTATACAACACACGCACTCTCTACACACCTCATTTTAAACTAAAGCATACACATGCACCTCCCTTGTTGGTGAGCCATGGTCTTGCCCACCAGAGTTCCTATACTGTCTATTTGCTAATTGTGGCTTCTTTATAGCAGAGCAAGAACTTGCAAGCATCTACGAAGAAATCTGAGTGTGAAATCCTTCTGGATTTTTATAAAATGTTTACAGCTGTTTATGACAAAATAATATCTTAATAGGAATATTACTTAGGATTCCCAAATCATTCCAGAGTGGGCAGATAGGTATTTAGAGAAACAACTGTCTCTCTACTCACTCTGAGGTACAACGCAGTTCAGAGCTCAGACTCTGTGCAGCTGAGCTAAACAGCTGGGTTCAAACCCCAATGCAGTTAACGTCTTAGCTGCATGACCACGGGTAAGTTGCTCAACCTCTGCGCCAGACCCCAACTGCAAAACTGGGGTTGTAGCTAGTTCTGTTGCTTCATTTTATTATGTAATCATAATAACTGCCACAAACAGGTTTGGGAACAAACAGCTTACTCTTGCTAGGCATTCAACTTAACTGATGGAGCAGAAGTACACGAACGGGTGTGCTAGAGACCAGCCCGCTGGCTGGGAGCACTCACAGGCCCAGGGCATTAGTCAGGGTGCTTTACAGAAGGAAATGTGAAGCATCAGGTAGGCCAGGGGTCGACGAAGCCCACGTCGGTTAAGAAGGACTTTGCCGAGCGTGCCCATCACCTGTCTCCTCCCACCTGGCTGCCCATGACAATCGTCTGGTGAGATTTACAGCGCGGGGCTCTGCTGTGTCCAGATACTGATATAAGTGGTAGGAAGTGAGGCCTGGGCACAGGAGTTTGGAAAAACTCCTAGAAGATTCTGCAAGCCGGGCTGAGGACCAGTGCGCTAGAATGTAGGCTCTGGGAGGGCGGGGTCTGCCTCTCGTGGTTCACAACTGGACGGCATGCCTGGCACAGTTCCTGGCCACAGCTGGCTCCTGGAGAGGATGGTGGCTCCCAGGTTTCCCGTGCCAGGGCATCACTCCATTCCCACTTCCTATCATAACAATGGAAAGGAACCAACCATGCGAAGCCACTGAGGCTGTGCCTGAGAGGCAGACAAAGGCCCCAAGGGAGAAGTTATGTCTCCACAGGAAACCTGGGCGTCCATGGTGATAAACACATCCATTCAGACACTAGCTCAGGAGGGGCCGGCGGGAGCGGGGGTTAATCATTCACCAGGCACACAGCAAGGGAACAGTCTGTGCGGCAGGTCTGGCCCGGAGCGAGCTCAGGGCAGGTCTTTCACTCAAAAGGTCCTCTAGAGGAACAGAAGAGGGAGGACTCAGCCATAGGTGAGGTGGACACATGGCCTGTCTCTCCCCCTACCAACCCCCAAGTCTGACTTCTCTTAGTGAGGACACCTCAACACATGTACCTTGAGCAGCTCCCTGAAATGACATCACAAAAGGGCAGAACGCAGCAGAGTGGTAAGTCTGAAAGGCAGAAAAGGCCCAAGGTTGCTAGGCAATGGGCCCTGGCCCATCTTTGTTTGCTCTGGTGACAACAATGAGGTCTGGTCAGGGCCACTTGGTAATGAGAATACCTTTTCCTCCCACAGTTGCTTCTTTGAGTCAAAGTGCAGCTCTGGTCACCTGCTGGCCTCTGGCTCAGGCCCCCAAAGTGTGGGGCTGACGGCTTGCCCTTATCTGCCCTCTCTTAGGCAACAGAATCAGGTAACAACTCCCTCCTTCCCCTTCAGCTGGCTACGGGCTTGCAGCCTGCTGCTCCTGATTGTGTTTCTAGAAGATGAGTTAGTCCTGTTTTCAGCTGCCTCCAAGGAAGTTTACTGAGCTCTCAGCTTAGGCTGTCCACTCCGCTGCAATTATGCTCGTCTATCAAAATGCTTCCCAAATGTTTGGCAATTAGACAGGAAAAATAGGAAGGATCGAGAGCAGTGCTTTTTAGATTCTAGCTGAGTGGGTCTCAGGGACAGGATAGGAAGTCCGCGCTCACACCAGGGCCGTGAAGGAAAGGAGTGGAGAAGCTAGACCGCAGCCTCCACGAAGAACCCAAGTCCTTGCTCCCGTTTCTGCAGAGGAGGAAAGTCCATTCGTTGCTTGCTGGGGGCATCAAGCCCGAAGAGCCACCATCACTTCAGTATCTACCAGCTGCGGGGGTGGGCCGGCCGGCCCGAGATTGCTCCGGAGGGTGAACTTGGAGGAGGGGATGGAGAGTAGCACCTGGGCCAGGGCCTTGGGGAGGCCCCCGCACTCAGAGCCTCTGTCCCCTTTTCCAGGTTCACATGGACACACTGATAGCAAAACCGTGGCGCATCTGGAATGAGGAGTTCTGGCAGAGCCCCTGGGACCTGGGGGGCCTGGCAGTGATCAGTTTGTTCATCATCATGGTCCTGTTTTTCACCTTATTTGCTACTGTATTTGGTACACTCTATGCACCTGAGGAGACTCACAAGTATGAAGAGTCGTGACCTGACTCTCAGGGGGCCAAGAAAGGGGCCCCTGTTACACACTCTCAAAACACCACATGCCTTTCCTTTTAACAGTTTGGAATTAAAATTTTTTATGATTTTACGATGTGCTTGTCTTCCCCACTGGACCAAGTACCATAAAAGCAGGGGATGGATCCTTTCGTGTTCGCCCCTGTACCCACCACGACCACTGTACCTGGCACAGTCAGTACCAACCAATATGTGCTGGTTGAAATGAATGAATGAATGAACAAATGAGCAAGCAAATGGATAAACAGAAAGATGCAGGGCCACTGGCTCCCCCGCACAGTAAGCCCAAGAGATGACAGAGCCCAGTTCAATCTAGACCAAAACACAGAGCTGTTCTTCCATCTCAGGCTAGGTGCTGAGGCCTCCAGGCCAGCGGTTGCTTGAAACCTAATTACTGTTCCTTTTGACACTGAAGGATAGAGCCCTGTCATGCATGAACAATCAAGTGCTCTTCCCGACCATCACTCAGAGGAAGTAGCTGTATGCTGAGAAGAGAGGAAACTCAACTCGCTGGCGCCCCACCCTGGCCTCATGCATCTGACACCAGTATCTTTTCTGTTGGTCCCAGAGAAGCCTAGGTAGCTAGCCCTCACAGGGTCCCACGGCCCCCATGCTCCCCAGCATCTACAATGCTGTCTTTGTAGAAATGTACCCATCCCTGCCAAAGCCAACACATGGGTCTGGCCCTCGCTGCCAGGTCCCCTCCCTTAGCAAACAGCTGCTTCAACTGCAACCTCAAACCAGGACTATTCTTAGAAAAGGGGCAAATACCTGGAGGGAAAGGGGCCTTTTCTTCACACTGTACACCATTTATGCAACCAAGGAATGTCCAAAGAGCAGTTTCAAATCCAGCCACATCAGCAGCGTTTATTTCATTCCAGGTCCTGGAAGTCCCAGACACTGGGACCCTCAAAAGTAGCACATGAGATAGAAGAGATGAGGCTGCACAAAGGGCGGCAGAAAGTCTGATGCCTGGACTCCCAGCACTCAGAGGTTCCAGCTCCCTGGCATGAGACAGGAGCAAACGGGTAGAAGCCCCTGGGAAGGCCTAGCCTCTTGGGATATGGCAGGGCTAAACCTCCAGACAGCCCTACAGAGCCTCAGACTCATCCCGGACAAGAACCCAGCCAAGGTTATTTCCAGCAGAGGGAACTATTGCAATTAGCAAGGAAACTTGGCCCTTTCAATATGAGTGCTTTGCTCCAGGAGCCTAAGAAGACCTAATTGAGCACCTCCCTGTACCAGGGCCTGAAAAAGGCTCTGTTCAAAATGGCCGGGTGGTTTCGGGGCGAGGGTGGTCCAGGCCCTACAGCCAACCGCCTCTGCTCGGCGTGGCCAAATGCGAGATGGCTGCCTGGAGAAGGCAAGGGTCTCAGTCTGGGCACCAGCAGGGGTAAGGAATCAAAACACAGGGACCAAATAAGCTCCTCCCTGATTTGCAAAGGAGACCCACGATGTCTGCCAGACACCAGCACAATGTGTGTAATGAGCTTCACGCTTCAAGCACCTGGTTGTACAAAAACCAAGATGGCACATACATACGAAAATGTGCATGGCACTGAACAGTGGGAGATCCAGGCTTAGCGGCTTCTGTCTACTATGAGCTTTGTGACCATGACCTCGCTGGACCTCGGTCTGTTCATCTCTAAGTCTAAAGCAATCACTTCTGCCTCATCTACCCAACAGGGCTAGATGAGATCTGACCAATGAGAGCAGAGGAATCAAAGAGCTTTGCAGATCAAAAGGCTACACAAGTGCAAAGTGCTCCCAGCTTGTCCAGAGCTTCCCAGACGTCTGTCCCTCATGCGGTGTACTCACAACACAGCTGCTCGTGCCCAGACCCCGCCCTGCCACAGCCTGCTTGTCACTGCAGCTATTAGGCTTTTTCAGGGCCTCGACTACCAGCAGATGCAGATAAAATAGATAAGGTGGTTCCAAGTGGGCAGGCTGGTGTTATGTTAGGAAAGCTGACTTCTCTCCAATCATATTTCCCAACCCCGCCAAGAGATAAGCTGGGTCACACACCTCTGTTTGGCTTCAGGATAAGAGTTGCTATTACTCAAGTGAAGCCAGTAGTCCAGCTCAGTGGCATGCGATGACCACAATGCCAATGGCTCAGAACTGGTCATGTGACTCAGGCCTGAGTCACTTATGGGGCCAGCCATTCCAGAAGCGGGTGAAGTAGAGTAGATGGACAACCACCCAAAACATTCGACGAGTCCTTGTACTTCCCGAGTTTCTGGGGGCCTTCCACAGAAGAGGCTGCCTGATAGGAATTGCCCCACACAATGGTTTTCGACATGAAGGGGTCCCTCAGTGGCCCAAGGGTTGCCCCACATTAGCTGGTTAACTAGTGGATGCTCCAGGAAGAAAAGATCTAACACTTTGTTCCGGAAACTCATGAAATAACTCACCCCAGTTCTTCACAGAAGGTCACCAAGGCATCAAAGGCCAAGAAGGCAGATTTATCAGATGCTTTGTTCCCTCTCTTTTCCTGGAGACAAGAAATGACCATTTAGCAAAAGTCCTACATAGTTGGACCACCTTGTAACCTAAAAGATGATGAAGGAGATCAAACCACGTTAAGAAAGCCACTTATGAACCAGTGTCCCTAAACCTGACCATGCCTCAGAATCACCTGAGCCCACTCTCAGACTACTGAAGTAAACTTTCTGAGAGTTGATATTTTCAAAAAGCTGTTCAGGTTGATTCTCATTCAAAGGCCCACAAACTGGCAACTGGGAACCACTGTGTAATATGATCGAATTTAACAGTAGTAAATACAAGCATGAGAGTGTGTACTTAGGTATGTGGGAACACATGTACCTCTTTGCGTATGGAAGGATATACCACATACTAAAATATCAACAGCAATTACTTCTGAGTGTTGGGATTATGCGTTGCCTTTATGCACTACATGCCTATTTGTCAAATGTTCCTTTTAGATAATTGTGAAATTAAAAAAATATATACAGGAAAGTAAAGATACAAAAGACACTGGTATCTGAGACATTATCTATGAACTTCTTGCTTCTGGAAGGTGAATCATCCTCACCTCCCAAACGCACAGAGATACACACATACTTCCTCTACCCGCATTCTCCCTATATGTTTATAACACAATTTCTTCCTGTTAAATCATAATGTTCCTTATTATGACTATGTCAATACTGTTCAGAGCTAAAGCACGTGATTACATTTTTACATTTGTTTTCTCATTTACTTAGACTTCAGTGTGTCACTAATTCACCTCCAAATGTTCTGACATCATAAAAATTCATTTTATTAGGAGCCAAAGATGGCAGGTTCCACTTTTGTTTTTGAAAACTTCCTTCCTGGAGCCTCTGTTCCCCTGGTTTGAGTCCCTGACCGCTGTTCTCTAGGCCTGGTGCACAGCTGGCTCTCCGGGACTACCCTTCCATATGCTCCTGGGGCAGGGTCCACATTCCCATTCTCAGTTTACTGCCTCCACAGTGGAGAACATCTTTTTTTTTTTTAATTTTTAATTTTTTGATTAGAGTTGACATTCAATATTATATCCTCACCAACAATGATTACAACTAATAAAACTATAGTTCATTGTCTAATTTGCATTTCTCTGATTCCTAAGTGATGTTGAGTATCTCTTCATCCATTTATTAGATAGTCTGGTTTCCTCTTCTGTGAAATTCATACTTTTTGCTATGTAACTGTTTGCCTCTTACTTACCTGTAAGAGTTCTCTACATATTCAGTCAATTATGTATATTGCAAATATCTTCCCCAACAATGGATCATTTTTCATTTTGTTTATGGTGTACCATTATATAGACGTTTTTAGTTTGAATTAAGTCAATAGATAGTATCTTCCTTGATGGTTTCTGCTTTAAAATCTGGACATACTCTTCCCTTCCTTAGGCCATAATATAGTTTCTCCCCAATTTTACAGTTTTTGAGGTCTTTAATCCATCTGTAATTCATATATGTATGGTATGGGAGGTAGGAATCTAATTTTATCTTTTTCCAGCACCAATTATTCAACAGTTCATTCTTTTTCTGTTGACTAATAATGCTACCTATCATACATCAAGTTCTTTTATATACTTGGGTCTATTTCTAGGCTTTCTACGAGGAATGTATAACAAGTAAAAAAAAAAAGGCTAAAAATAAAAACAAAAACTTATAACAATATGGAGAAATGCTTATATAATGACACTAATCAAAACAAGCCAGATTGACCTTGAATTTGTAAAACAACATCCATGCAAAAGACTAAAATAGAATAAAAAGAAAAAATTCTAACCTAGCTTGTTGCAAACTTCCCATCCACCAACACACAATTCCCATTTTCCTACACCTTCTAGCCCCCGGAGCAACCCTCTAGCTTATAGAAGTGCCATCGGAGTTCAGAAATAAGCTGCGTGAAATTGGGAGTGGTGGATTCAGACAGAAAGGGCTACGACTGCCCAGGACTCACCTGGAGTTTTGCTACTTCCTTCCTGATCAGGAAGCTGACTTGGTCCCGGTCGTTCCTGGAGTAATAGAGACGGCACCAGGAAGGCTTCCCGTCCCTGCCCGCCCGGCCAGACTCTTGGTAGTATCCAGCCATAGACTTGGCGATATTCCAGTGGGCAACAAACCTGTAGGATCCAAAGTGACAAGCAGCATAAGCTGTGGCAAAAGACCGGAGGGAAGAGTGACTTGAGTCAGTGGAGCAGGGCTCTCCACAGTGACCAGGAGTGGGGAGGCTAGCGGGTGGAGGCAGAGAGGATCCCAGAGTAAGTATGGCTGAGACACCCGCAGTCCATCATCAGGCCTCCCATGGAGCAGGTCAGGGTAGAGGCCATGGCAGTTAAGGGGGCAATTCCAGTGAAGATGAGAAACCAAAAGAAATCATAGTCAGAGGCCCAGTGGACTTAAAAAAATTAGGCCACTTATGAACTGCACACCTTGAAAAAGTCCTTCTAACCTCTTTGAAGAGCTTACCTGACATTGGCTTTGTCCACTCCCATCCCAAAACTAATGGTTGCAACAATTACGGGGACCTTCTCCTCCATCCACTCATTCTGCACCAACGTTCTTTCAGAAGCCTTCAGACCTATAAAGGAGGGGAAGTTGGGGAAGGGAACTCATATTTCCCTTGGATTTCTCTTGGGCCTACTTTGGGTTTGACACTGTGTTGGGCACTGTACACATGCCCTAAACCCATCACTTATCAGCTGTGTGACCTTGAGCCAAGCACTTAACCTCCCTGAGCCTGAGCTAATAAACATAAGTGTGCCAAAGAGCACTCAATGAATGTTAGAGCCAAAGTTCAAACCAAAATCGATTGGCCGCCAAAGCCTGGGCTTAGAAAAACCCATCCCTTGCTGCTGGTGTGGGCACAGAGTGATAAAAAGAATTCTGGAGTTACAATTCTCATTTTAGACCTCATTCATGTCTACACTCCTTTTTGTGGATTTAAGTGAATCGTGGTAGCTCTCTCTGGGTGTCTGTAAGAGATGACAGACAACCTGACTATCCAGGATGCACAGAAACGAGAGACTCGCTAAGAGGCCTCTGAGAGTGAAGAGCACCACGAGGCCTGGCCAGCCCTTACCTGCATGGTAAGCCTTGGCGTTCACCCCCCTGTAACTGAGCTCTATCGCCAGCTGTTCACAAGCCTCTCTGGTCCTGCAGTAGACAATGCCGCAGCCAGACAACTGAATGGGAAGATGGGAACAACAGGAAGGAAATAAGTACTGGGAAACACAAAACAGTCCGTCCGTCATACTGCGGCCTGCTTTAAAAGCAGCTCCGCACACTCTTCGTCAGCCTCACAGTCTCTTCGGAGGCAGTCCGCCCAGCAGGGCTCTGCCACTTCCTAACAAAGAAGGACCAAAGCAGCTCAAAATCCAACCTGTCTAACCCTTCTGCCTCCTCCCCTCAAACCTTGGATAGGTCTGCAAAGGCCACTGTCAGAGGGGCCAGCTGCTTGAATTCCACAGAAGGATTCCAGGACAAGGAAACCCCAATGAGGGGAACAATGCCAGGAAGCCATTATGCTTTAAGCAGCTATGGCCAGTTTTGCCTAAAGCTGTAACAAGCAAAGGTCTTAGAAAACCAATCTCCACCTCTGTGCTACAGAGAGTACCCCAGTGCTCCAGGTGCACCTTGGCCCCCAGCCTCAGCGCCCTCACCCGTTTATCAGCCTTCTGTCCAAGAGCCTTAAGGCAGAAGTCCCGCAGGTTCCCGTAGGGATCGAAGAGCAGTTCCTTGAACTGCACATCGTAGAAGAGGTTGGCCCGGAAGCAGGGAGTCTTGAAGGCAGCAACTGGTTGCTTGAGGTGCAGAGCAGCAAACACATCCTCCTGGACCTGCGGGGTGGCGGTGGCAGTCAGAGCCACACACGGAGCATGTGCCAGGCGGGAACGCAGGGCACCCAGACGCAAGTAGTCAGGACGGAAGTCGTGCCCCCACTGGGAAACACAATGAGCTTCATCCACAACCAGGTAGGCGAGCAAGCGGCGGGACACAAGGGAGTTCAGGGTGGGCTGGAAGGAGGCTGCAGCTGCCATCTCCGGGGTGATGTACAGGAGTTTGGTCCAGGGCTTTTCTTGCTCCAAGTCAGAGAGCAGCTCCTTCTTCTCTTGGGCCGAGAGCTTCGAGTTCAGGGAACTCACTCGGACCTTCAAGGCCAGCAAGTGGTCCACTTGGTCCTGAGGGCAGAGGAAGAGAGGCCACAGAGGAGACGATAAGTGGCCTCAGGATCTCAGACAGTCATTGTGGCTCCCGGGGTACTGCCCAGTCATAAAGCATCCTCCCACCCTCCAGTGTGTCTTCTCTTCGCACATAACAAGGACTGAAGGTGAAGTGGTTGAGAGGAAGGCTCAGGAGCCAGACAGATCTGGCTTTATCCCCGCTCACCTAATCACTACATGCTCTTCGGCCGGTTCTTAACCTTAACCTTTCAATTTTCTTAATCTCTTTCTCTCTCTCTACTATAAAAATAGTAACTACCTAACAGAAGTGTTGTAAGAATTAAAATTTACATCTCAAAGGTAAAATTAATGCACATAGAACACTTAGCACAAAGCCTAAGATCTAATGAACACTCACTAAGCACTGCCATTGTTCTTTCTTGACTCTCTCTCTTTCTTCATGGCTCACAGCTCTTAACTATGTGGCTATGCTTCCTCATTTCTGACTCTATCAGCCCATCTGCAGACCTGAAATATAGTCAGAAGTGCAGAGCAGATGTTAACACTACCCCGATCAGTCTCTCATCTTATTTTTCTTGTGTCATAGCTGCACTTTTGCCAGAAGAAATCAGGACAGCAGAGATTCCCCAAATCAATTTAGCTCTCTATGCTTCTGCATCTTTTACCCCATCAAGAGTGCATATGTGTACCTATGAGAGTAAGTGTGCATGTGTATACAGATACAGTTCCATACTCCTCTGGTCAAAAAGTAACAAAGGAAGATAAAAATCCCCAGGCCTTCAAAACACACAAAAAAACTCATGCATAACCCACAGAGGCTGTGTGCTAGTGGAAAGCCCAGGTTTAGACAATTCAGAAACCCAATATAGAGAGGAAAATAAGCGAATCGACGAAAATAAGAGGCAAAAGACCAAAGAAAGCAGAAGTGAAATTTCCTGTTACAAACAACCTTTCCCTCAACTTTGTGGGCCACCATCTTCATCCCCCGAAGCCTCACCTGAATCAAAGCAATGAGAGGAGAGACTACGACAGTGATGCCTTTGGTCAACAGAGCAGGAAGCTGATAGCAGAGAGATTTTCCTGCCCCTGTGGGCATGCACACAAAGACATCCTTGTCACCTGCAAAAATACAAGACAATATCTCAATGCTTCCTGCTTTTTATCTCTTTCCTTCATCAAGGCGGTTGAAAATTAAATGAGAATGGAGGAAAAGCCCCTAGCAGAGTGTCTGGCACACGGCGGGGGGGTGGGGCGGGGGGGGGAGGGGTGTCTCAATGTAATCTTAATTACTCTACCAGCCTTTCTACAAAAAGGGATCCAGGGAGATTTGGAAATGTGCACAGACTATTTCCAGAAGTGGCAATAACAACTATAAGGTTTAGAAGGCTGAGTCTGCTAGGATATGGATAATCATACTAAACAGCCATGAAAGCTGAATCCTTCTAGACAAATGGGAACATCTGTCTAGACATGGAAGCAACATCACTTAGAGATCTTTTGTTTATGAATGATACAACGTAATTAATACGATACTGCTGCTCCCTTCTTGGCAACCTCTGTTTGTCAATGTATCTCAGATTTATATTATTATTACTCCTTCCTTCCCTATTTGGGACCCAGGCTACTCCATCTTTAACAAAGGGATTACCTAGGTCAGTGACTGGGTTAGGCTATGACTGCCACCCCCACGCAAAAGAACAAGAATGGAAATCTTTGAATTGCTTTCAAAGACAATCTGAGCTCTGGCGATGAAATGTAAGAAAGAGAACCGCTGGGTGGTTCTGTCAATAACACTGCAAGTTTTGGGTGATAAGTCTACAAGATTTCCCAAACCAATTACGCAGGAAGGGTAGGGAAGTAGGAAGGCTCAGAAGGGTGTTCTACAGCACTGCTACGGTAGAGACTGCAAAATTGTAAACACAGGTGGTTTGGCAATGTTACCTTTCACTACAGCCATGGTTGCACTCTCCTGTAAAGGTGTCTTAAAAGAGTTAAACCCGAAAACCTTCTTCAACGTGCTCCGGACCCGGTGCTCACGCTCACGGTCAAAAGGAAAGGAATGGTGGGTGCTCATCTTAGCGACAGACGGTGGCCAAAGGTTAAGGCAAAGGTGATGAGTATATGGCTGCGACAAGAACCCTCTACTCCACTTTTAAAATAACGGCTTATTTTTCCTCTCTGAGTAAACAGGTGAACAGCCTCAAGCAATACGTTCCTAAGTAATTAATATCTCCACTTCTATGTCTGTGAAAATAAAAACACTGAACTATCCCAGGCCACGGTATATGGCACAGAGCGAAAAATCAGATCACGAGAAGAAACACAAACGTCTTCGGAATAGTTTAGAGAAGGTGGAATTGGTTTTTTAAGATCCACCTTCTGCCTATAAGCATAGCCATGACAATCATTCTTCCCCCACCCCCAGTACCCCAACTCCTTCTTCCAGCCCCCAGAGGAGAGCTCTTCACTTTTCTTCTGAGCCCCAAATCGGCTCTTTTCCCCCTCAACCAAAGTTTCTCTTCACCCCCAAGATATCAGAGCAGGCCGTGGGCCGCCCAGGAGCGAAGGACTCTTGGTGGGCGGTTGACGCCCGCTGGCTCGGGAACTACTCGAAAATCCCCGTAAAACGCCCCCAACTCTGAGAAGCCAAAACGCTGGCTATTCCCTGTCAGGTAAAACCCACACAGCCTTGTATCCGTCGCGCAATGATGACGTTACGGTAAGCCTAGCGCGAGGGGCGGGGACAGGCCCAGAATCGGCCGTTCTGATTGGTTCCCGGCCTGGAACGGGCGCGAGGTCTCCTGGGATCTGAAGTCGGCTTTCCGCTCGGAAGTCCGCCTTTCAGAGTCATCCGAGTAAGTAACGCCGGGGCTGTGGGAATAAGATGGCGGGGAAGAAGAATGTTCTGTCTTCTTTGGCGGTTTACGCGGAAGATTCAGAGCCCGAGTCTGACGGCGAGGCTGGAGTCGAAACGGCAGGCAGCGCGGCTGGTGAGGCCCGAGAAGGGAGCTGGAAGGGGAGAAGCAGGTGTCTCCTCGGAATGCTGCTGCCCTTGCAGGGCGGGAGGGAAAGAGATGCTCATTGGGCCCCAAGTATTCGACCCCAGAGCCCCGAAGAGCGCTCAGGGTTCCGGGCGAGACCGAGCATTAGACGCTCTGTGCTAAGAATGGACCGTCTCTTTTCGTTGATTCGATTTTTATGCGGAAACTTAATCAAAGTCTCTGTGCCCAGCATCTCGCTGGTCTGAGGGATGAACGAAGGGTGGAGAGGATCAACGGCTACTGCCTATGCTCTCCCGGCTTGTTTGATGAAAGAGAGCGATGAGTAAAACGTACATGGAGCGTGATAAAGGTTGTATCTTACTACGTTTATAACTTTTAACTTAACTAACATGTCCTAGATGCATCTTAGAGCTTAAAAATATATATCTGGTCTTCACAGCGAGAGAGTCTAATTCTGTAGATCTGGGGTGGGATCTGGGCATGCACGAGCTCTCCGAGGCCCTTCGTTGATGCCATTCCTTTGTGACTTGTTAAAACCCCTCGATGATTTTGTTGCCCTACTCAGGTTGAGAATCACCATGTTAGGAAGAGGAAACAGATTTGTTTGGGGGCATAGAGAGGAAGTAAGTTACCAAATATATCTGGGTCTTGGTTTCTTCATCTGGAAAAGGAGGCAGGGTTGGACTAAGTTAGCTACTCAGTTTTTTGTGGTCTCTGCCAGTCAGGAGGTTCCCTGGTGGTTACCCAGTAATTTGTATTGTTTGAGGGGTTTCGTTGTTGTTTGTTTTGTTTTAAACGTACAAAAGGTTGTTTCTCAAGTAGGTGTAATTGGGAACCCCTTGGGGTTCCCATTGTTCAAGGTCCTGTTCCTAGGGAAGCACTCACAAAAATGGGGAAGACTTATATGAGAAAATGAATTCTCTGGTGCCAGTGATACACTGTAGACATGAAGAGAGGTGCCCAAATGACAGAATCTGGGGCCTAAGGTCACTTCGATTTAGGTCCCTTTTCCATCTTGGGATACAATTCTGGCCACACAAATCACTGAAAGTTTTTTTTTTTTTTACATTTTTTCCCATTCATTCAGTTTTATTTTTTTCCTTCTGTTTAAGAAGAGAAAGGCGGATTGGTATCTGAAGCCTATGGAGACGACGATTTTTCTCGTGTGGGGGGTGATGAAGATGGTTATGACGAAGAGGAGGATGAGAACAGCAAACAGTCGGTAAGTAAATTTGTTTCCAAATCCAGAGCTGCTCAAAGCAACATTTTATTTGGCAGAAACTTTCTGAACTGTTCCAATGGCATTCCATTTCATGCCTAATTGTATTCCTTCCCCTCTTCAACACAACACTTTGGTGTCGGTTAAGGAAACTGGGTTGGATATCAGCAGTTCTGTTTGAAAATCAATTTGTTTTCACCTAGAAAATTTCATATTAACCTTTGAATTGAAATTTTAAGAGAAAGACGATAGACTTTTATTTAACCCAGCTATCAGTGGGTGCTTTATGTTGGTTTTCCCTATTTATATATATTTTTTATATTCCCTATTTATATATTTATATATTTTGTAGGAATTTATTCATCCTATTTGGTATATCATATGTATCTGCAATCAACTCTGTATTATTTTTAATCTTGGTTGGGGCTCATTCAAATCTTTCAATGTATTTAAAAGATCAGGTAGGAAAATTATTATTGTGTGTGCAATTTAATTCTTCTTTCCTGATATTTTACGTGGTGCTTTTTATCACAGTGCCCTTGGTCACAAATCATACCTGAAGTTTAATGTGTTGGCTAACAAAGAAAACATAGAATTTGTGTCTTAACCAGAAAAAAAATTAAATAATACACTATCCCCTGAGCATCATGAGCCAAAATCTAAAAGTTTGGAGAAAAGCAAGGATTCATGCTTAGCACAAAGACGTACAAAGTTGAATCTGGATATTTAGCAGCAGCTTTAATTGAAACACTTTCATCGTACTTTATTATTTGTCTGGTATCAATATTTAAATATTACCATTATTGTGGTTTCCACATTCAACAAAACCATGCTTTGTATTTTTTGCTCTTTTGGAAGATATTTTTATGCCCTTAGCCCCACCATTATACTAATAATTCAGAGTTGACTAAAATTGGCTAGAAGAAGCTTTGCACGTTTTCTTTTCCTGAATTTTCTGAAGTGCTTAACAGCCCTATTTTTTTTTTAATAAATATGCATGATGTGTGTTTTCAAAGTGTTATTCCACATTTGCTTTGCTTAGAATTTTCATATTTAAGCTTTATTTCATATTTTAGTAAAATCCTCTCCAATCCCAATTCTAGAATGTGATTGTTTTTGGCTGAGCTACATCTCTGAAATTTGGCATGATTGGGTTCGTTTTAAGGAGATTATGGAGATTGCATTTAAAACGTTTGGCTCACTGACACCTTACAGGACAGTTAAAGCTCAAAGCCTTTGGTATAGTTTGTTCAAATCTCAGGCGGTGTTTATATTAACATCCGGAGTGCTATTTAATCTTGGGGTTAAAAAGTGTAGCTCGACTGAGAAAAGCAGTTTTAAACAAAACTTAATTTTTTCCTGGGCGTTGGTTAAAGGCTCCTGTGCATTGGGGTGTTCTGGGTAGTGGAACAGACGTAGTTATAGCTACCTAATAAGGGAGCGGATCTTTGAACTTCATTGGCATTTAGTGGAATGGCACGCTAGCTCTTGCGATGCCAGTGCACACTTTAGAGAGTGCCTTGCCCACGTGGTGCTTTGTGTCAGGCAGGCCATTTGGATAAGAAAGAAGGCTTGATAGATTGGGTCAATGGCAGTTGTCTGAGAACTTGGATGGAGGCAGGGCCCTCTCAGCTGGGACCCGGGAAAGCCTGGGCATTGCCCTTTAGTCGTGCCTTTCCCAGGTCACTTGCCCTGGTCATTTGACACCTGCCTTCCTGCAGTTCATGCTGGTTGCAGATGCTACTGGGTCTTGAAGTGCTGGGATGTAGTTGTGTGGGGGTCACAGCCCTCTGACGATGAACAATGTCACAGAGTCAGATGTGTTTGTATATATGAGAAGCAAAGAAGGAAAAAAAGTTCATGTTCCTGGTTTTAAATAACTGATACTACATTGGAGACAGTATGCCTGTTTTATACTGTGGGGCCTGGTCTCTATCTTTTCTGAAGCACACTGTGGCCTTTCTCCATTTTTATGTATATGATTTTTAATCTAAGGTGTTTTCATTAACGTAGACTCTGGCACTGCTGAAGTAACGACTTTGAGCGGCCTTGAGCGGCCGATGTTCTTTTTTCCCCTCAGAACATCTCCTTCCTCCCTCTCTGTGGCAGGGGAGGGGTCCTCGACAGGGTGACCCAGGCTGGGTAATGTTGCTCTGACCCTTAGTTATGCGTGGGCGGACACTCAGGCCCGCTCCTTCAAGCTTAATCCTCTAAATTCTTTGTCTTGTAGGAAGATGACGATTCAGAGACTGAAAAACCTGAGGCTGATGACCCAAAGGTATTTGGTGTTGGCTCTGGTGGGTGGCTGGATGCAAACAAGGCGTTTTAATATTATGGTTCAGTTCGTCTGTCTGGTCAAGATCTGTCCCACTCACACTGTGCAACCGTGTGTAAATTTTCTGGGATGAAACCAGTTTTATAAATGAGTTTGCTTGGATTTCCAGCCCTGCAGGTAATGCCAGATCTCCAGACTAGAGAGGCAAAAGGCCTGGCTGAGTACAGCAGCCTGCCTGCTCTCTATATCCAGGTGGGCTTTGTGGAGTCACTGCCCCTGCAGGTGGGTTAGATATGGGAATGTTTTTAGAATCGAGAAGCCATACGGGCTACCTTGTGTATTCTGGGTTCTCAGTCATATAAATACAAGGAAGAGCCAGAGAGGGTGAGACAAGAGTGAGGCTTCTGCCAGCTGCTGGGGATACCTACCCTAATCTGTGTTCTCAGAATTGGATAAACAGTGAAGAATAGTCTTTTTGAAAACAACATAGCCAGTTCTTATACTTCCCACTCTTGGATAAACCATGCAGGGTGGTCTTTTCTGAAACAACATAGCTAATTCTTATAGTTCCGTCCTACTAGCAGCCAAGAGTAACGAGCAGCGTTTCCTTTCCCGTTCCCTGACCCAGTCACGCTGATGGTTGGGACACCCCCTCATGTATGGCTAGCTTGCTGTACTGTGCACTGGGCGTTTATACAGGTGTGTCCATCAAGGAAACAGTCTTTAGGAACAGACTTCCCTCCCCCCCTCAAATAGAGAGACTAATTCCATCATTCTAGGCCTGAGGAATAGGAACCAAGTTTTGTGATTAAAAACTGCTTTAAAACTAGGTGAGGCATTCAAGGCAACCTGATGGAATTTAGGGAAATTACACCCAGTTAGAACCTAAAACAGTAGTACATTTGAAAAGATAACATGAGATGTTCCAAGTTGGAATTGTTTCTGTGACTGGATAGAACTGTGTGAAACCACTGAAATACACCCATGAAAGGCTGTAGATGATACAGAAAAGAAAATATTTTACCAAGAAAGTTTTGGCATTAGCATGTAGGAGAGAAACAAAATGCAGGCTCTTTTCTGTGGCTGGTGAGGAACCCAAGGATTCGTCCAGGGGTTTCCAGCAGGGGGTGGACCCGTGGCCTGGATCAGAGATGGTCACAGCGCTGCTTGGACTCGTAATATTAATATTCATCTTCTGGTTTATTATGCGGCTGTATGGGCCTCAGAGCCTGTGCGTAAAATAAGCCTGAGGAGACACCAGTGTTGGGCCTTCAGTGGGGGAAGGAAAGGAGGATTTGTGGGACCTGGAGCCTTTATGTGTAGAGTTGCCAGCGTTTGCCAGAAGCCGGAACTTCCTGGGGAAGCTGGCTGAGGAGCAGGGTGTGTGCACGTGACTCACCCCTTCTGGAAGACAGTGATTCAGAAAGGATTGGGAAGCTTGTCGATGTGTCTTTTGTGCTCAGCTTGTCCTTTCTCGGTCCCACAAGAAGGTTAGAAAGATGTGTCATTTATACTTGCTCTTGACTGCTATGCTTTACTGTGTTTCAGTCAATCATTTGAATTTCAAGTCTCATTGTGTAATGAAAAGTTTTAGGGACAATCTCTGATCCTGTTGGGGAGCCCTCAGAAATAGGAACACAAATTCCAGCCCTCAGAGTAACTCAGTGAATGGAGTTCTTTTGGAGGGGCGTCCTCCTGTCCTTGGTTGGCCTAGCAGAGTCCCCCCCAGGGGAGGAGAAGGACCGTGAGGCCTCATGGCGTCTCCACGCTCTAGGACCAGTCCCCAGCATGAGTCCCTGGGCACCCCCTTCCTTAGCCCTGGCCCTGACTTCCTCTCCCTCCTGAACTGGCATCAGACTGTCTTCCCCATAGCACACTTCACCTCAAACCATTCTCGGCTCTCTCTCTCTCTTCCAGGACGTTTCTGGCACACATAAGTTTCATTTCAGTTGATATTTTACAGTATTTTCATATTCTAAACCCTGGTTCTGAATATTTCTGCCTTAAGTATGTGAAGTTTCTAATAGGATAGATACCTCATAGGAGGTGTCATTTTGTTAGCAAACGGATTGATGTCATAACTGTCTTTTCCACTAGATGGCACTCCTGACTTTGGCTCTTTAAGTTTTGTTTTAATTTTTTACTACAGCAGTTCTCAGAACATTTGGGTTCCTTTACACAATTAAAAATTAGGATCCCAAACAACTTTTTATTTTGGCTTTATCTGTTGGCATTTATTTTCTGAGAAGTTAAATTGAGACAATTTTTAAATATTTATTTTAAACTAACCTGTTACATATTAACATAAATAACATTTTTATGAAAAGTCACTATTTCCGAAACCAAAAAAGGTTAGTAGAAAGAGAGGCATTGTTTTTGGCATTTTACAAATTTCCTTAATGTCTAACATCTAGCTTAATAGACAGCCAGGTTCTCAACTGCTGCATTCAGTCTGATGGAATATTTTGTTTGGGTTGAAGCGTTGGAATAAACTCAGACTTCACAAAGATGGGTCGCTGGAGAGAGAAGTATTTTAATAGCCCTTCAGATGCTTGTGGATACTCTTCTTTGATACTTCACCAGAACTCAACAAGTGGTAGCCTTCTCAAGGTTAGTTCATTGCAACATGGAATGTGCAACCTTATCGATGAACTTGTATGCTCTGCTTCATTAAAATCCATGGTCTGTCTTGCACTTTGAATGTTTTTACTTTATGTAAAAACATTGAATGTTTATACATGATACTACGTCATCAGACACTAGTGATTTGGAAAACCTTGGTTCACTGAGTTATGCACATCTCCTCAATGTTGACACTTTTTGTTCTGTAACATCAAAAAAAAATCATATTTGTCGGTGACATTATTGATCTCCTCAGATAAGCCATTAAGTATTGGGGGGCTATCATGTTTGCGATGGGGAGTACACATTTTCCCAGATTCTAATTTTCTCATTGCCAGTCAATACTATGAGCGTTTTCCTTGAAGTGACAGGTTTGGGTTTTGAAAACATGTCTGTCTACCAGATACCCAAGTCCAAATAACTATAGTTTATCAATCATTCTTTCTAGTAAAAATGGTGTTCCATGAAGAAAGCAGCTGATTGAGCTGAGAACTCAAACAGTCCCATAAGTGCTTTCCCTTGAGGTAACCAGGCTCATGCACACCTCTCATTCATCATATAAAATGCTAAAAAAACAAAAAAAGTTGTGCTCTGGGATCAAGGACGTTCGTAAGTGAAATTGTCTGTTCTTTTTTTTAACTGAGCGTGTGACAACTGTGAAAATGTGGTGCCGCTGCCTTGCCTGATTCTAAAGAGCCAACACCTGACCCACCATTGCTCCTGTAAATGTCAGCACAGTGAGAAAGGCAAATCAAGTCTGAGTGTTACGAAAATCATTTTAACCTCGCAGACCCCCAAGGGTCCTCAGATCAACTTTCAGCACCCTTGTTCTTCAAATTAAAGCTTGTGGGTGGGCTGGTAATATGAAATAACCGATAACTGCTTTCTGTCCTCCACATGTGTCTGTTAAGCTGTTAGCCTTAGGGGACCTTGTGCTCGTCAGGGCGGTAGAGCATCCAGAGTAAGGGCCTCCCCCACCCCGGTGATGGAGGCAAGTGAAAGATGGAGTCAGAGACCCGGGTTTGAATTCCAGCTGTCCTCGGGAAAGTCCCTTCACCTCAGCGTTTCTCATCTGGAACATAGGCATAATAAAATCTGCCTCATTTATTTCATGAGGATTCACCAAGTGAAACGTAAACGGATACTTAGCCTAACAGCGTCTGGCACGTCTGTTGTGTTCAGTAGCATGAGGTACAATGACCAGTACCGCCTCTGCTCACGTCCAGGCTCGTCACACATGCTGTGGGCCTATTTTGGAATATTTAATTCTGCATTTAAACTGGAGTGCACTCCGAGGAGAGAAATCTTAAAGACAAGGAAGCTTAAAACCACGTCACGTGAGGGAAAGTTAAGGAGATGGGAGAGAGCAGACTGGGGAGGGGCTGGGAGCTGTCTGCTCTTTGAGGGTCTGGTAAGGGAAGGGGGGTGGCAGCCGGTGAGGCCACACGTGAGCCACAGAAGACGTTTGCCTTCCTCCAACGATGCACTTTCTGTCTCTGGCCGGAAGTGGGTCGAGCTGCTTCAGGAGGGAGTGAGCTCCCTGATCCTGGACTGCTTTCAGACGAGTTTTAGGAAACCATCTGCCAAGAATGTCCTAGAAGGAATTTGTGGGTTGCGATTGGACTAAACCCCCAAAGAGTTTCCTGAGAAAAGACTTGGGTATTATGGATGACCGAAGTTGAGTATTCTCTATAACTTCATTATCTGTCAACTTTCAAAAGTGCAAGTGTAGAGTACAAAGACTTTGAGAATTGCTTTAATTTTTATCGCTCTGATGTTTGGGGTTACCAGTGAGTGCTCGAGTAAGAAATGATAGCTCCAGACCCGCCTCTGGGGAGCCTCTGGGGAGCCTCTGGTCCTGATCCATCAGCCTGGGGTGGCAGGAATGCTGGGGCGGCTCAGGCGTTGCTGAGATCACCCTGACCTCAGGAGAGGAGGCTGGCTGGGGTGGCTGAGCAGCCCACAGAAAACAAGGCTTCGGCTCTTCTGTCCCATCGTGTCTGTTTCTCTGACTTCACTTTTCTGGTCTTAACCTCTTCAGTAAGCAGCCAGCCTCAGGTATTCTTATTACTGAACAGAACGGGCACTGCTGTCCTAGAGAAAGTCAGGATAAGTAGTGGCAGTGGAAAGTGGCGTCTTTTCGGTCCAGCTCCTCACTGCAGGGACAGAAGTGCCTGGTGGCTTAAGTGTTTCCTCTTCCTGTTTACTCTTGGCACATGAGCTTCCCTTGTCACCACTCTCCTTTGTCCATGTTTTACCTCGGTTGCCCTGGAACGTTTTCCGTGGGTTTTTTTTTCCCCCATTCCCACAGTTCCTGTGGATGAAGGTATTTCCACTCGCTGACTGTCCCTGACACACCCTTCCTTTGAAAACAAACACGGGCATTGATGACCTGGCTCGAGAGAGAGCCGG
This sequence comes from Macroglossus sobrinus, assembly GCA_004027375.1. Lineage (NCBI taxonomy): Eukaryota > Metazoa > Chordata > Mammalia > Chiroptera > Pteropodidae > Macroglossus > Macroglossus sobrinus. The sequence goes on along the minus strand of PVKZ01001482.1, from coordinate 322,092 downwards.
AGCAGCCTGTTGCCAGCTGACTGGGAGGGCCGGCCTTCCCCGGGGTGCTGTGGGCCAGGCTTTGACCCAGGGAAAGAATCCTCCTGGCTCAAGGAGCAGACATCTGGCAAAACAAAACTGCCTCTGGGTCAAGGAGGTGGAGGAAAAAAAAATCATTTCAGCATTTTTTAAAAGGCGTGTTTAATTCCAGTTCAAAGAAAACATTTAAAACGTTCTTTGGGCCCAAAAGTAATGCAGAAATGTGGCGGGGGTCACAGCATGGAGCCGGTCTCACAGACCTGGAGTCACAAGGCCAGGGCTGAGCGCTGGCCTCCCTCCAGCTGTGGATCACAGGCACACACCGAACCTCCACCGGCTCATCTGTGAGGTCAGGGCTGTGGTACCCACTTCACCAGGTGATTGTGACAGCGGTATGAGATGTATGTGAACGTACTGTTCACAGTCCAGTGTCTTTTAAGTATGTTCTGTGCATTTGAGACTGTAGTGCCACATGTCATTTTGACCCAATTTAGGAAGCTGTTCTAAGATGCAGTTGTTAGCACTGCTGAGCCTTTTCAGCCAAAGCACATCTAATGTCATGCCCTCATACTGTGGGGCAGAAGTTGGCACATTTCTCTGTTCAGGGCACCCTCGGGGGGTTTTCACAAAACTTCTGGAGAACCCTCACTTGTGGAGTATTCTACGGAGACTTATTTTTCGGTGTGAGGCAGCAGAGATTATGTTAGAGCTTAGCCGTGGACTTTTCCTTAGGGATCTGTGACACGGAAATGGTGATATGGCACTGTTTTTCTGGCGGTTTCCTATCAGGGTTTGGTTTGTTTTTCTATCGAGCATGTTTTATTGTCCAGTTATTATAATGCCAAGATGGAAGATTTTACAAAAGAAAAAAAAAAACACCTAATTTCACTATCCTAACAGTGTAGCCATTTTCATTCTTCCATCTTTTTATGTTTGCCTGTATAACAGGGTGTATATTTTGTATGTAGTTTGTTTCCATGTGTATCATAAATATCTTCAATGTTGCTGCAGTCTGAGTAATTGTAACAGCATGTTTCAAATGAAAGATTAAAAACTAAGCCCTTAAGAATTATGCAGCATGTGAGTTGTGTGTCAATAACACTGCTATAAGAAACAAAGTGTTTAAAGATTTTTCTAAATATCTCCAAATGGGCAACGGTAAAGAAAAGGCTGATGAGACCTGCCAACGTTTGTTCTAGTAGTGATAACAAGCATTAGCCACACACTTTTTCACATCAGTTTCCTTAGACCTTGTATTTTCAGCCAGCTAAAATAAAATCCAGAATTAGTACATGGTATTAGCAAACCATGAGTATATTTTCATGGTTGTTACTGAATAGATTGCTATGTAGGCAGTTTCTGTCCAATGAGATTCTGCGATGGGCAGGAAACAGGGGTCAGAAGAAATAACTCATTCTTTAAAAGTTGAGTTCTCATTGCAGGTCCACGTGATTCTTCACCTGGTAAGGGAGGAGGAGGGCTTGGTAGGGGCCAGGGTTTGGTAGCATTTCTTCTATAAGCCCCCAGGAAGTCGCTAAGCTAAGGAGGGGTGGTGGCGCCCACTGTTGACATGATTAAGTCTTCAGGGCCAGCCCTTCCGTTCCTCTACTCAGACATTACTCACTGGGGCACCGTGGACTCGAGCTGTTGCCACTGTTCATCACAGTTAAAAAGTAATAAATGTCGCCGTTCCCCCATTAAGTCAAGGGTTTGACACCTGCTTTGCCCTGTGACCTGCTGCAAGGTCATTCCTGAAGAGAGATTTTTCCTCCTTGGTCTTTGATATCGGTTCCCCCAGCAGCTGAACCAAGGGCTTCCTAGAGACCGTGACTATTTCCAGCCTTCTAGTCGAGAGGGAGCAAGTGAGAAGTTGTGAGAAGAAGTGGGAAGCAGTATCACTGGTGTCGGAGTCAGACAGACTCGGGTTTGAAGTCCAGTGTCGTCATCTGCTGGGCAGGAAGCCGCTTCGTTGTACTTTGCGTAAAATAGAAATAATGATGTCTGCCTCATGGGGTTACTGTGAGACTTGAATAACATACGTTAGCTTCTCGTGAGTTCTGTGTTTAGGGTGTGGGAAGGAGAATGTGCGCTTGGCCCCTGCATCTTGGTTTTATCCCACCTGCCCCATGTTCTGCCTCCCATACCCCATGATCCTTTAAGTTCTGTTGCGAAGAAGAAAAAAAAAAAACAACTTGCAGCGTGACTCACCTAAGATCGGAAAAGGAAATAACCCTTGGCCATGGCTGGTTTGGGAGCCATCCACTCTTCACTTCTCTCTGGAAGTTGTCCTGTGGCCTTTGAACTGTTGAAAATGCCCAAGCCTACCTAACATCTGGCATTTCCTCTCTCGCACCACAATGAATGGCCAAATGGCTTTCTTGAGGCCTCCTCTCTAACAAGACTTGGGGTGCCCTTGCACAAATGGAAGACATGGACTTTCTATGCAGGGGAGAACCGACTCACCCCATTCTGGGGTCTGTAGGTCTCAGTGGGGACCTGATCTGAGCAGCAGACAGAAAGACAGGGACGGAGCCATCTGTGGAAGTAGATCTTTCGTCATCCAGACTGAAAGAAATGTAAGCGGGGCCCTTTGTCTTGCCACCTTCCGGAGAAGGCCTGGCTACACCTGTCGCTGAACGCTGCGGGGAGAAACACCGTAATTGCTAGAAGTCCTGATCTCATGCACTGGGGAACAACCACCATTGTTCTCCCTCTGAACCCCCCACTTGGCTCCACCGCAGTGCCCTTAGGGCCTTCTTGACTGCACTTGTTCCTTCCAAGTCAGCTGAAGCTCAGACTCCCAGAAGCCCCTCCCCGCCCCTATCGGGTCCTCAGCCAAGGAGGAGCCACTGCCTGCCCGCCCCGCCCACCCGGCCGCCTGCGAGCCTGCAAGCCCCAACAGACTTCCTTCCCTTCGGGGCCCAGATGCCGCAGATTACTAACCGAGGTGTGGCCGGGCGCCTCCTTCCCCAGCTGGGATTTATCTTTTTGAAACTAGATGATGCAGAAAACAAGCTGCCTATCCTTAGCGACCCAGCACTTCCCACCTGCATTCTGTATTTTTGTGGGGTTTTTTTGGTCTTGGTTTGTTTCGGAATATTTTCGAGTGCTTATATTTAACAATATTAATGCTTTCTAGTACAAAATATGGAATTCAGTATAATCACATAAGTCACAAAATAACTAGAGGCCTGATTGAAGGAGCATTCGTAGTATTCTATAGGTAATGGGCCAGGAACTTAGTTATGTGATGAGGTGGTTCTTTCCGTGCAGCAGTGATTTCTGTAGCGATCGCTCCCGTCTCCTGAGGCTGAGGCCTGTTGCCAAGCGGCCGTGGGGCCAGTAGGCCTGGGACCTAACACCGTCTTAACCAGAAGTCCTGTCGTGTTTCGATCCATGTCCCTGGAAATGCCACCATGCGATTTCTGAGTTCAGTGGGATTTTGCTTGTTATTTCAAACTTTAGAGTTAGGTAAAATTTTCCCAAGCAGTGCCCTAAGATACTGGTGGCATTCCTAATGGCCCTGGAGAGTAATAATTCCTCTTCCTGTCAGTATGTGGGTGACAACCAGTTTGCTTTTCCACAGTCCTGACTTCCTGTTATCTCAGTTAGAGTGGCCCCCATGTTAATCCAGCCCCTCAGTTCAGCTGCTGGCCTCTCAGGGGGGATAGATATGCTTTTGTAATTTGGTGGCCATGTTGAGTTTGTGTCTCAAAGATTTCACTTTGCTGTCCTCAGCCTCACAACGCTGTCTCCCTTGTCCTTGTCTTGCTCTAAGCCCCCTACCCACTGCCATCTTATATAACAACCTAAAGCATAGAGACACTGTTTTTGTGGAAAACCTTTATGGAAAAAGGCACAACCCGGCCCCACCACTGAGAGCTTAACTCAGATCCTTGATGCAAGGTGACCTTTATACCCAGACACAGCCCACCCCAAGGACACCCTCTCCCCTGGGTGGGGCGGGAGGGGAGAAGAATGGAATGGCCCTCAATGAAAGTCTTTTACAACTTTCAAGAAACTCAGAATCTTCCAGCATCTTGAGTCAAATCTGAGATTACACTTGGAATAATCAGATAACAAAGGCTCCCTTCAGAAAAGCTCCCGGCCAGAGCTTTGCGTTTACCTGGACGTCTGGTCGTGCCCTGTGACAGCGTCAGCCCCTGCTGAGCAGTGTGGGCTCTGTGGTACCCAGTGTGTTTAGATAGAGAGACTGTTTCCTCCCCGTCTCCCTGCTTTTTCTTCGGTCTACAAGGCCATTTCTAGCGCTGGCTTAATTCGTCTCGGCAGAGGCTGCTTCACCCTTTCCTATAGAAACCATCTCTGCTTGGGAGCTGAGCCTTCCTGTGGGGACGCTGGGAGTGGGGGGCGCCTCCATTTCATCCAAGGCGGCCCCCCCAGCTTCCGCCCATTTTCCTGATAACTCGAGTGTTTCCATGCCCGGGCAGGCAGCGTGCCATGGCGGTGGCCCGTCCTGACCCACAGGATACGACCGAAGGAAATGGGCGCTGACCGGCTTTCTCCAGAGCTCTCCTGCGCATGCGGGGAAACTGCCCCCGCCGGGCCCCCCCGCCTGCGCGCGCGGTCCCCACACCGTGCGGGGGTCAGGGCCCCCACCCCGGAGCCCCACGATTACTGACAGCTCTCAGAGCACGTCCCGTCTGTCAAACCGCAGTCACTGTTCTGGAACTTGGGGGTATTTTGACACAAGTTCCAGGATTGCTGCTTGCTTGGCCACGGGAGCGACTCACACTTGCATCTCCGAAAACCTCGTTTTGACTTCCATTGTGGTGGCTTCGGGAGGGCTTCCCAGGCCCGCCGTCTGAAGCAGCAGTATTGTGTGCCCACAGCCTCGTGGGGTGTCCTGCGAATCGGATGAGGTCTTTCACCCATGTCCTTAGCATCGTTTAGCCCCCAGGATTGAGTTTTGTTCACATTATATCCCCAGCGTTTGGCCATGGCCCAGTCCATAATAAATGCTCGAAGAATTATCTGTGGAATAAATAAATGAATTAACTATACAACAGTTCTTTTTGTCTTAGGATTGGGAGTAGCAAGCTAGATTTAAGGTTTTTGAAAGTCAGCATTGGGCCCCTCTCCTTCCTCCTGCCTGCCCCATACCAGCCTTTTGTTGTGAGCCCGGCCCTTCCACGGGTCTTCTGCTGCCCCCCTTTCTGGCGTCAGCGTGGACTTGAACAGATTTGGAGTGTGGGGGTCAAAGTGCTGCAGCTCAGGGAAGATGGCTGTGAACCCCTCCACTGGACTGAATGAAAACCACTGGCTGGTTAGAAAGGGGAGTGAGTGTGTGTGTGTGTGTGTGTGTGTGTGTGTGTGTGGTGTCAGTGTTTGAGCACCTGTTGTGGGCAGGGCACTGACTGTCACAGGTGCTGGGAACACAGTGGTAAATGAGAGCACAGGGTCCGGCAGGTGCCTTCATTGGCCGGGCGGGGTGGGAGGGGGAATGCTTCCTTGAGCTGAGTTCTGAAGTCTGATGAGACTTACTAGGGTGGGAGGGGGTGTTCAGGGCGTGGGCTTTGCCAGGGCCCTGGTGAGGCACCTCAGCTGCTGGAAGAGGGTGCTGAAATGGCCTGCAGGCCGCCCCCCAGGGCCTGGGGCCACAGCGAGGATTCCTTTTTAAGTGGGCACTCAGCTCATTAAGTGAGCCGGTATTAGGACCTCATAACGATTTTGGCAGCCCCAGGTCTGAGAGAATATAAAGTTAGGAAAGCGTTGTTTTACTGGTCACTCTCTGTGCGGTGCGTTCTGGTGCCCAGCACTCCCAGAGCCGGAGAGAAAACGTGATGTTTAGATTTGGCAGAATCCAGCTGCCAGAGGCTGTGGTGCTTTGTCTCAGGTTGGACCCTGGACCTTTGAGTGTGCTTTGTGGGGCAGGTTCCAGGAAGGATTGGTGAAGCATTGTTGGCTGTAAATAAACCATTCTCTCTCCGAGGACCTCGTACTTCTCTGCCAAGCAAATCCTCCCAGCTGAAATGGCAGCGTATCCCACTTCACGGAGCCATATTGTTTTTACTTCCTTCCTCTGCTCCAGCCATAGTTTTGTTGGTGGCTGGACTTTTGTACTTTCTGTATTTACTTTTTGTATTTTTTTTTCAGGTTCTGTAATTCCTGAACACGAGGCCCCCCACCATGGCTGTCGCCTTCTTACAAGACTCAGACATAATTAACAATCAAAATTAGGCAGGTTCAGATAGATCACTGTTCTCCAGGGCCGTCTCCAGCCTGCTGCAGCCACCTCGTGGCCTGGCTAGTGGGGCCATAGTCTCAGCTGAGCCTTGGAAGGCTAGAGCGGTGCAGTCAGAAGAGGTCTTGCCCCAGAGTTTGGTTTCTTTGACCAGCTCAGTGCTCTCCCCTCCCTTCCCCATCTTCTCACTTCGCTCCTTAGGAAGCTGTAGATTTCGTTCTGTTTTTCCTTGTGTCGTAGTTGGACTTGAGCTAGAGAGCTGAAGCCATTTACCTGGTCTTTTCTCCCAGGAGCCTCTAGGTGAGATTCTCTCCGAGGTCAGATGCTTTGTTTTCACCTTCCTAATGAACTGGCGCATCCCCTCAGCCGCCGTGTCTGAAGGGGCGTGCACACGCTTGTGTCCCTGTCCGACCAGGCCTCTAGGCTGTGGGCTCCACGCCTCCCACTGACGCAGACAGCTGTCTGGAAACTAGATCTCCAGGCTGAGTTCATTTCTTTGACCAACTCAGAACATCTACATGGAGGCCAGAGGGATGGATGCATGCAAGTCAAGACAGGTGGCCCTGTGCGTTGCTAACCACTGCTGTGGGGGAAAGGGGAGAAGGAGAACAGTGGTTTCCTGTTGCTCTTCACTCGGATCCTCCCGATTGCCCCCTTCCTACCTCTCTGAGGGCATGGTGAGACTCTCTCTCTACTGCAGGGTTCGTAAAACCGGTTTCTTGAACTACTGGTAGTTTAATAATGTGAACCTTCTGTCTCTCTCCTTAGCTCTGTCATGTTAAACAGTTTATCAAATGTGTTTTTCTGACACCATGGCTGGCTTCCAAGGTAACTATCATAGGTGTTTGGTTCTTTTTTTGTACCAAATTCCTGGTACGTGACTAAGGCATGACTGGGAGGAGGCTATCTCTCTGAGTCTTGTCTTGAGTGTGACATCCCCACCCCACCCCCAAGTCCTCCCCTGAGGCAGCTTTCATTGCTTGAAACTTGCCTGAATGGCCAGTTGAGCGTAAATGGTTCTAAACAGCACGCTTGGGTATTCGACACCTGTCCTCACGGTTCTGCCAAACACCCACTCTCCCTCCTTGCTGAGCTTTCGAAGCCCCCTTTGGAGAACATGTGGTGTGACTCCAGGCCCTTCGTCGTGAGGCATGACCAAGCTGTTCTCCTTCACAAGCTCAGGGCAGGGGTGGGGTTACGCTGCTTTGGGACCCAGAACTAGGGTTGTTGGCGTTCTTCAGGCCACCATGGCACAGTGACGCGTGCCCAGGAGCTCACCACCCAGCTTGTTCGTGTCTGAGGGCAGAACGTCATTCTGAAACATAACAGGTGTGACCATCTGGAGGCGAGGCGCAGGTTCCCACTGCTGGCTTCTCCAGGGCCTTAGGAGTCCCATGGGTGCCTGTGACACAAACGGGAATCTGAACAACCGCAGATTCCGGTCTTCCCAGGAGACTCTGGTGCAGGGTTGTGTGGCCTCTGGTCGCTGGAGGCTCATCTATACGTTTGGCCTGCGGGACCGTATAGGAGAATCTTCCCGCACTTAGTGTTGGGGCCGTGTCCGATGTTGGCACTTTGCTTAGAGGGACTGTGGAGCTGGATTCCACTGCGGAGAAGTTGGGGTGGCACTTGTCCCTGGGGGTGTTGGGTTTGGGATGGAGTCAGTGTCCACAGCTCCGTGGGCTCAGGGTATCCTCTGGGCACACACAGTGTGTGTGTGTGTGTGTGTGTGTGTTTGCATGTGCACGTGTGTGTGCATGTTCACACATGCGTGTCTTGTGAGGGTAAAAAGCAAAGACTAGACTCGTTGGCAAATTGAAATCAACTACCAAGTTGATATTTTTTTTTTTTGTATGAATAGAATGATTAATTTGGGGGGATGAGAAACAAAGCCAAAAAAGGAAAAAACAAAAGAAGGGAAAGTATAACTTCCTGCTCGGGATTTTGCCCCATCAGCTCTTTCCTCCCAGAAGGTGACTAGACAACCTCAGCTCAGCCGGGCAGGGACCCTGCGAAATGCAGGGTCTCCACCCCTCCCTCTCCCATTGCCAGGGACAGAGGGGCTGTAAGAAGCCCCAGGGAGGCTCAGGGCCCTTTTCTGTGCCTAAGGAGCCCGGGAGCCCAGGGAGTGTTTGGTGGCCGACTTCCTGCGCCTCTGGAGTGGACACAACAGAGTTCCGGCAGTTCCAACATGGAGATCTCGCCTCCGCTCTGCATTTGGGGCCGGGACAGTGGCTGGCACTGTGCAGGGCTTTGGGAGGGAGTCCCTAAGGGGCCTTTGAATAGTTTGGATCGGTACACCCTGTGACCAGCCACCTGGCCTGGGAGAGGACATAGGATGTACCCCGCTGATGGCTTCTCACAGTTATCGCCCAGAAAGCTGTCTCCTGGGGGGCGAAATTTAAGGGCCGTTTTTGGTCGCACACTTTGTTACCGTCAGCTCTTTAACATTGGTTCCTCCAGAGTCACTGCTACAAAGGGACTGTTGTGGGGCCCCTGGAGACTGGCACTGTCCATGGAGCTGCTGATTGATGACCAGCCCGAATTTGGCATGGCAGTCGTCCAGGCCCGCCTCCCGACCCTTCTCCGCCCCGGTGCAGGCCGGCCTCCTCTTTGCCCACCTGATTGGCAGGGGGCGGGTGGCCGAGGAGCCGAGTTGCTAAGCAGCCTCGCCTGGACGTTATGCCCATGCAGGTCGAATGAATAGCTGCAGTGTTCAGAGGAATGAGGGGGTTTTGGCCTGTCCCAGAATCAGGAGGGACTTTTTGAGGATGGGGGGCTAAGATCTCCCCCTCTGGTCTTAGCGTAGAGCCGTTGAACCGAGGAGGTTAGGTGACCTTCCTGCACCTTCCTTTCTGACACATCATCTGTGTGACATTTCTTGTGGGAGTGGAGTCGCAGAGTTCTACGCGGTGTCCCTGTGCGTCTTACCTTCTCATCTCCTCCCTCACCGACCACAGCAGAAGGAAATGAGATGCAGCCCTCTCCTGGGAATGCAGCTTCTGCCACTGTGATCATTAGCGTGGTGTGGCTCTCAAATCCCCCTGATCTCACTGTTTAAGGGGCTGGGCTTCCCCAGAAATGGGGAGACAGGGATGTTCTAGCCTGTGGACATTTGGGACAACAGAAGCGAGGGTGGTCCCTGCCGGGTTCATGACGGGGCTGGGACCAGGGCCTCCTCCAGGTTGGTTTGGTTTAGACGAAGCATTTACTCTGCGCTGTAAAATACAGAGCAAGTCCAGAAAAAGGTCTGATAAGAAACCTTTGCTCTTGGGTTTCCGCACGCAGCTAGAATGAAGGCCGTGTGGGAGTGAGTGGGTGTTGTGAGGCGGTGGTTTGCAGTAAGGAGCAGAGAAGGTTTTGCTCTTTTTATGGAGAGAATATAAAGCCAACATAAAGAGATCTGGGAGGTGAGCCAAGGAGAGCCAGAGAGAGAAGCTGCCTCGGTGCCAGGGCCTTTCTGGGGCCTGGTTCGGTCACTTTTCTACCAAAGGCTGGCTCCGTGCCTGCTCTGGGGTTCATGAGCTGCCCCCTTATGATAAAGTCTCCCTTTTTTGCTTAAAGTATAAAATAGCTCTTAGGAGTAGATAGTCTTTTGTGTTTTGGTCTTGGTATCTCATGTAGTAAAGTAGCCACCTCTCGCTTCCTCAGTACCAGCTGGGGCAGTGACATTCTGGGGGGGCCAGCCAGGGCTGAGCAGCGGGCAGGGGCCAGGTGTGCAGGTGACGGATGGCTGGCATTTGCTCTCCTCAGCCTTGGTGGAAATTGGTCCCTGCTGGAGGCCATGAGGACAGGCTAAGGCAGGCAACTGGATCGTCCCAGCTGCTCTGATGAAGGAAGAAGGGTTCAGGGGTCCCAGCAGTGAAGTCCCCAAAGCATCGGCTCACTCTTAGGGTTCCTTGCGGTGCCTTCACCCGTTTTCCTTCCTTAAGTGTCCTGAGTGGTCTCTGCAGAAGGTAACTGCGGGTCAGAGCGCCAGGCTTACCTCCTTGTTTTCTGTCTCTGTTTTGCAGGATAACCCAGAAGTAGAAAAACGAGATCCACAGGAATTAGTGGGTAAGTGCCCAGGGGGCCTCGGGGGCCTAGTGTGAGCCTTGCCCTGAGCGCCTGGCTTCTGCCGGTCGTGCTCCTCTGCTTCAGCCAAGGCAGCTGCTCTGCTGTGCGCCTGTCTCTCCTCCCCCCTCTCTCTCTCAGAGTCTTTGGCACTTCCTGAGACGTCTGGGTGGGACACCCCGGGAACAATTCTTCTTTGAAATCATACTCATGGTGTGTTTCGTTGGGCTTCGATCAGCTGCCAGTGTTGTCAGGAGGGGCTCAGGGCCCTTCCCGCTGGGAGCTTGTTCCCCATGTGCCCGGGGCCATCCTCTGTCTTTGTCCCTCCTCATCCCCCCTCTGCCGGCACAGTCATGTGCTCAAGGAACAAACACGTGGTCTCTGCTGGCACTTTGATCCGTCCCCAGGGCAGATATGCTTTACAGTCCCGGAGTCCTTTGGGATCCTTTGTGACTTGGGGGAGCAGGGTGGTTATGTTTCTGGAAAATGGCACCCATGTCATCTCAGTCTTGTGTTAACTCCAGCTTCTTAATCCTTTTACACGTCCCTCGACTCCCTCAGTGTGACCATGGACTTTGTAACTGCTCTCCCAAAGCCTGGCCAAACCTCTGTGGCAACTGTGACAGTCACTCTCCAGCTCGTCTTCCCCCCTCCACAGGTGGCCTGCAAACCCGCCCCTGTGCCCTCTCACTAACGTCAGCCCAGGACTCGGCCCCTGGTGCTGCTTCCTGCAGCCCCTCCTCCCCCTGTCCCTTTTGGGCAGGATGCTTTTACTGGGGATGGGACGGGGGACCGTTCTGGTTTTCTTTCCTCGAAGAACTGAAGATTACGCGTCATGTTTGTTTTCTGAGGAAGGGTAGGGTGGGAACACACCCACTCTGAGCAGCCCAGACCCTCAGTGGGACTCTGCCTTTATTCCTGAATTTTCTGATGAAGGGAGTGGGAGTCTTTCAAGTCCTATTAAAAAACAGAATTTTCCTAAAAACAGTAGAGTTTGCTCTTTAGAAAATGGTGCCATGGGGATGCACCAGTTGCCAAGGAAGCAGAGCGCACACCCTTGCTAGGAAGCCAGGGGCCACCCTGAGTGGGTGGCCCCCAGGGCATGGACTGAAGCCTCCCTTCCCCACCCACCGCCACACCCACCCCTGCTATCTACTGCGGAGAGACTGGGGGTGGGGGTGGGCTCCCAGAGGGGAGCCCGAAGCCGCCGTGCCCTCCGCCCCTGCCAGCAGTGCTCTGCTGGGCAAGCGGAATGTGTGTGGGCATCAGCCGCCCCCACCCGGCCGCTTCCGCAGTCACCTTTCACCCTTCCTCTCCTTGCCACGTTCTGAAAATAGCTTCACTGAGGTGTAACTTACACAGAGTAGGATTCTCCGATTTAAAGTGTGCCGTTTGAGGAGTTCTGACAGATGTATGTAGTCCTGTGAACCCCTGCCCCACCACAACCCTGATAGAAAGCATTTCCGGCATTCCAGAACATTCCCTTTGCCTCTCCCCTTGGACAAGGTTTCCTCCCTCAGCCTCAGGCAGGCCGTGATCTTTCTTCACATTGGTTTTGCTGTTTTTTTATAGAATGTCATATAAATCAGGATTTCTCACCCTTGGCATGGACATTTTGGGCTGGATAATTCTTTGCTGTGGGGGCCTGGCCTGGGCACTGTACAGTGTTTTACCAGTGTCGTTGGTCTGTGCCCAGCAGATGCCGGTAGCACTGCCCTCCCCCGGTGGGAAGTGACAGTGAAAAGTTTCTACACAGGTGATAAGTGTCCCCTCGGGGCGGAATTGCCCCCAGTCGAGGGCCATTGATCCAGATGGAATCATGGTCTTTTTTTTTTTTTTTTTTTTGAGCTCCATCCATGTTGTTGAACGTAGCCACAGTTTCTTTTTATCGCTAGGTATTATTTCATTGTAGGGTTTCACCGGCGTCTGTTAATCCGTTCACTGCAGAGGACACGGGTTCTTCCTTAAGCCTCGTAGTCTCGATAACCCTTGCCACTTCTCACTGAGGAGACACTCGTTTAACTGAACACAGTGCGGCTTCCGCTCCTGGCGCCGCGTTGTCAGCTTCTCTGCCTGGACTCAGCAGCCCTGTCCGAGCCTGGGCGTGACCCTCAGGTCGCTGCACTGCTGTGGGGAGCGTTTTCATGTGTGTTTAATGGAGCCCCGGGTTCCGTGGAGCAGATGCAAGCAGGGGAGTGGACCCGGAGGTCTCTCCAGCACTGGCGTGCTCGCATGCCCTGTGCGGGTGCTTGCCTGGGACAGTGGCCTTGGCGTGGTATTCCAGCCGGCTCCCCCAGGTCCCTAGTGTCCCACTGCCTCCTGCTCACAGCCCTGCGGTGTGCCCCAGGCATTCATCCCTTCACTGCCCGCCGGTACCTAAGCCCAGCTGACTGGCTGCTCCTGCTCAGAGTGACACCTGGCAGCCGCGGACGCCACGGCCGTTTTCTGACTTGGGCGTGCACAGGGTGAATCGTGCCAGAAGGAGGCTTCTAGGTTCTCGAGTATGGCCGCCCCCCTAAAACGCCCCAGCAGACCCCGGAGCAGCCACAGACACGCTTGCCCCGAGAGCCTGGGCACATTTCTCAATGTACTTCCTGGGAGAATGGTTTGAGGCTCCAGCTACACCAGCAGCCACATAACGTGGGTCAGACATCTATCTACTTTAGATTGGTTCAGGACTTAGGAGAGAATCGTGGGAAGGTTGCTCCTGAAGTCAGCGGGATAAACATTGGTCTGGTTTCCCAAATGAATCTTTTCATTTGCCAGTTACTTCCTAGGAATTCTCTTGTTCTTGACCCTGGGCCTCAGGGGGTTCTCCCTACCCCAGTTGTGCTGTGTACCAATTGAGCCTGAGTGTAGTTGGGTTGCTATGACAACGCTGCCACACCCTGTTTTTCCAAAAGGCTTTCCTGGCAAATGCCAAAGGGCATTCTTTGTCTCTGGGTCACGTGCTCACACACACTCTCCACCCCAGGGAAGAGCTTAACCCTCCCGCTGTGTGCCCAAAGCTTGCCCAAGCCCTGTTGGCTTTTGTTGCTGATGCTCGTGAAATCAGAGGACCAGCTCAGCCCAACTCATTCTGCTCTGGGCCGGCCTCAGCGGCCTGCTTGAGTCTCAGGGCTTAAAACCAACTCCGGCTTCTCCCGGGTCTGGGAGGATGGAGGAGGTCAGAATGAGACTTGAACTTCAGCAGTCTGGGTGCCACCCTTGCTTCAGGAGTCAGGAGATAGGAGGAAGGTGCTGGGCAAAGAGAAGCACGTAGCCCCCCGGTGGAAACTGCTCCGAGGTCGCACCGGTACACAAGTCCATAGCGGGCTGTGTCACCCAGCTTCAGTCCATTTGTCCTCGCCCAAGGTGGCAGGTCTAGGGCTCTGTTCTTGGGTGCATCTGGTGAGGGTCCGCTGATGACAGAATCGGCACAGGGAGCCACGTTATGAAACTCGGGCTGGGCCTCAGTCTCAGCAGTGCCCACAGCCCTGTGTGGCAACGGCTGAAACTGGTGACGCCAGGGGGTTGCACCCTCAGCCCCACTCAGCACCAAATTCTTCACAGTAACGTGGGACCCAGAGTACCTTGAGAGGCTGAGGAAACGCCAGGCCGACCCTAGGAAAGGGGGGTGCTGTGCACCAGGTCATCATGGCCAGTCCCGGCAGCGGCCTTGGGACCGAGAGGCTCGCCTGGGGCCTGGCACACAGGGGGTTCCCAGTAAAGACTTGCTGGGTGTCCCTGTGCTGGTTTGTTCATTCTTTTCCTTCATCCTGCCCCACCCCGCTCCGCCTGCTGTTTGCTCATTGTATGGCCCTTTTCATGAGAGAATGTTTTAAAGAGCACAGACAGAATCTTACAACAAACAGTACATTGTCTGAGTGATCCAGAGCAGGACTCTGCAGTCACCAGGGTGGCCAGAGGCCACATGGAAAGGAGTGCGGTGGGGGCAGTGGCAGGTCTCCAAGTGAATTGAATTGTCCCCTGGGAGCTGTGGTTCTTCACACCAGAATCAGGCGGACCCAAAGAGGTGGACTGACTTAATTTTAAAAAACACCCTAAGCTAATCAGCAGGTAACTTAAATGTCATTTATGCACAAGGCAATTTTGAATACTTTGAGTCCCAAAGCCTAGGGATCCCAGAACCCCGTTTCTCCTGTATCTGGGGTAGGATAGCTTGAGATGACAATGGCACCAGCCAACTCCGAGTGTCCAGAATCTCGTCAGGGTGTTTTAGGGACGTGGCCAGTAGAGGATGAACCAGCGTGTATACTTCTTCCCAGCCCCAAGTTCAGCAGCTTCACTGTTGGTGGCTTGAAATTGGCCGCAGTAGAAGAATTTACACCACGGGGATGGGCAGATGCTGCAGATCGTGGCTGGTCCCGTCTCCACCTCCCGCCCCCAGCTGGTTGTCCAACATTTAGCAGCACAGCCCTGGACATACCCTTTCCTTAAAAGTCGATTGCTGTGACCTGGTAGCACCCTTTCTTTACACGTGTACCCTCCGCCTGAACTGCTCTCCCCCTAACTTGACACATGCTGCTCCTTCTGCCTGTGATTTCAACTCAGACGACACCACCCCCCGAGAGAGGCTACTCTGAATGCTGTTCCATAACATTTATCTCTCTCCCCGAAAATGTTTTATGTGCTTTTTTTTTTTAATTGTTCACGTGATCCCCCAGTCCTAACCTCCACCCCGCTACAGAATTTTTCTCTATTTTCTCAACAGCCTCCTTTTCTGAAAGAGTCCGGAACATGTCACCTGATGAGATCAAGATCCCGCCTGAACCCCCTGGCAGATGTTCGAATCACTTACAAGTAAGCAGAGCTTGGCTGCTGAGGCCTGTGGCTGAGGAGGTCGGGGCCAGCTGTCTGGCGTGTGTGACTTTGACTTTAAGAGGCTTCCGTAAAAGAAACAGCCCGGGTGGGAGGGAGCCCGCAAGGCTGGTGACCTCTGTTAGCCTGCTCTCAGGGGTGACCCTGTCCCCACTGACACCCCCTGCCACATCACCCGGTGCTGCTCTGGCTGGGGCACCCTAGCCCTCAGCGAGGTCCTGGGCCTAGGCAGAGACGATAACATACCTTTTCTGTGCCACCCACTGAGTCAATGGGAGCATCTCAGAAGGAACTTTGCCAAGAAACTGAGGGACCATCATCAGGATGTAAAATAAGCAAATTATAGAAATGCAAACACACAAGTGTTTTTATGCATAAATTCCTATCCTTGTATTCTAAAAATGCCAGTTCACTAGCTTCTTGTCTGATACAACTTCATATAGACCTGATCTGAGGTTTTGAAATCCCAAAGGAATAGAGCATTTAGTGCAGTTACCCCCTGGAGAGCAGGGCATCAGGGGACAGCACCCCCTTTCCAACCTCTGTGATTGTTTCTTATCCCTCTGGGATCCCCTGTGAGTGGAACCTTGTGACAAACAGTGGGACAGACACCCAAGGCTGCCCAGCAGTGGCGGCCAGTCTACCTGTTCTACCTGTGATCGAGAAGGTTCTGTGGGAGCCTCGGGCCACACTGCAGTCCCTTGGCACCACCCTAACGGATGGGTGACTAATGGGTCCTGGGGCTGTGAAAGGCGCAGAGCAGATTCTCTTTTCAGGAAGTCTCCTCCCTTTGCTGAGTCAGCAACCCCCCACCCCCCTGCCCCCCTTCCCCCCCAGCGCAGTGCAACTGGCACACCAGGCAGCAAGTCTTGGCCTGTAAGGAGAGACAGCCAGTGGCTGGGCCGCCTCGTTCAGAGTGTTCCTCCTTTTTAGATCGTCTCAGTGGTAGAAAACATGACACAGCAAGCATTTTCATTCACCTGAGATGGGGGAACGCAGCTGCTGGGCTGGGAAATACAGAAAAGTCCTCCGTAAGATATAGGTCCACCTCTGCCTGCCGAGCCTTCCGTATCAGGCCTCCCTCCGTCACCTTTGTGACAACGTGGAGGTGTGTCCCTCTTGGCTTCTCTTGTAAATGTATTACAAACCTCTCTGCAATTCAGCGCTTCCTCTGGCCAGGCTAAGCAGAAAGTGGCCTGACAAAGCGAGCCGATCACCTCCCCTAATGATCCCAGAGGGTGTCACATGGGCCTTCCAGCCCAGCCCATCGCAGGGGAAGAGCGCCCCAAATGTTTTCCTTCTAGAGACTATGTAAAGTGCCACTAGTGGGGGAGGCTGTGGAGAGACTCTCCCCTGAGATCGGGTTTCTGGGGCCTCTTCTTGTGTTCTGGGAAGCGCCGATGCCACCTGCTTCGGGCATCGTCTCTGTGGGCCTTGGGACACCTGTGTCACTGGCCTGACTCTCCGCCAGGTGCTACTCTTTCTTGTTAAAAGCCAGAGCAGGGCCAGGGGTCGGGGCAGAGGGTGACGAGAGCTGAGCTCTTGAGCTCTGACGGTGCCTCTCGATAAAATGGCAGGGACCAGCCATCTGTGAGCCTCCCCACAAAGGACACCCTAGGAAGTCTGTGAGACCCAATCCAAAGAACTCTACTCCTGCCTTCCTCTGAAGGGACACAGCCTTCCGGGTCTCCCGCTGAGGACTTAACCCCGTGTTAAAATGTAAAAGCAGCCTTCAGCCCCTGCCCATCACCGCTAGTGCCTGAAGCTCCTCCTCGGCTGATTCAGGAGCTGATGAACCAGGTGGGGATCCGTCCATGGTCGTCTCCGTGGCTTCTGTGCCCTGACCTTTCACTACTCACCCTTCTAGCCATCCAGAGGGCGTCAGGAGGAGGCAAATGAGAACAGGCTGGTCTCAGTTTATCTCACTCATGTTCGGCTCTGGGTGGAGAGAGACAGCATGGCCGGAGCAGGGCTTCCCGTGGCTCTGGGGGTCTCCTGTGTCCAGGCACCCACACAGCACATGTGACGGAGGACTGGGATTGTGAGGGGTGGGGTGGGGTCATGAGCACCTTCTGTTTCTCTTCACAGGACAAGATCCAGAAGCTTTATGAGCGGAAGATAAAGGAGGGCATGGATATGAACTACATTATCCAAAGGAAGAAGGAATTCCGGAACCCCAGGTGCGTTTCCCGTGGGTCTGCAGGGGCAGTTGAGTCATTGATGTTGGACTGGGGACCGGGATGCCCCCATGGAGAGGGCAAGGACAGGCCAGCTCGGATTCCACCTGAGCCCAGAGGGGACTGGACTGTCACTGCGGGTTCTTCTTCCCCCTCTAAAAAGTCACTGATTCTGCTTGCAAGTGAGGTTGTAGGAACAGAGCTGCCTCTGGGTCTCACTCTAACCAGTGCCGTGTGTTCTTTCAGCATCTATGAGAAGCTGATCCAGTTCTGTGCAATCGATGAGCTCGGCACCAACTACCCAAAGGTACGTCCCGCACGTGGAGGCTGAGGGAGAACGCCCAGGGCCCTGTGCTTGCCCCGCTGGGTTCAGCCTGGAGCCGCCAGAGGTGTGCGTGGCAGCGCTGCTGGCTGCCGAGCGTGACCCCGTCTCGTGTGTGAGCCCCTGCTGCTGTGAAGTAGTCCAGTAGCGACTGCAGTGACACACCCGGCCACCAGCCCCTTGGTTAGGACCTGAGTGAGGACACTGCTCGCATAGAACAACCTGCGGACAAACAGATCACTGATCCCATATTCCTAAGAACCAATTGGCCACCACTTTAGCAGGAGACCAGGGCTAACAGCTGAGCCCCCGTGAACTTGAAGGCCGGGCGACTCCAGGCCGGGAAGATGTGTAGCAAGACTTAGGGTTGGGGGTGAGGCTTGGCTTTCTCAGCCATTTGTCATCCGATGGCCCTGAGTGCAGTTTTAGCCTTTTGTTTTTCAGGATATGTTTGACCCCCACGGATGGTCTGAGGATTCCTACTATGAGGCATTGGGTAGGTAGTCATCTGTCTCTCCATTTGTCTACCTGTCCGTCCACCTACACACTGACTCATCCACCCATCAGCCCGTCTGTCTGTGTCAGTTAAGTCAGGCAGCATGCATTTCAGGGTCCAAGGAGCTGGTAGACAGTCTTAAATGGGACAGACCCCGTCCCTGACTCATGAGACTCAGTACAGCAGAGAAGACAGAGGATTGGAGGAGGAATTCCATCAACGAGGGCTGTGATGATGGCCATGCAAGCAGGGCCACCTCACCGGGCCAAAGGGGTGGGGCGGCCTCGCTGCGGAAAGCAGATTCAAGCAGAGGTCTGAAGGTGCACAGAGGCTAGCCCAGCAGATGCGGACATTGTCCCAGGCAGGGGGACAGCATGGTCTGCCGTCAGCGAGGCTGCAGCATTTTCTCAAGGGCCCGTTAGGGAGAACGGGGAGGAATTGCAAAGGGTCCAAGCCTTCAAGTGATGGGTTGCACACCAGCAGCTCATGGACCAGATTCGGCCGGTAGATGTGTTCTGTTTGGCCCACGCAGGTCTCGTCTTGCTTTCATTTGAACTAGTTGCCCACATTTTGCCTAAAAATCCACAATTCCAGCTTCTCAGGGTCCGTGGGAAGGTAGTCCACACTGGGAGCCCCGCATTCTCACAGTGCAGCAGTCAGCCTGTGTTCGGGGGCCGAGCCCTGACAGGAGATGCAGAGCCCCCCGCCCCGAGCCTTTGCACTGGAGGCCGTGGAGCCCCGAAGGCCCCCTTAATGCCTCGAACAAGGTCGCAGGGGTGCAGCGAGTGAGGGATAGTGCGGAAGCGGTTCGCTCCCTCTTATAACAGCTTCTCTTGTCTTTGCAGCCAAAGCCCAAAAGATTGAAATGGACAAATTGGAAAAGGCCAAAAAGGAGAGAACCAAAGTAAGTGATGGACACACATCTTGGGTGGAAAGGGCAGGGTTTGGAGCGCGTGGGTCCTGCTGGCTGAGCCCAGAGGGCTTCAGACTGCTCTCCCCGCCCCCGACCCCACCCCGGTTCATTGCCTGATGATGCTCTGAGCAGCCTTAGGTGCTCCCTGTGGATGGAACAGGCCTTGCTGGGTTTCCAGCCTCTGTAACTCAGCTTGAAGTCACTTTCCAGTTGCTTCCGTGTGGTTTCTTGGGGTCTCGAAGCTTGCTGCATGCGCCCTCCCCCCTCTCCCTCTTCCAGCCGCAGAGCCCTGCTGGCTTTCTCTCTTTGGGGTCGTCCGTGTCCTCCCTGGCCTGAACGGAGGCAAGTGTTTCCTTCCGAAAGTGCACTGGTCTCTGCCTTTCTCGGCCTCCAGAGCTGACCTTGGTGGCCTGCCTCGGTGCTTCCCTGTAGGTCCCCTGTCCGATGGCCAGGGGACCCCTCATTTTAGGACCCTCAGCACCTTGGGACGCTTCTCCCCAAGCAGTCTGGGTCCTTTAGGGAATGGAAATTTGACTGAAACCAAATGTGCTCTGGATACTTTACGACCAGAGTCTCCGAGAGAGAAAGCTCAGGACAGAAATTGCTCCCACGTTTGGTTTGGCCTGACCCTCCTGCAGCAGCTGTGACCTCCAGGATGCCCCCGCGCCCCCCCAGGCGGAGGCTTCGGGGCCCGGGTGTGCAGGCGGCCCTGCGGGAGCTGGTGCTGGGGGTGATCAGGTTTTCTTTCTTAACCCTTGATTGAATGTCCCTTCTCTCTCTTGCCCTCCCCCTTCCAAACCCCAGGCGTATTGCGGGGACGTGTCTGCAGCGCCTGGGGACCGGAGCTGTCCTTCCCCTGTGCTGGCGGGCTCCGCTTCCTCCGGGGTGTGAGGAGGAGGGGCCTGGGCATGTGAGGTGGGGCGGCGGGCAGGGGCTCCCCGGGTGTGTACAGAAGCCTAGTGATGCTGGGGGGGGGATCCAGTGTCTGTTTGGGAAACTTTTTTCAGAGTAGTAAAAATCCCTCTCAGACGCCTCTCTTGACACCAGACAGTCATGGCAGAGCTGATTCTCAAAGCTTCCTTTGTATGGTGCCAAACTCTCTGTCCCCCGGGAGCGGACGGCTGGCAAAAGGACGTGGATCAGCAGCTTCACCCAGGTCTCACTCTCTTCCCTCTCCTCCCCCAGATCGAGTTTGTGACAGGCACCAAGAAAGGCACCACGACCAACGCCACGGCCACCACCACGACCACGGCCAGCACCGCCGTTGCAGGTAGAAGGCGATTGTCCGCTTCCAGCCCCATCACAGAGGGAGCGAGGGTTTCCCTGCCTTGTTGGGGGGCGGGGGGAGCAGGCCCCACGGGGAAGTGGGATCCCCGTGGGAGTCTGAGCCTCGGCTCCACCTTGCCGTGCGTCTGTCTGAGCCCAGAGTTTGCAAGCCAGCTCTGGAGCCTGGCACGGACTCCCCGGTTCACCAGCTGCCCCTCAGCTGTGTGTGGCTGGGGCCTCTGGTGTCCGTTCCCTAAGTTCTAACCCTGGCCTTCTGGAAACGAGAGTGATGCTGTTTGGTTTATCTTGGTCCTGACTGCTCCCTTGTCTCGTTGCCAGATGCCCAGAAGAGAAAGAGCAAGTGGGACTCAGCCATCCCTGTGACAACCATAGCCCAGCCCACCATCCTCACCACCACGGCAACCCTGCCAGCTGTCGTCACAGTGACCACCAGCGCCAGTGGCTCCAAGACCACTGTTATCTCTGCCGTGGGAACCATCGTGAAAAAGGCCAAGCAGTGACCCGAGGGACCGGCTCGGGGCGGCTCGGACACTCTCCTGTATGTCACAGGAGGAGCCACTTCAGAACTTGACGAGACTCTGCAGCCCAGTGACTGATGCCCGAGGAGAGCTGCCACTTTTTGTATTTCAGGACTGGGACCTGCTCCCCAGACGCCATCTCCAGAGAAACCTGTATGTGGCGTTCTAGCCCGGAGAAGACATGGCTGCAGAGGAGCGGGGCACAGTGGACAGTGTCCGCACACCCCTTGGGGTCTGCGCCCGATTAAAAGCCCTGTGTCCTTACATCTCAGCGTCTCGCATGTGCTGGCTTCTGCTGTGGCCTGTTGTCAGGCACGTGCGAAGCTCCGGGGCCCTCTCCATCTCTTCGGTTGGGGTCGTTACTCAGGGTCGACGCGGGGGTGGCCCAGGAAGCTGCTGTGCCATTCCCTGAGCACGCCACCTGACATAGGTAGTGTGGGTTCAGAGGGGGTGAGACCTCGTGTTCCCATTATCCACTGTCCTGACCCCTTCGGTGGAGCTGCAGCCTCGGCTCCCCTGGGGGTGATCGAGCCTCCCCGAGCACTTCTTGGACACACCCAGGCTTTGAAGTCAAGCCAGTTACCAGAAGGACTAGGGTTGATCCCCAACCAGCATGGGGAAGGGAGAGGAGTCGGCGCCTGGCCAAGGACCCTTGGTACCTGGCCAGGGGGCCAGCAGGCTCTCGCGGTGGGAGAGATGAATCACCTCCTGCCCGGGCTGGGGGCAGCTCGTTGTTGACAGGAGGGCCCGGCCGCTGGGAGGACCCGCCACCCCGCCCTTCCTGTGCCTGTTATCTCTGCCCCGCAGCCGCGCCTGGCAGCACAGGGCCCGCTGGGCTCCTCTTGGGGCCAGAGCGGGTTTCCCAGCCGCCGCCAGCCCGGGGGGACGCGTTTTGGCAGTGCTCCGCGCCAGCGGAAGGGCTGTGTGTCGGGGAAGGAAGCCGGGGCTGTGAAGAGCCATGTGCCCCGCCGAGGAGTGTGGTGACCCTGCCCTGCTGTCTCCCAAGTCAGAACACGTGACTTGGCGCTAGGGGACCATCTTTTGACGGGAGTTTGCAACCCTGGAGAGGAGCTGCTGCCTCTGTCCCCAGAAGTCTCAAGGGGTTTCCCGCCCTGCAGCCTCCAATGGGGCCCCCTCAGCACAAGGTCACTGGAGGCTGCGTGGGACATTGGGGGCAGCAGTATGGGAAACAGGGCGGTGGGCCTCAAAAAATTTAAAATGGACTACTGTGCCCTCTATCCCACTCTTGGGTATATACATCCAAAAGAATTAAAAGCGGGGTCTTGGAGTTATATTTGCACCCCACGTTCATAGCAGCGTTGTTTGCAATATCCAAGATGCGAAAGCAGCCCAGTGTCCGTTGACAGGTGATGGTGAACAAAATGTGATATATATGTAAAATGGAATATTACTCGGCCCTAAAAAGGAATTCTAACGTATGCTACAATGTAGATGTCCCTCGAGCACCTTATGCTACATGACATAAGCCAGTCACACACACAAAAGAGACACTGTACAAGTCCACTTCCATGAGGTATCTAAAGGAATAAGGTTCACAGAGATGAACAATAAAGTGGTAGTTTAACCAGGGTCTGGGGGAGAGGGAAATAGGGAGCTTCTTAATGGTCATCAAGTTTTAGTTTACAAGATAAGAAAGTTCTGGAGATCTGTTGCCCAAAAAATGTGAATATACTTAATACAATTGAACTGTACATTTAAAAATGATTAAGATGGTAGTTTTCATCTTATGTTTTTATCACAATTTTAAAATCTTTAGGATTGCAGTATAATAATAGTAATTTAAATTTTTTTTCCTACAACTCGAAAACATTTACCTTGTGTTGGAGGCACAAAGTTCATTCGTTCCCTGTTGATAAAGGAAATCTCTCTTTTTTTATATTTTTTAAATCAGAAGTCTACCTTCTATTAAATGTAGACATGGAAAATCACCATTATTCAACCCCAAAACAATAATTGAGTCAGACAAGGATAAACCCGTGCATGCTAAAACCCTTTGGTGAAATGCTGGGAACTGGGCAAGGCGACAAAGCATCATAACTCCCCTCTAGATTACTTCTTCGCACAAAGTGAAAAATACATTTCTGCAATGAAGACAGAGGGCAGTCACTTCCTTAAGCATCACTAACAGGCAGCTGACATGTACCACCCAATAAAACACAGCACAGCCTATGACCATCCTTGCCAAAAATGTTTAACCTGCATCTAATCAGGCTTTTAGACCTAACTCGCAGTTTACAGGAGGCTAAAAAAACAAGTTTAATGACACCAAGAGGAAGCAATCAGACAAATCCAGACAGTGGGACATTCTGCAGGTCAACTGGCCTGTCTCTTTAAAAGGTCAGTGTGTTGGGGAGGGAGTGGGGAGCGGGGAAGACTTTTAAAGGAAGAAAGAAAAAAAAAATGTGATGGGTGAAATGGATTGGACTCGGATTCAAAGGGAAACAACATTTTTGGGACAACTAAGAAATTGTAATGTGATTGAATCAGATATTAGGACATTTTTGTCCATTTTCTCAGACACGACAAAGTTATTGTTATGTGGGGACTGTTGTTAGGAGGTACATGCTTGGAGTTTTGAGAGAGAAAATGTCAGTATCTTCACCATACATTCAAATAAAAAGATAAATACATGACATAAATAGAGCAAATAGGGCAAAATGTTAATTCTTGGGTCTAGGTGATAAAAATACAAGTGATCTTTACACTCTCCTCAACTTTTTTATATGTTTGGAAATATTCAAAATGAGAAATTGGTGGGGGAACCATTTTGAAGGGGGGTTTACTGGCAACCCCCCAGCCTGGGAGAGACCAGGCCTAGAGACTGTCCACCTGGATGGCTCGGTGGACACTGGGTCTTCAGCACCAGATTCTTCTGATCACGCTCCCCCTGTCTGTCATTTACCTTGTTTGTTTATCGAAACACGTACCCGTCCACCGGTAAGTGATGTACATTGTCAAACACAAAACCAGTGGATTACCTGGCACACTCCTGGAGAACATGCAGCCCACTCCGGAGGTCTCGGGAAGCAAGCAGGTGGTGTGTTTCATCCCTCTGGGTACCCCCAGCCCCTGGCATAGGAAGGAGCTCATTAAGTGCTTGTAAAATGAATAAGTGAACTAATGAATGCACAAATGGATTCATTTGTTCCACTCATCACCTAGAGGAAGGGGCTGCTGAGCCCAGTGGAGTCTGGGACATTGCTGCCCCTGGGCCGGGGTCTCCTTCTCTAGACAGGCATCTCGGTGCTCCACCCACAGTGGGGTGCATATCCTCCACACAGCCCTCTGATGGATGGTACCGGCAGCTCTGTGCTCCATTTCCCGGGGGAGAGGGAGCCCTTGCCGGAGCCGCTCAGGTCCCCAGGGTGCTAGTACTGTGCTGGCATGCCCAAACCTGAGTGCCTCAGCCAAACCGGGGCTCCTTCCACGGTGCTCCCAGATCCGAGAGCCGGCCTCGCAGAGTGCCTGGCCTGTGCACAGCGGCTGTCAGGGACGCCTAGACAAGGTGGCTGAGTGGCGACCGTGCTCCCAGTTGTGGCAAGTACTGTGTGGCTCATCCATGTCCAGTCCCATTTGTCCCCACGATCTCTGAGAGCTGGCAGCTCGCAAGTCTGATTATAGATGAGAGAGAGCACTGAGGCTCGGGGGGGTTATCCACCAGTCCCATTGGGTTCAGACACACTTTTATTGAGCACCTGCTATGTGTCAAGCACTACGCTAGGAGCCAGAGAGCATCTGTCCTCAGGGATGGTTCACAGTCCAAAGGGGAAGAGGGACCACGAAACAGGTCATTTTAAGCCCACATGGTGGCTTGAAGCTGCCTGGTTGGGGCAGGGGCTCTGCCTGCGACCGGGTGTTCAGGGGCATTGTTGGCAGGTGGGGCTAGAAAAATAGATCAAGTTGAGATCGTAGAGCGACTTGGGAGACTTCAGCCTGAACACGCTATTATCAGCGGCACTTGAAAGATTGCACCGGAGGACGGGAGAGGTAGGTGTGTGCTCGAGCGCGCCAAGAGCAACTATCACAATCCAAACGCGCCTACTCCGTGCCCCGGGGGTCTGTTTGATGGCTATCATAGGTAAGAAGGTTTCAGTGGCTTGCCTGAGGATCCTCAGGGTCCCAGTCCTTGCTTGGATCTCCCTCGGGACACCCGTGAGGGCTGGAGGGAAGGCTGAGGGGACCCCGTGAAGGGCAGACCCGTCTTGGGGCAGTTCCTGGCCCACGCCTGGCGCTGGCACAGGAAGGCGGGAGGTGGTGCGCCCGGTCGTTGCCCTGGCAGTGTGTAGGCTCACGGCCCAGGGTGCTGGAGAGGGGAGGACGGCGATCCGGGAACTCAGAAGCCACCCCCAGCTCAGGGCAGCCCAGCACCGGAGTCTGGAGCCCAGAGCGGGTGGGAGGGCGTCCCGCCCGGAGCTGGACTGGAGCGCAAGGGGGTGGCTCCTCCCCTGCCCCATCGCGGTCGGTCGGTCTGGGCGCTGGGCCGGGCGCCGCGGGAGCCACGGCCTTTTCCGGGGGGCGGGCCCGGTGGCGGCGCCCGGGCTCCTGCCCCGACAGGTGCGCGCCGCGTGCAGGAATGCGGCCGGCCTGACTCACCAGCGCCTCCTTCCTACCTGCCGCCGCCCCATAAAGCGGTCCCTCCCCTCCCTGGCGCCCGCCCCCACTGCAGCCTGCCCTCCGGACAGTCCACCTCCCAGCGCGCCTGCAGCCCAGCGGCCGAGCCAAGCCCAGCGCGGGGAGGGCGCGAGTCCGCGCGGAGGTAGGTGCAGCCTCGGACCCAGATCCGGCAGGCGCCAGGGATACGGGGCGCAGGGCAGGAGGGCAGGAGGGCAGGAGGGCAGTCACGGGTTGCGCAGCCGCACCCCTCCCGCCCTTCCAGGTCCCCGAGCCGCCAGGGCTGGGTGCCCATTCTGGGACCTCGGTCGCTGGGAGAAGTGGATGCCCACCCCAGCCTGGGCCACCGCGGCAGGGGAGCGGGGTGGGCCGGCCGGGGGTGGGGGGGTTGTTACCCTGCTCTTCACCTTCCTGAAGGCTGGCAGGCGCTGGCCGCCTCTGCCTGTATTGCCCAGGGCAGGTGCCCAACCTGCCAGGGTGTGCCCAGGGGTGCAGCTGGGGGTGGAGGGGCAGGGGAGCTAGAGAAGATTCTGGGCAGTCAGACCTCTGGGCTAGAGGAGGGTAGCAGTGGGGGAGGCCTGGGTGCTGGGTGGGTGATCAGAAGTGGGCAAAAACCAGCTTGGGCTGGCAGGCCTCTGGACCCCTCCAGAGTTTGCAAAGAAAGTGGAAGGAACAGTTATGTAGAGGCAAAGACTCTTCCTGTTGGACTGGGCAGGGCCCGTTGTGTGGTGCCCAGGCCAGCTGGGGTCTGGGGGTCCCTGACTCTCCCCCTTCTCTTGGCCAAGCACATGCCTGCCCTCCCCACAAAGTCAGCTCAGGACACCCTTCCTCCAGGAAGCCCTCCCGACCTCGTCCGACAGCCCTGGGGGCTGTGCCCACCACTGTAACCTCCAGTGCCAGCCCCCTTTCCCACCCCTTGGCCCCTGGGTGGCCCTCTGTTTGTGGCCCTGCGTGGCTTCCTAGAGCAGTGGCTGCTCTAGGAAGCATGGCCTTGCCACACCCTGAGCCCCAGGGCTGGACACGAGTGGCATGGTCATTGCTGCTTCCGACAGAGCTGGACATGAGGCCGAAGGTCTCCCTCCTGGGGGCTGAGCGGGGAGGAGAACTTGAGGGACCGTGGGGTAGGGGTCCCTGCCTCCTCGCCCCTGATGTCCGTGGGTGGTAGAGCAGCCGAGGGGCCAGGAGATGGGACGGCGGGAGGGGAGAGAGCCGTGGTGGCCTGGTACAGATGTGCCAAGCTGGGGTCCCATGGGGTGGGGGGTAGGGTGGGTGTGGGGGGAGCTCTGAGCCTCCGCATGTGGTGGTCACAGTGTATGTCCACGCGTGTCTCGTCCCTGTGTGTGGAAGGCCCCTGTGTGCCGCAGTGTGACAACATTCAGGTGGCAGTCACACACTCCAGGGTCCAGGCTGGCACCTAATAAGGCTCAGCAGCCTGGTGCAGCCCAAGGTGGTTTGGGGAGGGCCCGGCCCAGCCCACCGACAAACCCACCGTGCTAACCGTTATGTGAAATCTCATTGTTTTTAACACCGACAACTTTTAAAACTTTTAAAACACACGGCGAATGCAGAGCTAGCTAGCCTCCCACTGCCATCTTACAGTGTCTGAGGATGACGTGGAGGTGAAATGGGAGGGGTCTGGGCCGCTGGGGTCCCGTCCGGGCTCCCCCTGGGCTGCTGGTGGCCGGGCAGGGGATCCCAGCAGCCCTGGGCCTCGTCTCTTCTGGGATTTGGGGACAATGCGCATCCCCCCACTGGGCTCCCGTGCAGATTAAACAGCAATCACGCACGTGAAGTGCTGGGCTGGGGCCCGCCATGCGCCCAGCCTGTGGGCCTGGGAGGGTGAGTGAGAGCCGGCTCGGGCCTGCAGTGCCCACACCTGCGTGTGTAATGGTGCCCGGGGGAGGCCCGAGTCTGCAGCCTGTATTGTGTAGCCTGTGGGTGTGGTGCCTCTGCCCCAGGCTGCAGGAAAGTCATTTCCCCAAAGGAGCCCCCGCCCCTCGGCTGGTTCAGGGCTCCCTCCTGTACCCCGGCTGGCTCTGCTGGTGGCCTCCTGGGGGCCTCATGCATTGGAGGGGGGGGTAGTAATGCCCTCCTACCCCCACCATGGGTCTCCCCAGCATCGTGAGGGCCTTAGCCCTTCAGAGCCCGGAGCTGCCCCTGCTCCACAAGCCCAGGACTGAGAAAGGATCCAGGGAGGTGGGCAGTGGGCATAGTATGGTCGTGGCTCCAGAGAAAGAGGCGCGCTGACCTCTACCCTCTGTTCTGCAGGCCTGGCGGCTCTGGCCTGTCTCTGTTCTTCTGGAGGTGGCAGGACGCCCATTTTTCAAAGGCCTCAGGGATGTCAGGGCTCGCCCTGAAGGCTGCTCATGAGTCGAGATGGTTTAATAGTGACCCCAAAGCAGACGAGGTTCCTGGGGTGGCTGGCACAGTGTGTGCGTGTTGGGTGGGGAGCGGGAGGGGGTTGTAATTAGCCCTGGGCAGGTAGGGCAGGGCCCCCCTCACCTCTGATGGGCCGGGCAGCCACTGAGGAACCCAGCAGCTGCCTTCTCCCCACCTGCTGAGGGGGCCCCCTCTCCTCCTGGCTGTATCACCCTCACCAGAGGGCAAGTGGGCCAGGACAGAAAGGGGACAAGAAGGCAGAGCCAGGCCCTCTGGAGGCGGCCCCAGTGGTGGTTGGCTCTCTCCCTGCCAAGCCTGACCCAGGCCCGCTGGGGTTCAAAAGGCAAAAGCAGAAGCAGCTCTGCCCTCAGGGACCTGGCACTGGAGTAGGCTCAGAGCCCGGAGTCCTCAAAGGCAAGAGGGCGGGCGCCTCCCTGGGCGGGGTGCCGCCTGCAGGGCGCCTAGCCGCGCCAGAGGGGGAGCGCGAAAGAGGGGTCAGGGGCCCCGGGCCTTGCCACTCGTAAGCTTGGTGGCCTTGGGACGTCCCCGAGGCTCTCAGAGCCTCGGTCCCCACACCCGTGCCATGGGAATCCTAGCGCCTCTCCTGTGGGGCTCTGTCGGGGGGACCCAGGGAGCTGACGGCACGGGGCGTCCTACGTCGATTCTTGCTGTTCCACAGGAGGAAGAGGATGGCAGGGCCTCGTCCCAGCCCGTGGACCAGGCTGCTGCTGGCAGCCCTGCTGAGTGCCAGCTTCCCCGGGGCCGTGGGTGAGTCCGGCACGCCCCTGCAGCACCTCTCTGGGTGGGGGCACGCCTTCCCGGCACGCACTGCGCTCACAGAGGGGCCTTTCCCGGGTGTGTCTCTCCCGGACGCTCGGCCGTTCGACAACTGACCGCGTGGCACAGTGAGGCCTGCGAGCCTGGACCGTGTGGCCTGAGGACACTGGGAGGAGGAGAGCTGGTGGCAGAGGATGTGCTAAGGCCTTGAGAGCAGTCACATAGATAGTTCTGCAGGAATTCAGAGGAGAGAGGGACCGGTGACTCGTCGCCCACTCTCCGGGTGCCTGCCACCGGCACGTGGCCAGCGCTGGCTCTTTTGCCCATGAAATTTGAAATCTGGCTTGTCAGTCGAGGCCACGTTGAGAGGCTGAGGTAGACCACGGGGCAGTATTTACACCAGGGAGATGGGCAAATGCCAGGCAGGGCTCCGCTCCCTCACATTGTTAAATGGGGACAACACGCCACTGCCTGAGGCCCGGGAGACCACCCACTGAGCGCGCCAGGTGCACACAGTAGGTCCCTACTGTGCTTTTCACCAGAACCACAGGGAAGCCCAGTAAGCTTTGGGGAAACTCTGGATTTCACCTCATTTATTTACTAACGGCCTACCTTGGGCCAGACCCTGGGGACACAGCGATAATCAAGACAGACACACACCCCTTCACCCTGGAGGAGTGGGTGAGGGGGACGGCCAGGGTGTCCCCGCCAGCAGGTGGGCCGGCGTCTCTGTCTCAGTCCCCACCCTCCTTCCGTCCTGATGTGAGTGGAGGGGTCCGGGGTGGCGCCCTGGCTGTGCTGCCTGGAGCAGACCACGTAGCGGCCACCGCCCCCGTGAACAGCTCCTCCGTGGACTGGGGAGAGACAGGTCACCTCTCAAGGGAGGCTGGGGGCAGGGAAGGCCCAGGTGAGGCCCGTCTCAGGTCTGCCCATCGCCTCCCCTCCCTCCCCCCAGCAAACCGCTGCAAGAAAGCCCAGGTGAAGAGCTGCACAGAGTGCATCCGCGTGGACAAGGACTGTGCCTACTGCACCGACCAGGTGAGCGGCCGCCGGCCAGCTGCCTTCTCCAGCGGGGGTGGGGGGGGCCCTCCCCACCCGGGAGCCCTGCCTCGCCACGCCCCACCCGGCTCTAGCCACACTGGCTACACCCTGGGCAGGTGTGGGGGAGCGTGCCAGGGTCAGGAAACTCGGTGTAGGGGAACTAAATCTAAATCCAGGGTTGGGACAGCTAGGGACGGGCACTGTGCCCCCTGACCCTTATGTCCTTCCGTCCAGATGTTCAAGGAGCGGCGCTGCAACACCCAGGTGGAGCTGCTGGCTGCGGGCTGCCGGCCGGAGGGCGTGGTGGTCATGGAGAGCAGCTTCGAGATCACAGAGGTGCTCGGAGCCAGGGCGGCGGGGTCAGGCTGTCCGTCCGTGCTCGGCGCTGGCTGTTTATGGGGGCCCCACTGCGTCCCTAGCTGGGCTGACGGGGGTCCCCTCTTGCCCCGATCCCAGGAGACCCAGATCGACACCACCCTGCGGCGCAGCCAGGTGTCCCCGCAGGCTCTGCGGGCCCGCCTGCGGCCCGGCGAGGAGCGGCACTTCGAGCTGGAGGTGTTCGAGCCGCTGGAGAGCCCCGTGGACCTCTACATCCTCATGGACTTCTCCAACTCCATGTCCGACGATCTGGACAACCTGAAGCAGATGGGGCAGCACCTGGGTACGGCGGGGCCGGCGCGGAGGCCGCGGGGCCGGTGGGGACGAGCGGGGCGCCTCGCCTCGGGAGGCCGCGGGGCTCGGGACAGCCGCACCCCTCCCGCAAGCGGGGACAGCCACTGTCCACATTCTCAGGAGAGGGTCCTCAAGGTCTGGGGCTCCGGAGAAGGCCGCCTTCTCCATCTTGCTCCACGCACGACTCTGCGTCCCCCCGAGTCCCCCTTCCCTCCCCCTTATAAAGAGGGACGAGGGCGACGGTGAGCGCGGACGCGTGTCCAGCGTGCAGAGTGTTGACGAAGGGTCACTCTCCCTCTTCCTCCTGGCCCCTGCGTCCATGTGGAGGTGTTGGGGTTCAGCGGCACCTCTTTTTCCCCGTTGACGCCCAGCCCAGGTCCTGAGCCAGCTCACCAGCGACTATACGATTGGATTTGGCAAGTTCGTGGACAAAGTCAGCGTCCCTCAGACGGACATGAGGCCTGAGAAGTGAGTGACCGCGCGGGCAGGAGCCCCAGCCATGGGCCCGCCCTCCCCCTCCACCCAGACGCTGGCACGTCTTCGGGCTGGGGCGGAGCCAGGGGGCGGCTTCCCGCAGAGGGTGGGCATGTGGGGATGCGTGCAGGGATGCATGTGGGGATGCGTGCGGGGATGCATGTGGGGATGCGTGCGGGGATGCATGCGGGGACGCATGTGGGGATGCGTGCGGGGATGCATGTGGGGACGCATGCAGGGCCTGGTCCCCTGACTCTCTCTCTCCCTCCCCCTCTGCCCAGGCTGAAGGAGCCGTGGCCCAACAGTGACGCCCCCTTCTCCTTCAAGAATGTCATCAGCCTGACCGACGACGTGGATGAGTTCCGGAGGAAGCTGCAGGGAGAGCGGATCTCGGGCAACCTGGACGCCCCCGAGGGCGGTTTCGACGCCATCCTGCAGACGGCCGTGTGCACGGTGAGTGCCGATGGGGGGCCTGCCAGCCGTGATTCTCTCCAGGGGCACGAGCCGCCCACTGGCTTGTCCTGGTGCCGGGCAGAGGCTCGGACACTCTGGGTGGCCCTCAGTTACATTACACTCTGGGTCCAGATGTGCTGGGAACCACGGTCCCTTAGCCCGAGCAGTCACAGCCTGCTTTCGCGTTGGTCCGCGAAGCGGACGGGAGTCCTGTGCTTCTGGAACCTTCAGCGCCCTGAGGCCAGCTTCTCCACCCCCACCTCTCTCCCAGAACTCACAAGCTGCCCAGTCTCCGGACCGTGAGACTGGGCAGCTGAGGAGAGCCCTTCTTTTGATGTGCACATTCGCTTTTTCATTTTGAAAATGATATACCCCCCTACGATAGGCAGCTCGGAAAACCGAGGACAGACCTTGCACATAATTTCGCCGCCAGCCACGGATTTCCGCCGGCATATTCTGTTCCCTTTTCCTCATTGTATGTAGTTATAATCAGCGTACTTATCATTTGGAAACTGTTTTTTTTTTTTTTCATTGATCTACTATCATAGACATTTTCTCTCCTGTAACACAGAGTTTTTTCAATCACCCCATATATTTTCAAACAAATTGCCATGTACTGCCTTACCTATTTTAACTGGCCTTTTCATTTATTTAACATTTCTTATTTATTTATTTACTTACTTACTTACTTATTTAAATTTTATTTTTTTATGCCTACAGCACCTGGTCTTCCTAGGTGGTCTCCCATCCAAGCACTAACCAGGCCCGACCCTGCTTAGCTTCCGAGATCAGACGGGATCGGGCACGTTCAGGGTGGCTTGGCTGTAAACTAGGGGGTACCCTTTCCTGTGCAGTTAAAACATTCTTGACGGCGGCTCTGACCTCAGGGGGGACAGTCAGATGAAGCCGGCACGGTGCCCGTTGCGTGCGCACACCGTGTCCACGTCCCCGTCCCCGTCACCAGTGTCCGTCCCTCACTGCCGGTCACACACGTCGTTCACGACGGTGGCATGCCGCTCGTCCTGCGGCCTAGCAGCGCCCCACGCTGGGGACGCTCACCATCGTAGGTGACTGGCGTGGGGGACGTCCTCGGCAGGCAGCCCGCTGACGGGCGTGCCCGGTCTCTGTCCCCAGAGGGACATCGGCTGGCGCCCTGACAGCACCCACCTGCTGGTGTTCTCCACCGAGTCCGCCTTCCACTACGAGGCCGACGGCGCCAACGTGCTGGCCGGCATCATGAGCCGTAACGACGAGAGGTGCCACCTGGACCCCACGGGCACCTACACCCAGTACAGGACGCAGGACTACCCGTCGGTGCCCACCCTGGTGCGCCTGCTCGCCAAGCACAACATCATCCCCATCTTTGCTGTCACCAACTACTCCTACAGCTACTACGAGGTGCGTGGGGGAGCCTGGCCGGGGGGCCTGCTGGGTGAGCGCAGGGCGGGGCAGGGGGGGCGGCCCACCGAACTTTCCCGCGGCCCCCTCCCCTTTTCCTCACTCCTTCCCCCCATCTGCCTTACCCTCTCCCTCCCCAAAACTTATGGCTCCTCCCAGTGTGACACGGCCCATCCCCCAACCCAGCTCCCAAGCAGACAGGGGCTCAGAGGGCAGGCTCTGGGACACACCGGCGCGTCCCCGGCCTCAGTGGCCCTCTCTGCAAACTGGGGGTGACCCCAGAGCCGTTGAGTGGGTTCGACGAGACGCTGGGTTCTTGTCGAGGCTCAGCCCGGGGCCTGGCCCTCTCTCTCCGCGGCAGAAGCTGCACACGTACTTCCCCGTGTCCTCGCTGGGCGTGCTGCAGGAGGATTCGTCCAACATCGTGGAGCTGCTGCAGGAGGCCTTCAACGTGAGGGCCCTGGGCTCGGCCCTTCCCGGGCGGGGCTGCTGGGGGAGGCCGGGTGGGCGCAGGATGTCCCAGGTCAGGCTGGAGAGGTAGGGTAGGCCGGTGAGGAAGGGTCCCTGGGGGGTCCCAGGGAGCCACCTGTGGCCTCACCTATGGCCCCTGGCTCCTACAGGCTCTGTCACTTTAACCACGAACCTCCCATCCCGCTGAGTCCTCCATGCAGATGGGGGTGGAGCACAGCCTGGCCAGGGCAGAGTGGGGGAGCACAGCACGGCCAGGCCAGGTGGGGGAGCCCAGGTCAGAGTTGGGGAGCCCGGGCCAGAGTCGGGGAGCCCGGGCCAGAGTCGGGGAGCCCAGGCCAGAGTCGGGGAGCCCGGGCTCCCCCGAGACCATTGATCGCCTGCCCTGCTTCTAGCGCATTCGCTCCAACCTGGACATCCGGGCCCTGGACAGCCCCCGGGGCCTGCGGACAGAGGTCACCTCCAAGATGTTCCAGAAGACCAAGTCTGGGTCCTTCCACATCCGGAGGGGGGAAGTGGTACGCCGCCCTGGGGCCCTGGAGGGGTGGAAAGGGCGGGCGCAGCACCCTGCGGGATGGGGGTGGGGGTGGGGGTCTACCTGAGCAGAGGTCGAGAGTGCGGCCTCCGGGTCAGCCCCGTGGACGAGCTCGGCGGCCTCGGCGGCGTGTCCGGGGCCTCGCGGGCCCAGAGCTCAGAGGGTCGCTCAGAGGCGCGAAGGGGCCAAGGGAGGCTCTCGTGACGGCCATCGCGCCTGCCGGGCAGAAGCGAGTCGTCCGCCCTGAGGAAGGGCAGGCAGGGGGGCCGGGCATCAGGCACATCCCGCAGCTGGGGGAGTGCGGCCACAGCTGCCCACCCCGGCGGGCTGACCGCCGGGTCCCCGCAGGGCACCTACCAAGTGCAGCTGCGGGCCATCGAGGACGTGGATGGGATGCACGTGTGTCAGCTGCCAGAGGATGACAAGCAGGGCAGCATCCACCTGAAGCCCTCCTTCTCCGACGGCCTCAGGATGGACGTGGGCATCATCTGTGCCGTGTGCTCCTGTGAGCTGGTACGGCCGCGACCCCCCGACCCCGGGCGGGAGCGGGGGGCCACTGTCCCCAGTCCCGGGGGATGAAGCAGAGCCTCCTGCAGCACCGTGAGGGCAGAGGCGGCCGAGGTGCTCGGTGGCCCTGCCCCCCCAAAAATAACGCCCCACTGTGTTCTCGTTCTAGCAAAAAGAGGTGCTGTCACCTCACTGCCACTTCCACGGAGACTTCATGTGTGGGCACTGTGTGTGCAACGAGGGCTGGTGAGTGTGCGGCCGGCCCTGGGCCTGGGCACGCCGTGTGTGCCCGGCCGAGGGTGGGCGGCGGGTCACGGGGGGGGGGGCGCCAGGAGCGGGGCCCGCCGGGCGTCACGTGGATGAGTTCAAAGCGCTTGGTCGTGTATATAGATGTGCTGTATATTTCTGATAGGACATGCGAGAACCAGGATGGTGGTGGCCGTCAGGGTGTGGGCACTGGGTGTTTGGGGACAGCACGGGGCATAGGGAGAGACTGAGTTTTCACTCCTTACCTTTTGTACCTGGAGTGTTTGGAAGCAAGCGTACCTATAACCTGGTCAGAAATGGGCTCATGAGTGACAGGTTAGGCTGTAAAAGCTTCGAGCATCGGACAAGTCTCAGGAGGAAGAGACACAATGGGTGGGTGGGGATCGCAGGGCTCTGAGGCCCGAGTCAGCTCAGCCACCGCTGCCCGTGCGACTCGGACGGACCCACCGTGGCCTCTCAGAGCCTCCGTTTCCTCCCCTGCTGTGGACGGGGGATGTCAAGAGCCCCGCCTCTCCTGTCCTAGGAGCGGCAGCAACTGCAACTGCTCGACGGGCTCTCTGAGCGACACGCAGCCGTGCCTGCGGGAGGGCGACGACAAGCCGTGCTCCGGGCAGGGCGAGTGCCAGTGCGGCCACTGCGTGTGCTACGGCGAAGGCCGCTACGAGGGCCAGTTCTGCGAGCACGACAACTTCCAGTGTCCCCGCACCTCCGGGTTCCTCTGCAACGGTGAGCTTGGGGCCAGCGCTGGGCGTGGGTGGCCGCCCCGGTGCTCCACCCCACCCTGCCCTACTGGTCTCCCATCGGACCCAAGTCAAAGGGGAGAGCCAGGTCAGGGGTCAGAATCCCCACGTTGAGGCCAAGCTCTCCCCCAGACCTCCCGAATGCCCCTCCGCAAGGCCAGCCCCAACCAGGACATCTCGTGCCCTCTGTAAACTCAACGCCCCCGGCCAGGGCGACAGTCCCCTTGTGTTTAAGACCCCGGCTTCCCTGAGGTCCTCCAGGCCACGCCCACCTCCCTTCTCCACTCTCCCATCTCAGGGGCGTGGGCGCCACCAGCTCAGCCCTGGGCGGTTGGTGGTGTGTGGCAGGGCGGCCTTCCTCTCTCAGAAGGTGTGACATTTCTAGCAGGCACGGCCTGAAGCCATGTCCCCTTCGTAGCCCCTAACAGGGCCTAACACGGTGTGGCCCAGGCCGTGGAGACAGAGTCTGGCCAAAGCTTCCCAGCTGGGCAGGGATCACAGAACCCAGACAGGGAGGATCAAATAGTCCAATGCGGGAGGATGAACGGAAGAAAATGCACTCAGCAAACACTTATAAAGCCCCGACTGTATACTCGCCACTGGGGGCCGGGGCGGGCCCCTCCTTTTCTATCCTGTCCTCCATTCTTGCTTTTGTCCGACATCTCTCCTCTCCAACTGTCTATCCAGAGCACGCTCCGGGAAATGAGAGGACCCAGCACAGCTGGGGAAAGGCAGGCGTGTGGCACTGGGAGAGGGGAGGAGGGGGAGGTGTGCTGGGGAAGGAGGCAAGGCCGGAAGGAGAGGGTTTGGCTTCCTCTCCAAGGCTGGTCCACTTCTAGTCTAGTCTAAACTGTTCCTTCGAGGGCCAGGAAACTTGTTCAGCTTTGTGAGCGGTGTGGCCTGGGTCATAGCAACTCAGCTCTGCATTGTAGCAGAAAGTATCTGTAGACAATATATAAGCGAGAGCGAGTGTAGCTGTGTTCCAATAAAACTTTTACACAAATAGGGGGTGGATAGGCCTGCAGGCCATAGTTAATCAACACTCATGCTAGTCTAAGGGTACTGGACTTCATCCTTTGGGCCAAAGGGAGTCATTGGAGGTTTTGATTTCATTTGCTAGCTATTTGTATATTAACCTTGTATCCAGACTCCTTGCTAAAGTCACTTTTGAAATCTAACAATCTATCTGTTGCATCTTCTTGATATTTTGTGACTTATTCCTGATAACTTGAAAGTAATGACAGTTTTGTGTCTTACTTTTCTGATACTTATATATTTTATTCCTTTTTCTTATCTTATTGCATTGGCCAAGACTCATCAGCGGTTCTTAAACAGGAGAGCCACCCAAGTGAATGTGTGTTTTTGGGGTGGTCACTCTGGCTGCAGAAAGGAAGGGGGAAGGTGGAAAGGAGGAGGACAGATGGAGGGAAGGAAATTCTAAGAACTCCAGGAAGAGGTGGTTCTGCCCAGGGGCTGGAGACATCCCTGCTCCCAAGGCTCAGCTCCCACAGGCCCTGCCTGGCCGGTGGGCAGCCTGCACTGCCGGTGTGAATGGGCTCTCCCCTCCCTCCCCTGCTCCTCTCTGCAGACCGGGGACGCTGCTCCATGGGCCAGTGTGTGTGTGAGCCTGGCTGGACGGGCCCGAGCTGTGAATGTCCTCTCAGCAATGCCACCTGCATCGACAGCAATGGGGTAGGCCTGAGCGTGAGGCGGTCGGGGTGGCAGAGGGGGGCCCCGGTGAGGGCCACCCACCCTCCCGGGCAGGGGTGAGGGTGCAGCCCGTTCACTGGTGCCTCTTCCTGCCTCAGGGCATCTGTAATGGGCGTGGCCACTGCGAGTGTGGCCGCTGCCACTGCAACCAGCAGTCCCTCTACACAGACACCATTTGCGAGATCAACTACTCAG
Source organism: Macroglossus sobrinus (assembly GCA_004027375.1). Lineage (NCBI taxonomy): Eukaryota > Metazoa > Chordata > Mammalia > Chiroptera > Pteropodidae > Macroglossus > Macroglossus sobrinus. The sequence goes on along the minus strand of PVKZ01001482.1, from coordinate 285,037 downwards.
CGGTAAGGCCAGGATTGCTGGGGTGTGGGCACTGGAACCCCAGGCATGGGGCGGGGCGGACCGGAGGGGCTGAGCCTGGTGCCATGGGGCAGAGCAAGGGGGTGGGCCTGCCAGAAGCCTGTCCAGCACGGTGCCCATCTGTGCCCCCACCCCCCAGATCCGTCTGGGCCTCTGTGAGGACCTGCGCTCCTGCGTGCAGTGCCAGGCCTGGGGCACGGGAGAGAAGAAGGGGCGCACGTGTGAGGAGTGCAGCTTCAAAGTCAAGATGGTGGACGAGCTGAAGAACGGTACGGTTAGAGGCCCAGGACCAGGGTGCTGAGAGCCTGGGCAGGGGGTGCCCAGTGAGACGGGGGAATGTCACATGTCTGGGCTGGGGCTCGCCACCCATGGCGAGGTAAAGAAAGAAGGCCAGGCAGAGGTTCTGGACTCGGAGGGGACACTGGTCTGGCTGGGGCAGACAGACCCAGGCAGGGGGCACAGCTGGTTAGGGACCCAAGAGGCTGGGGAGGGGGCACCAGGCTCGGGCAGGTGACAAGACAGCTGGGCAGGGACATGAACGCAGCAGGCGTACATAACGGGGGCCGTGGGGCCACACAGCCCGCTCTCCTCTAGGCCAGATGAATGTTCTAGAAGCCCAGCTCCTGGGCGATGCTCAGGATGGGGAGGAGGTGGCCCAGATTTGCAGCCCTTCGTGCTCCTGGGCAGGGTGGGCCCCGGAGCTGGGGACACCTCTCTGGGCCCCGGGGCTCTGGGGCGTGGTGGGGGTGCCCTACTGACCGTCTGTGGGTGCAGCGGAGGAGGTGGTGGAGTACTGCTCTTTCCGGGACGAGGACGACGACTGTAACTACAGCTACACCGTGGAGGGCGACGGCACCCCTGGGCCCAACAGCACCGTCCTGGTGCACAGGCAGAAGGGTGAGCCGGCGGCGGGGGCAGGGGTGGGGGCAGGGGGGCCCCACCCCAGCCCAGGTGGGGGATGGGAACCACCGTCCTCCTTCCCCTCCTCTCTCCCTCCCAGACTGCCCTCCCGGCTCCTTCTGGTGGCTCATCCCCCTGCTCCTCTGCCTCCTGCCGCTGCTGGCGCTGCTGCTGCTGCTCTGCTGGAAATACTGTGCCTGCTGCAAGGTGACAGCTCCCCCGGGGTCCCCACCCCTCACCAGCGTCCCCACTTCCCCGCTGAGGTCCTCCCCAGCCCCAGCCCCTGGCCCCTGCCAGCCGTGAGCCGCTGGGTACCTGGGAGCACCAGTCCTGGGGTCGGCCACATGCAAAGGACCATGGGAGCCAGCAGGGAAGGGAGGGCCCTGCCCACGGGGACCTGACAGTTTTGTTGAGACCAGACCAGAGCCAGGAAGGCGTGGGGGGTGGCACGGCACAGGACACTGAACGGTAGGGGGCAGAGGCACTACATGTGGCAACCTCCAGTGTTGTGGGCTGTTAGTGCGTTACAGAGGACAAGAGTTCTGTCATCAAACGCATTCGATCTCAGGGCTCCTGCAGGACTTCTCAGAGCCTTTGCTCTAGCTGTGTGCACAGTGAGACTGCAAGGGGCCACGGGGAATGAATTCAGTGCTTCCCAAATGGGTTTGATTGCAGAACCTTACAGAGCATCTGGGGGGACCACATGCCCCATGACACAAATTTTGGGAACCCTCTGTCCCCACGTTCTGTGCCCCACGCCTAAATCCCTGAGACTGCTTGGATATCCTGGTGTCTGGGGGAGGGGTCCGCTGTGGCCCCTCCAAATCACTGGCGTGGGTGGGGAGGTGGTGACGCGAGGGGCTTACCTGAGCTGGCAGCTGTCCCAGCCCTCATCCCCGCCCCTTGTCCCCTAGGCCTGCCTGGGACTTCTCCCTTGCTGCAACCGAGGTACGGGGCGGCGTTGGCAGGGCCAGTGCGGGGGTGGCGGGGGAGTGAGGGCCGAGTCTGGAGCGGAGGCGGGCGGCCTTAGGGTCCCACCTGAGGGCGTGTGATAGGGAGGGGGCCCGGTGCTGACAGCCCTGACCCCGCAGGTCACATGGTGGGCTTCAAGGAAGACCACTACATGCTGCGGGAGAACCTGATGGCCTCCGACCACCTGGACACGCCCATGCTGCGCAGCGGGAACCTCAAGGGGCGTGACATGGTCCGCTGGAAGGTCACCAACAACGTGCAACGGCCTGGCTTTGCCACCCACGCCGCCAGCACCAACCCCACGGAGCTGGGTGAGGGCCGGGGCTGGCTGGGCTGGGCTGGGCTGGGCTGGGCTGGGCGTGGCCGCGCCCGGTGCTGCTCCCAGGGCCTGGGGCACGGTCACTGCCATTCCCGGGGCTAGAATCATGCTGGTCCTGTGTTCCCTGGGTGCTGGGTGCTGGGTGCTGGGTGCTGGGTACTGGGTGCGGCACAGGCCTGGTCACCTTCTGTCCTTCTTGATGGCGCCCAGCCAGCCGCTTGCCCCCCGCCCCCCCCATCCCGGCACGCCTCCTGGAGGGGCTGCTGGGGAGCCCACCGTTGCAGGGGCTGACGACCCCACCCCCGCCCGCCCTTAGTGCCCTACGGGCTGTCCCTGCGCCTCGCCCGCCTCTGCACGGAGAACCTGCTCAAGCCGGACACGCGGGAGTGCGACCAGCTGCGTCGGGAGGTGGAGGAGAACGTAAGGACCCAGGGAGCCCGTCCCGGGGGGCAGCCGGCACGTCTGGGCGCCCTGCCGGGTGCCGGCGGGCGGGAGGGGGACGGGCAAGCCGCCGGGGAACCTGGGCGTCTCCAGGTCGGAACGAGGGGCTTTCCTTGGGTGTGTGCCTGGTACAGAGCCATCCTGGGGTCTCTTCCCTGTGAATGTTTGCTGAAGGGGACGAGGCCGTGGGCGTGCCCCCAGCCAACCCCGAGAGGTCGGTCCTCTGGGCCCCGGGGGCCTCTGGGTGGGGAGGCTCACCCAGGGTCCCAGCCTCACGCGCCCCTCCTCCCCCCCGCTTTGCCTGGCAGCTGAATGAGGTGTACAGACAGGTCACAGGCGCCCACAAGCTCCAGCACACGAAATTCCGGTGGGTCTCGGGTGCCTGAGGTGGGTGGAGGAGCTGCCCCAGGGACCACCTGGCTCACAGTCCCCTCCTTGTCCCCCACAGGCAGCAGCCCAACGCTGGGAAAAAGTGAGTTGAAGACACACAGGTGGGGTGGTCCCAGTCCCAGCCATCTGCCCCATCTCCATCCCAGAGGAAGGGAGGGCCACAGGTGTCTGTCATGAGCTGGGACCTTCATTCAAGAAACACTGATGTGTAGCCCTCACCACGAGCCAGCCCCTGTACGAACAGGTGGACCACACAGGACCAGGGCGTCCCCGTGCCCAGCTCTCTCCCTTCCCCTAGGGTCCAGGGGGTCACACACCATTTCCCACTTCCTACCTGGAGACCTAGCCCTGCAGAGGGAGAGCTGGGGCTGGGGGGCTCGAAGCAGAGAGAACAGAACTGAGCAGTAAGAAATCCAGCTCCCGCTGAGCACGCCACCGTCAGTGAGAGCCGTTTGGACTGCTGGTGACCGGCCAGGCTTCGTCCCGAGGGCTTCACGAGCCTGGTCCTCTAATCCAACCATCTCATCAACCCGGTGGGGGAGATACCATCGCTAGTCCCATTTTATAGATGAGGAAACCGAGGCTCAGAGAGGTTAGGTAACTTGCCAAGGTTACGATTAAGAATCAGGTCCAGGATTTGAACCCAGGCAGTCTGGCTTTAGCACCTACACCCTTAGCATCTCTGCTGTCTCACATCTACTTCTTGCATCCCCATCCCTTCTCGGGGAGGCGGGCAAGGGTAGCCCCATTTCATGGATGAGGGCACTGAGGATCAGGGGGGTGCGGGGACCTGGCGAGGCCACAGGGGGAGGTGGTGGCTGCCTGGTTCAGAAGGCCCTGCACTTTTTTCTGTCCTATATCTTGTCCCTTGATAAGGAGACGACAGGCAGGAGGGACAAGTGCTCGCCAGCCTCCTTCCTGGCCAGGCTGACACCTCCCCCACCCCTGACACCCCCAGGCAGGACCACACCATCGTGGACTCGGTGCTGATGGCGCCGCGCTCGGCCAAGCAGTCCCTGCTGAAGCTGACGGAGAAGCACGTGGCGCAGGGGGCTTTCCACGAGCTCAAGGTGGCCCCCGGCTACTACACCCTCACTGCGGACCAGGGTAGGTGGGCGGCCCCCCCCTCGCGGCTCCCTCTGGGACACCCTCCCCTCCTCCCCTTGCCCCCGCAGGGCCCCTGCCCCTTATCTGACGCCCCCCACCCTCACCCCTGCCACACCCACACAGACGCCCGGGGCATGGTGGAGTTCCAGGAGGGCGTGGAGCTGGTGGACGTGCGGGTGCCTCTCTTCATCCGGCCCGAGGACGACGACGAGAAGCAGCTGCTGGTGGAAGCCATCGACGTGCCCGTGGGCACAGCCACCCTGGGCCGCCGCCTGGTGAACATCACCATCATCAAGGAGCAAGGTGGGCGACGCGGGGTGTGCGAAGGGGGCCTGGCCGTGTGGCCCAGGCAGCTCACTTAACCTCTCTGAGCCTCGGTTTCTCCACCTGTAAAATGGGCATCAGGCTCTCGTGAGGGGTCCCCAGCTCTGCACGGTTTCTGGTAGCTCATGTTCTCAATGTGGGGGCTTCTGTTATAATCCCAGGGGCCACCCCACATTCCTCCCCTCTTCTTTCCCATCTGGCCTCTGAACTGGGGGGTATTGAATGGGATTCTCTAGGATGCAAGGACAGCAGAATTGGGGGTTCACCTTGCCCGAACCCATCTAGAGGGTGGGCCAGGCATTGCACCAGCCATCCACACCGCCTTCCCTACCTGCTCCCTGGGCTCGGGGCCGCCTCTCGGGCTGCACCCCCACCTGGCCTCCTTTCTCTGCCGTGATCCCTCTGAGATGTCTGTTCGACACTGTTCCAGCCCCTCAGCTTTTCCTGGAGGAATTTTCCGTCCCCTTCCTCTGCCCTCCCCAGGGAGTGGATGGGGATTGGGGGGCGATGAGCAGACTCTTGGAGTCTGGGCTGGGCTGGGCCGGAGGGAGGGTGGGAGCTGAGAAGGGACCAAGGCCAGGCCCCCCTGACCCTTGCCCGGGCCTGCTGCAGCCAGCGGGATAGTGTCCTTTGAGCAGCCGGAGTACTTGGTCAGCGGCGGGGAGCAAGTGGCCCGCGTCCCCGTCATCCGGCGCATCCTGGACAGCGGCAAGTCGCAGGTCTCGTACCGCACGCAGGACGTCACCGCAAAGGGCCACCGGGTAAGGCTGCCCCCGGGGTCGCAGGTGATCCCAGGGCCCGGAGGGAGCAGGTGTTGGCACTGCCCCCCCCCGCTGGCCTCCCAAGGACACGCCCACCTGTGCCTCACACCCTGTAGCAGGGGTGTCTGGCTCACCCAAAGTGCTAGTGACGCCCTGGGTGACGCCGCATGGCTGCCAGGGACGAGGCCAGGGACACGTCCAGACTACACGTGTCCCCTGTCCCAAACCCTTCCGAGAGGAAAGCACTCCCCCATTTGCCACAGCTCTTGAGGTGGGATTGCAGCCCCCCATCCCTGGGTAGACCCCCCGAAGGTGGTGACTGCTGCCTGGCAGCCCTCCCAGGGCCAAGCCTCAGGAGCAGCCTCTCGGGCCTTTGTCACTGGGCCCCAGGCCCAAGGAGCAGCCAAGCCCGGCGGTGACCGTGCCTGGTTTGGCCTACGGGTTTGTCTGTCTGTTTTTCTGAGTTTATTCCCAACATTTAAGAACTAAAAGTATTCATATCAAAAATTCACTGGAAAAGTAATGAAGTCTCGTGTCACTGGGCCCGCAGGCCCACCTAGCAAACGCAGGACAGCGTGAGCTCAGCAGGCCCAGCCCCCGGCCACACCCGAGTCTTCTTTTAATTGCTAGGAATAGTTTTCATTACTGCTCCAAAGCTCCCTCTGAAAACGCCAAAGAAGAATTCATATGTCCAGAAATTTCACTGAATAGGTCATATTCTACGAGAGGTTATTTTTTTGTTTTGCTTTTATTAAGATGCTTTGGTATTTAACTCTTTTAAAAATATTTTTCTTATTTTCCAACGATTTATTTCGAAAAACTTTAAGCCTACTGAAAAAGGGGAAAATTAATGACATTAGCAGCCATGGACCCCTTTCCATGGATATCCACCGATTGTCAATATTTGCTTTCTCTTTCCATAGAGACATACGTAGACTTGCGTGATACAGATACAGATGTAGCTACAGATCTGCGGTTCGTTAACTGTCACTGCAGAGAGGAAGGAAGGGGGTTGTGTTCTGTTTAGTTCTGTCTACCGAACTATTCATTCAAAGTCTGACGCTTCATGTAGACCCCGAACGCTTCCGCAGGCACCTGCTAAGATCACGCTACAAAACCACAACGTAATTCCCGACCTGAAGGAGTTTCGCATCGTACTAGTACCTAATAATGAGTCCCTATTCAGGTCTCCCATGTTCTCATGTCCCGACAAGTCCTTGATGGCTTGTTTCCCCCAATCCAGGAACCAAAAGTCTGGCATTGCATTTTGCAGTCACATCTTTAGTCTCCTTTAATCTAGGACAATTCCCTGGCTCTGTCTTGAGTGACTTTGACATTTTTGAAGTGACCCTCAGGCGAGGTCAGTTGTCTTGCAGGCGACTCCTGCTTTTCTTACACTTGCTGTCTCACTTTCTGAGTTTCGTAGCATTTGCATTTGCCGGGGTCTGCACAGCAGCCCTGGCTCAAGCGCTGCCTGGAAATGAAATGTTAGTTTGGAGCGCCACCTCGTGGTCACATGTGAAAAGGCGTTCTCACGCATCCCTGCACGTTTCACTGCACGCACGTACACACCAACACACTCATCCTGGGACACACAGCTGGAGCTGGTGGACCTGCCCCACCCAGGAAGCACCTGGGGCTTGGCAGGATCCTGGGCTTCGGAGCCACAGTGTGGGGGCACGGTTCCTCCCACCCCGGGAGGGCCTTGTCAATCCCAGCTCCCCGGGAATGACAGCCAGCCTGTGTGGGACTCTCCAGATCTGCGGTGCATCCCTGCCTCTCTCTGTGCCTTGGTTCCAATCCCAGAGAAGGAGCAAATAAATCTCTTCACCTCTGCATGCCTCAGTTCCCCATCTATAAAATGGGGACAGTAATCTCTGCACCTCACACAGCTGTGAGAATTAAATGAGCTAATATTTCTGACGTGATGCACAGGGGGTGCTGTGTGAACTTGAACCATTTTGTGTGTCCATGCGGGACAGTCTGTGTGTGGTGGTTTCTGCAGTCTCCGTGAGGTCGGGGTGGAGCTCGGGGCCGTGACTCACCCCCGGGGCCCGGTCTGACTCCTTCCCACCCCCAGGACTACATCCCCTCAGAGGGCGAGCTGCTGTTCCAGCCTGGGGAGACCTGGAAGGAGATACAGGTGAAGCTCCTGGAGCTGCAGGAGATGGACTCCCTCCTGAGGGGCCGCCAGACGCGCCGTTTCAACATCCAGCTCAGCAACCCCAAGTTTGGGGCCCGCCTGGGCCAGCCCCACTCAGCCACTGTCGTCATTGGGGACCCAGGTGGGTAGAGCCCGGGGTCAACTGAAGCAGGTGGGGAGGGAGGACTGGGGCCCGCTCAGAAAAGGCTGCCGATCTTAGCGAGTGAAAATACAGGATGCCTGATTAAATTTCAATTTTCAGATAAAGAGCCAGCATATTGGCACTATAAATATTTCCCATGCGGTATTTGGGATATACTTATCCTTTAAAAATATTTGGTATTTATTTGAAATTCCGATTTAACTAGGTCGGCATCCTGCATTTTATCCGGCTCCTACACTCTCACCAGAAGGGCTGGGGGTCCTGTTGTGGCCACCAGTCTGCTGTGGGTACCACGGACCCACCTTTAGGCTCAGCCTTTTGACTTTTTAGCCTTAGTTTTGACTAAAATGCAGGTGTTTCCGGAAGGGGTGAAACAATTCTTGCGGGTCCTTAGTCTCCGGTGTAGTGGTGTCTGTGAGCCCATCCCCAGCCGAGGCTCGCAGAGGGAGATGGGAGAGGAGGGAGGAAGGTAGGTGGGGAGAGAAGCAAATGTCCTCATGTGGAACATTCCCTTGGCTACCGAGGGAGAAAGAGAGGCAGACAATCTTTCTTCTAAGCCTCATTCCCCCCAGAAACCCTCCTGGGCCCTCCACCAACTTGGCACGGTGCCCTCTGCAGCACCAGTGGGGACACCAGCCCCGGAGACATTCAGGGCAGGTGTCAGCTGAGCCTTGTTGGAAAGGAGCCTTGGGTGTTTAGATAGGTGTCTGGCGCCCTCTGGTGGTGAGAGTGGGTTCCTGCACCCCTCAAAAGGGAGGGTGTCTGAGCCGGCTGCCCCGCCCACTCCAGATGACCTGGACAGGAACTTCAAGAGCCAGACCCTGACATCACTCTCATCCCCTCGCGGTGACCTGGGCGCCCCACAGAACCCCAATGCCAAGGCCGCTGGGTCCCGGAAGATCCACTTCAACTGGCTGCCCCCTCCTGGCAAACCAACAGGGTACAGGGTAAGGTGGGGAAGGGGGCCGCGAGGGAGCTGGATGGTGAGGTCTGGACCCCATGGGGAGGTGGCCTCCCGAGGCAGAGGGCCACCAAAGAGGGCATGCTTGGCCCCCGCGGGCAGAGCACGAGTGGACAGGGGGAACCCCCATCCGTGCCTGTGGAGTTCTCAGACATTTGTCCTCCTTCCTGCAATGCACCCCTCACCCCACCTATGAGACACCCCCGGCTCTGCCCCAGCCGGGAGGTCGATGGAAGGACAGGCAGTTTTGGCTCTTGCCGCTCCCCGCTGACCAGCCCCTCCCCCCCGGAACAGGTGAAGTACTGGATCCAGGGTGACTCTGAGTCTGAAGCCCACCTGCTCGACAGCAAGGTGCCCTCAGTGGAGCTCACCAACCTGTACCCGTATTGCGACTACGAGATGAAGGTGTGCGCGTACGGGGCGCAGGGCGAGGGCCCGTACAGCTCCCTGGTGTCCTGCCGCACCCACCAGGAAGGTGAGGCCTCGCGGTGACCATCTGTGCGTCCGGGTCCGCAGCTACCGCGATGCCCGTGCGCTTAGCTCCGCCCCCTACCTCCCAGAACCCCGCCCTCTCCCTGCCACTGACCGCGCTCTTCCCGCACCCTCTCCCCCTCGCCCAGTACCCAGTGAGCCGGGGCGTCTGGCTTTCAACGTCGTCTCCTCCACCGTGACCCAACTGAGCTGGGCTGAGCCCGCCGAAACCAATGGCGAGATCACGGCCTACGAGGTCTGCTACGGCCTGGTCAACGAGGACAACCGTAAGAGCCTGGACCCTTCCTTCCCCCAGGGACAGCAACCGTGGACCGGGAGGGGTCAAAGAGCGGGGAGAGGGCCGAGTTATCCCGGTCAGTGGATGAGCCACCTTATGCTTGCGGTCAAGGCCAGGCTTCCAGGGCTGGTGGGGCTGGAAGGCCTGAGATTATTCATGCACAGCGGGCTCATGGGCGGGGCTGCCTTCCCATACAGGTAGCCAGAGTGGCTAATTTTACACCATTCTCTTAGGGCCAAAATAGAGTTCCAGATTTAGCAAATGGAAGCAGAGGATGCCCTGAATTTCAGAAACAAAATTTTTTTCTAGTACATCTTATGCAATATTTTTTATCTGGCGGCCCTAGGCCCGAGCAGTTGGCAGAACTATTCTTTCTTTCCAGTCCTGAAAGGGAGGGGAGCATGGGCGACCCCTGCCAATGGTCCAGATGAGGAAGTAGTCAAAGGAAGTGGGTCCCTTCTCACCCTGTGCAGGGACCACCTCCTCGAACCCTCATCTCTGCTTGGTCAGTCCCAGGGATGGAGAGCTCGCCACCCGCATATGACACATGGCCCCTAAATGAGTTGGGCTCAGGACCCCCAGGGGGCCCAGCAGGGCAGAGGGCAGTGGGGTTGGGTTGTTCTGGGCATCAGGCTCGTGGCTTCTTACTAGCCAGGCAGATTGAGCACAACCTTGTGAGCAGTGCTCACGTCCTTGGCTCATTCTGAGTTTACAACACCTGTCTGTGCGTGGACCATGGTCAGGAAGTGTCTCATCTGACCCTGCCATTAATCCCAGGAGTGACACGTATCTCGACGAAGGTTCATCCCTGATGGTTTCCGCCCAGGGCTTCAGCCTGAGTGTGCAGACAGACCCCCCCCCCCCCGGGGCTGAGGGCATCGGCGAGTTGGCGCCCTCCTCTCTTCTCCCACTGGCTGACAGATGCGAGGGGGTGGGCCGGGGCAGCCCCCACCTCACGGTTAGAGATCTCCCCAGGCTGATGGGCCTCCACCAACCAAAGCTTTCAAGCACAGTCGTTTGCTGGGGGTGGACATCACATTTATCAGGCGCCATTTTCCAGAACCCTCCTTTGGACCTCTTTGGAAACTGGGAACTTCTCTAGTCTCCCAGGAATCTCCCGACATGGCAAGCCCCAGCTCGTCACACCTGGGCCTAGGGGCCGTAACTCACTCATTGCAGCTGGGGGTGTCCTCCTCCTTTCTCCAGGGGCTGTGTGTCCACCTTTCTAGGAGGTGACACCCAGGGCCTTCCTGCACAACCTCCGCTCTGCCCTGACACCCTTAGCTCTCAGAGATAGCCTCAGTCTTTCCAGAAGTGAAGCTGCCCTGAGCCAGCCTCTCCCCTCCCATCCCTGCCATGTCACTGGCCACGGGGTAGCTGGGGGACGGGGTTCGCATGTCTCAGCAGAGCATCTGGGGTTTGGCTGTGGATGGTGAGGCACAGGCGCTGAAAGCACCCTCAGTCTGGAGCAAGACACAGTACCATTTAGCAGTCAGTAGAGATGACCCTGGGGCCAACTTGAGTCTCGTCCTGGCTCTGCCACTTAACTGAGCGATGAGCCCTTTGGAGAGCTGGTGGCACTTCTCTAAAGCAGTCACGCCCAGGTTCTGGGCTTGGCACGCATGCCACAGGAAGTCCACAGCTGCTCCCTCCCTGCCTTGTCCCCCGAGACCCCTGGCAGTCCTGTGTGAGAGGCGGGCCCGGGCCGGGACCTGGATGCCCGCTCTGAAGCACTGTCCCCCCGCCCCAGGACCCATTGGGCCCATGAAGAAGGTGCTGGTGGACGGCCCCAAGAGGCGCATGCTCCTCATTGAGAACCTGCGGGAGTCCCAGCCGTACCGCTACACCGTGAAGGCGCGGAACGGGGCGGGCTGGGGACCCGAGCGAGAGGCCATCATCAACCTGGCCACCCAGCCCAAGCGGCCCATGTCCAGTGAGTGGTGGGCGGGGAGGCTCAGGGAAGACGGGGAGGATGCGGGGCGGGGGGGGGCCAAGGCTGGGGTCCTGACTCACCACCGCCCACCCCTCCAGTCCCCATCATCCCGGACATCCCCATTGTGGACGCCCAGAGTGGGGGAGACTACGAAAGCTTCCTTATGTACAGCGACGACGTTCTGCGCTCCCCGGCTGGCAGCCAGAGGCCCAGCGTCTCCGACGACACAGGTGAGGGGGCTGGGATCCTCGAGGCGAAGATGGGGGTCCTGGGTAAGGGGGTGGGGGCTGTCACTGGTGTCAGAGAGAACAAAGGGGCCAGTGACCCCTGGGCACGAAGGTCAAGACTAAAAGTCTCCTCTCAGCCCCAGGCAAATACCTGCAGGGGTGACAGTTTGGCAGGCACTGTGCTGGCTCTGGGTATAGTGGGGACACGTGCAATCCATCAAGTGCACATTTGTGCGTGGGGACACGGAGGCAGACATGGGCTACGGGGCAGATGCTCACGGGTTTCTGCCCATGGGACCACGTAGAAACACAGCTTTGCGACTGGAAGGCTCACCAGCGGTGCCATGGAGTGGGGACACTCAGGCCGCCTCCTGGGGACAGGGATATGTGGGGGGAGGCAGGCATGGCCCCGGAGGCCTAGAGCAGCCACTGGCCCCCCCACGCCTTTTCTCTCCTTGGCTCCCTGCGCGTGGGGCAAAGAGCCGTCCGCTACTCAGCTCCGGCTCCACTGCAGGAATTCAGATGAATCGCTTACCCTCTCTGTGCCTGTTTTCTGATCTGCAAAATGGGATGCGAGTCACACAGTGCCATGAGTGCAGTCCTCTGGGGTCTGCCTTCTCCTTGCCTATCTATGCCCCAGGCCCGGGCGAACACACACCTGCCCTCACTGAACTTGACACCAAGCCCCAGGGTCTAGAGGGCTTTGAGGGTCTGAGGTAGAGCAGCTGGTATGACCCAGGTGGCCCAGCTCAGCTGCTGCTGACACTACCTGTGAAGCGTCCTGGCTTCTGGAACTGTCCTTGGGAGGCAGGCCAGGGAGAGATCACTTTCTCAGTTATACAGACCGCAATCTGAGGCTCAGAGCAGGGAGCTGTCACAGCCGGTGACAAATCCAGGGCTACCCCCTGGTCTCCCGCCTGCTCCAAGCTGCACTGGCTCATCCGGCCCGCTGTCCTGCGCGCGGGCTGAGGGTCTCGCCCGTCGCGGGGCTCCCCGTCCCTGCATTGCACCCCTTACCGCCCCCGCCTGGACCCCAGAGAGCCCCAGGACAGCTCACGTCGCGGCGTCGCCGGCCTCCGCCCCGCCGGGCCCCCGCCTGCAGCCGCCCGCGTCCGCCGGCGGTGCCAACGCGCCCTTCGTTGTTCCCAAGGCGGCGGCGGCTGGAAGTTCGAGCCCCTGCTGGGGGAGGAGCTGGACCTGCGGCGCGTCACGTGGCGGCTGCCCCCGGAGCTCATCCCGCGCCTGTCGGCCAGCAGCGGGCGCTCCTCCGACACCCCCGAGCCGCCGCGCGGGCCCCTGGACGACGACGGGGGCGCGGGGGCCGCGGTGGGGGAGGGCGGCGGCCAGGCTTGCGGCGCCACGGCCGGGACCCGCGGAGGTGACCGGCCACGCCCGGCGCGCCCCGACCCCGCGCCCGCCAAAGCGCACTCGTTTGCTGCCTCAGAGCCCCAGCCCCAGCCGGCCCGTGTCCAGCCTGCCCATTAAGGCCCCCTGCCCGGCCAGGAAACGCGCAATGACACGGGAGGCAAAGCCCCAGAGCCAGGGGCCCCGCAGGGCACGCGCTGGGCCTCTGCTTTGGCAGGACTGTCCCCAGGGCCAGTGACCTCCATTGTGATGCCTGCCCAGCTGGGTGTACACAGCTTGGGAAGTCTGTTGTGTCCGTGGCAGGGCCTGCTACCCAAGGAGACCCCTCAAAGACCTCAGGGGACACAGGGCAAGCACTTGGGTTCTCTCCCCAAGGCAGGGCTGGCTGCAGGCACACTGAGTTTCAGCTGGGGTCAGCTGGGGTCAGGGGCGTTCAGATGGCCAGGCTAGAGGATGTGGGCTACAGAAGCCTGTGTGGCTGGACGGCTCCGGGGACATTGGGCCGCTGTCCCCTGTGGGCTGAGGGAGGCTGGTTGTATTCATGCCACGGCCCCCAGAGGGTAGATAATTCTAGAACTCCCAGGGCCACGGCCTGCCCCCAAGGAGCTCTGGGGCCAGTGCCGGCCTGCCCCAGTGACCCTGCTCTCCCCTGCAGAGCACTTGGTAAATGGGCGGATGGACTTTGCCTTCCCGGGCAGCGCCAACTCCCTGCACAGGATGACCACGACCAACGCGACCACCTACGGCACCCACCTGAGCCCGCACCTGCCCCACCACGTGCTTAGCACGTCCTCCACGCTCACGCGGGACTACCACTCGCTGACCCGCACGGAGCACTCGGGCACGCTGCCCAGGGACTACTCCACCCTCACCTCCCTCTCCTCCCACAGTGAGTGCCCGCCGCCGGCCCTGGCCTCCCCCTCCCACCCACCCCTCCTCTCTTCCAGCTCCCGGAGGAGGTTCGGGCTGCTGGCCTGCTGTCCCCTCCAGCACATTCCCTTCCTGCCCCCTGACTCCTGTCTGTCCCTCCCCAGGCCTCCCTCCCATCTGGGAAGACGGGAGGAGCAGGCTCCCGCTGTCCTGGGCCCTGGGGTCCTGGAGTCGGGCTCCGATGAAGGGGTTCCCCCGCTCCAGGGACTCACGAGACTCTATAATACTGGCCGGGCGGCCGACAGCGCCCTCTTGGGGCCCAGGTAGTACAGGGCGGCCACCCTGTGTCTCCGCAGCTGTCCTGCTCCATCTATCATCACCCATCATCCACTGTGGCCACTGCCCATGACCACTGCATCCCCATCCATTCCATCCGCGTCAGTGCTGAAGCCTAACACAGCCTCTGCCTTCCCAGGGGTGCTGGGCTGAGATTGGGGAGCAAGGGTCAGGCCAGCTGAGACGGGGTGGGGGGAATGCTGACCGACTCATGATACTACCTGCTTCCTCTTGGCACAGGCAGGGCCCACACCCACCCCGAGGATGTACGGGAGGTGCTGGGTGGCCTGGACAGGGGGGTGGCAGGGTGAGCGAGCCCCTCCACCAGCCGTCAGTGTCGATCAGACACCTGAGGGAGGTCAGGGCGAGAACTAGGGCTCCTGCCCAGCGACCCCCAACCCGGGCTGACTGTGGGTTCCCGTCTCTAGGCTCCCGCTTGGCTGCGGGTGTACCCAACACCCCCACCCGCCTGGTGTTCTCCGCCCTGGGGCCCACATCTCTGAAAGTGAGCTGGCAGGAGCCGCAGTGTGAGCAGGCCCTGCAGGGCTACAGCGTGGAGTACCAGCTGCTGAACGGCGGTGAGGCACAGCTGCGGGGAGACCGCGGGGGTGTCGCCCAGGTCCCCGAACACTAGAGCCCCGCAGGCAGCCTCTCTGAGGTCCCGCTTCCCGGTCCTCACCCATCTCCCTGGGCCTCTCTCCAGGTCATTCCCTCTGCCAGGCTGTGCCTAACAAGGCCCCAGTGACCTAGCGCCCCAGGACCTTTGTGGTGCCTTTGCAGGCACTGGGAAGTGGCCCTTCTCTGGGCAGACACACTCGCAGTGGCGTGACCCGGGGCCATAAACGGCAGGAACATTGGTGGGATCTCAGGCTCCACTCACGCCTTTGTGTGGCGTATACAACCCCATGCTGACCAGCCATGCCGTCCCCATCCTCGGCTGGCCCCACACCACAGCTAATCCTGGGCGGGGAGGGGGGGGGTGTGTGTGTGTGACGACCAGGGTTTGGCGGCAGCCTAAGGCAAGGGCGGGGCCGGGCCCAGGGCAGGAATGATGCTGTTCCACTGTCTGCCCTCGCCACCCTTCCCCCGCACCCTGAATCCAGGAGACCTGCACCGGCTCAACATCCCCAACCCCAGCCAGACGTCGGTGGTGGTGGGCGACCTCCTGCCCAACCATTCCTACGTGTTCCGCGTGCGGGCCCAGAGCCAGGAGGGCTGGGGCCCCGAGCGAGAGGGCGTCATCACCATTGAATCACAGGTGCACCCCCAGAGCCCACTCTGCCCCCTGCCAGGTGAGTTGCCTCCTCCAGCCCCGTGGCTGTCCCTCTCCTCCCCCGCCCACCCACACACTGACACCCACCCCCTCCCCCCCAGGCTCCGCCTTCACGTTGAGCACGCCCAGTGCCCCAGGCCCGCTGGTCTTCACCGCCCTGAGCCCAGACTCGCTGCAGCTGAGCTGGGAGCGGCCACGCAGGCCCGATGGGGACATCCTGGGCTACCTGGTGACCTGTGAGATGGCCCACGGAGGAGGTACTGTCCGCCCCAGGGTCAAGGGTGGCCAGGGGAGGAATGGAGAGCCAGCCGCGGAGGCTAAAGGCGTCTTCCTCGCCTAGAGCCAGCCACCACGTTCCTGGTGGACGGTGACAACCCCGAGAGCCGGCTGACGGTGCCAGGCCTCAGTGAGAACGTGCCCTACAAGTTCAAGGTGCAGGCCAAGACCACCCAAGGCTTCGGTCCAGAGCGGGAGGGGATCATCACCATCGAGTCCCAGGATGGAGGTAGGGCGCCTTGCCCCTTCTCCGGCCTCACCCCTTCTCTGGCCCCACCTCCTCCTGGCCCCGCCCCCTGACTGGCTCCCCCCTCCCACCCCTTCCAGGCCCCTTCCCGCAGCTGGGTAGCCACCCCGGGCTCTTCCAGCAGCCGCTGCCAGGCGGCGAGTACAGCAGCAGCACCACCACCACCCGCACCGCCGAGCCCTTCCTGCTGGGTGAGCTGCCAGGTGGTAGGGGGTGGGGGAGGAGCCTCCTGGCTCCCCGGGGAGCACAGAGTGAACAAAAGAAGAGGGGCAGGGACCCAGGCAGAGTCCTTCAACGCCTCTCCCCCTGTAGATGGACTCACCTTGGGGTCCCAGAGCCTGGAAGCAGGTGGCTCCCTCACTCGTCACGTGACCCAGGAGTTTGTGAGCCGGACACTGACTACCAGTGGGACCCTCAGCACCCAGGTGGATCAGCAGTTCTTCCAGACCTGAGTCGCCCACCCCCACCCGACTGCTCCGGAACCTGGGTCCCCTCCCCGCCTACCCTCCCGGGCGCTGCCTCAGCTACAACACCACCCTTGGACCCCTGGTGGCCCCACCCACCCACGTGCTGATCTCGGGGCCAGCGCCCCTGGCTACAGGGCAGCGGGGAGGTGTCTTCTGGGAAGCACGAAGGGGGCAGAGGTCCCAGAAGGCCCTTCTAGCTGCGCCCCCTCCCATCCAAACCTATTTGTAACCAAAGAGCTGGGACCCGCATGACAAGGACCCGGCTTTGTTCTGCACTTATTAAAAGACTTTGCTACCGCTTGGCTCTGCCCTGTCCACTCTTCCGGGGCCTGCCCAGAGCAGGGGCGCGGTTCTGACACCCACCCGTCTCCGACGGCCAAGCACGCACCCACCACTAGAGGCAGGCGGATGTCCTGGTGCGAGGCACAGGTTTATTGAGCGCCCGCCCAGGTGCGGAGGGCCGGCCCCCGAGGCGTGGAGCTTGCTGCGTGGGTGGCAGGCGGGGGCCCGCCGAGCACCATCCCACGGGAGCACCTCACAAGCGCAGCGCCCTGGCACCGTCGGCCGCCTGGGAGAGGTAGAAGGTGGCGGTACCACTGTACCTGGCCTGTGGGAGGGGTGGGTTGGGCGTGAGCACGGCAGAGCCCGGGGAACCCAGTTCTCCCATGCCTCCGGGCTCTGGCACCCGCCCACCTGTATGTGCTGCATGGCTTGGGAGGCGCTGGAGGCCTCCAGCAGAGTCACCGTGCAGCCACCAAAGCCACCGCCGGTCATGCGGCTGCCGTACACCCCGGGCGCGGACAGCGCGGCCTCCACCAGCTGGTCCAGCTCGGGGCAGCTCACCTCGTAGTCGTCCCTGCGAAGAGACAGCAGTGGGCAGGCCTGGGCCCCGCCCACCCGGCCCTGGAGGCAGACTGTGTCCCAGGTGCCTGGGCCCAAGGTGAGGGGCGCTCACCTGAGGGAGTGGTGACTCTCCACCATGAGGCGGCCGAAGGCTCGGTAGTCGCCCCGGCTCAGGGCGGCCGCTGCCTGGGACGTGCGCCGTATCTCCCCCACCACGTGCCTCGCCCGCCGGAAGCCCTCCTTGCTCACCAGCTCGCTGCCAGCTGGGGAGAAACGGGGTCAGCAGGCCCACCACCCACCTCCTCTGGTCCCCTGCAGATAGATGTGGGGGACAGGGCTTCAAGGCAGAGGGGTGGGGGTGGGGGAGGGTGGGGAGCCTCCAGTCGGAGACCTTCCCCACTCGATTGTCAGGTGGGATGCCCACGTCATTCAGGGCACCTGGCACATACCAGGACTAGCCCCTCTAGCCAGCAGTTGAAGCCCCTGACTCTTGGGGCTCCTAGGATGAGTGAGGCACAATGCTGCCTTCAAGAGGCCACCACACATCAAAAGGGAGCAGACATCCAAAGGCTGGGGCTCCCTTTTGGGGAAGAGCCCGGGCCAAGGTCAGGAGGCAGGGCTCAGGGTGCCCCAGGAACGAGGCTGCCCCACTGGCCAGTGCTGCGGGGGGAGGGCAAGCCGCAGACCCGAGCACCAGGGCACCTCGCCGCTTAATTCCACATGGCACCGATGTTTGTAGCAGGGGACAGACAGAGCTGAACTCTAATAGATAAATATATGCCTTGGGCAGAGGCCCCAGGTGGGAGAGATGGCCACCTGGAGCCCGGCCCACAGCTGTTAAAAAGACCAGTGCGGGGCCCGACGGGGGCAGGAAGGAAAGGAGGGGACAGAGGTCAGAGACAAGAACAGGGAACAGTGAGTGAGGACTCAGGTGACTCTGAGATTTCAAACAGGAGAGACAAGAACGAGGAAATAACAGATAAGGGGAAGCCAGGTGAAGGCCCCAGGACCCCAGGTGGAGATGTGGGAACCACAGCTGGAAGAGCAAGGCACAGCAGCCTCAGATCCGGGTCCTTAGTGCAGCAGTGGTGGCAGATGCTGTGGCTGAGGACAGAGCCCGGGGCAGACACAGGCAGAGACACGGGACGGTGAAAGAGCAGATCCAGCTGCTGACGGGGAGGGGAGGGCTATCCACAGGCAGGGGACCCCTGGGAGAGTGAGGCGGGTGGCATCGAGGACAAGCAGATTCAGAGGATTAAGAAATGAATGGAGATGAGAAAGTGGGGGCGATAAGCATTAGGGATTCTTCCAAGACTGGCACGGGGAGGAGAATCCATGTGAGGGAGGGAGGAAAATGGGGCGCCGTATCAAAGCAGAAGGGGAGGAGCCAGGCAGAGGACAGGAAGTGGGGAAGGTGTAAGAGTGGGGGCTGCTAGGGCAGGACTCTGGAGAAGGCAGAGGGGAGCACTGCTCCTGAGAGAGGGCGTCCCCCCCAGGAGTTGGTATGGCAAGGCTCAGGTGGAGAGGAGGGATGAGGAAAGCATTCGAGAGTGAAAGCTTTGCCCAAGGTCACCTCCTCACCAAGGAAGACAAAATGGTCCCTGGGGGCTGGCCAGTGTCCCTCAAGTGGGCACACTTAGACCGCCAGAGAAGGGAGGACTCAACGCCAGAGGCATGGCCTGGGGTTAAGAGTGTGGGCTCATGGAGCTAACGTGCCTGGGTTCGAGTCTCAGCGCTGGATTCCCCATCCAAAGGAAAAAAAATAGCATCTGCTCCACAGAGTTGCTGGTGAATTAAATGAGTGAATATTGTTATGACCTTCAAACTATTAGACTACCTTCCTGGCCGTGTGTAGCAGGAACTTTAAAAACACATGTTTTCTTTTCACTCTGTAATCCTACTAAGAATCTAATCCTAAAAGAAGAGAAAAAGACATATGTATAAAATCTTTATCATGTCTATAGCCATGCCACTGTCAATATGCCTGATCTCGTCAGCTAAGCAGGGTCAGCCCGGTCAGTATTTGGATGGGAGACCACCAGGTGCTTTAGGTGTAAAAAAAATATGAACATATATATATATATGTTTATCACAGTGTTACATATGATAAGTAAATGGCCATGCACCTGTATGTGGAAATACCACATAGCTTTTAAAAGTCATGTTGATGGGCCTTTCATGGAATAGGATAATGTTAAAAAAAAAAAAAAAAGGCCAGGTGACAATGTTATCTATACTCAACTTTGAAAAGATAGATGTAAACAAACCGGAAAAAATTATGCAAAAGTGCTAATAATGGTGGCTATCTCTGGGTAGTGGCCTTATAGCTTGTTACTTTCTTCTTCACACGTTTTTACATTTTTCACAGGAGAAACGTAATTCTCATATTAGAAAAAAACAGTATAGTATTAAGATTTCCAACAGCACTGCTGAGGCTGGAGCCCTGGGTGAAGTGTTTGGGGAAGTGGGCATGGCAGAGGTGAGGCCCTGGCAGGCCCCGCGGAGAGCGGGGTGCCCAGCTCTCCAAGGCAGAGCACGCGGCCGGCTCTCACCCTCCAGCTCCTCCGGCTGCACGTCCCGAAGGCTGTCCTTGCCCAGCGCCCGGGCCACTTCTTCACACTGGCGCCGCCGCAGGGGGTACTCGCTGGAGCCCAGCGCGTGGCGGACGTTGGAATTGGTGATGAGCACAGCCAGCTTGGGGTCCGACAGTGGCACCAGGGTTGTCTCCAGGGACCTGGGATGGAGTTGGAATGGGAGATGACAAGGCCAAGTGCATGCTTGTCACGCCCGGCGGTGGGCAAGTTCCAGCAAGAAGCTCCTGATGATGAAGTGGGCGGGAACAAGCAGAGCCCCTAACCTGCAGTCGATGAGCAGGGCGTGGTCCTTCTGCGCCAGCAGTGCGATAAGCTGGTCCATGATGCCACAGGGCACCCCTGCGAAGCTGTGTTCGGCCCGCTGACACACCTGGGCCCGGCCAGCTGCTGTCCCCGAGTCTGCGGCACGAGGTGAAATAGGGAGGCTGGGGCCCAGGAGGGGGGCGCGAGGGGTGGATGGCTGAGAGCAGCTGTAGCTCCAATGACACTACAGGGAGATTCCCCGGTCCCCTCCCAAAGCCACAGCAGGGGAAGAAGCTCTTACCACAAGGAGACCTCAGGGAAGGACGGTTGGGTTGGGGGCTGGGATCTAGGAGGTACCTGGGCAGAGCTGCTGCAGGAAGGTGTATGTGGCCACTTCCAGGGCTGCCGAGCTGGACAGCCCACCCCCCAGGGGCACTGAGCTGACCATCACTGCACTGAAGCCAGGGAGGGGGGCGGCTGCAGGGGAAACGAGGGGGGACGATAAGTTGGGCTGTCTGGGAGGATGGGCACAGGAAGGTCACGTATTTTGGTATGAAGGGAGGCAATGGCCAAGTGTACATCTCAACTGTCATGGCTGCCAAGGGGCCCACCACCAACCTCCCTCCTCTTACCCCGAGGATCCTGGGACAGTCTTCCTAGCTTTCCTCCTGGTTTAGACTCTGGAGGCCAACAGGTGAGATTTGGATCCTGGCTGCTCCAGGCATGTCACGAGCAACCCAGGGCAAGTTCTAGAGCCTCTCGGGGCATCAGTTTCCTCTCCTGTACCATGGGGATGCTTGGACCCTGCGAGCCTACCCCACAGTGGGTTAGATGAGCTCATGGGCTTTGTGGTTGAGAGATGGTGCCACACCTGGCACCAGCCAGAGCTTGACCCAGGCTTGGGTTCCATACCTGGGTAGTGTTGAATCACTCCCTTGACATAGTTAGCCCAGCGGGGGGTCCCAGGCTCCAGCGACCTCTGGGCTGTGGGCAGTGGAAACTGCAGCCTCCGCGGCTCGTCCGCGTCCTCAGAGGTGGTGAGGAGGGACACAAGGCCGTCCGCCCGGGAGCTGCCCACCAGCACAGTCACCAGCTCCAGAGCCTGGCGGGAGAGACAAGGAGTAGGCAAAGCTTCCGCCAGGATGGATGAGGCCCCTCCAATACTCAAGTTCTGGGACAGTGGGGTCACCTTTAGGCTCAGCAGAAAAGGAATGGCAGTATCTGGGGTAAAGCCCGAATGCTGAGCTGGCCTTGGGGGCTCAGGCCCTGCCCCTCTGTGTTTCCAGGGCGGGACCAATGTGCAGTGCAGACCTGGACTCTGCCCTGAGCATGGGCCCGCAGCTGTGGGGCAGCTGTGGGGCGAGGGGGAACGAGCGCTCCAAAGGAAAGAGGAATCAGAGAAGTTCCCTCTGATGTCTCCCCAGTCTGGGGTGGCCTCAGGTGTGCTGCTCTCTGCTCACTTGCCAAGCAGCTCTATGGGGTAGAAAGAACCTGGGAGCTGAGAGCAGAGGGGCCTGACTCAAGTCGCAGCCCCAGGAAGCACCAGCTGTGTGACCTTGAGCCAGTCACTCTCCCCGGAGGGACCTCAGTTTCCCCCCTGGGGTCTGCGGGGCCTCGTGGTAGCCAGAGCCACAAGCGCCTCCTTCCGCATGCTGCACTGAGGGGGGCCCCACATTTTGAGATGACTCCCAGGTAGCTGGCTAGGATCAGCAGTCCACAGAGGGCGGGCGAGCTCGTGCGGAGAGGCGTCGGCACACCCCCTCCCGGCCACTTCCTCAAGGACTCCAGCTTCCTCCCTTCACTACGCGGGAACTGCGCCGTCCCAGGGTCTCTCTCACGGGCTTGTCCCCCAAATTCGGCCGGAGTAGAAGTTCGGCGCGACCCGCCCAAGAGTCCACGCGGAGACTAGGCGCTTCCTAGCGCCCCCCAGGACTGCCTTTCGGGTGGGGCGGCCGGGGTCCCAGGACAGACTTGGGGTCCCCTCCCAGCCCCTCACCATGGGCAGGACCAGGCCCTGGTTGTAGTCCGTGTGCTCCCCGATGAGGTTGACGCGGCCCGGCGCCGCCACGGCCAGCTCGGGCTCGGTCCCGAACTCCTCCCGGAAGGCCCTCCGGGCCTCGGCCAGCAGCTCTCCGACCTGAGGTTGTCTGGAAGCAGCCATGACGCTCCGCCAACAGCTCGGCCGGCGCGGCCGGGTCGGCGCGGGATGCTCGGGGCGGGGCCACGGCAGGCGGCGTGCATTCCTGCACTCGCCGGGGCTCCTGGCCGCCCGGCCCCGCCCCCTGGCCCGCCCCTCTCGTATGGCCCCGCCCCTCTGACTCCTCCCCGTCCACATGGCCCCGCCCCGTCTGCTGGCTCCGCCCCGCCCATATGGTCCCGCCCCCGTCTGCTGGCTCCGCCCCGTCCCCGCATGGGCCCGCCCCCGCCCCACCCCAGCCCCGCCGCGCAGCGCGAGTCCGGGTCCTCCTGCCCACGCGCGGTGGGCGGCAGGCGGCCGACTCCGCGAAAGACCGCTGGGCTCGGAGGTCTGAGCCGCTCTTCCCCGGCCCTGTGCCCCTCTCCGTGCTCACACCCACCCACCCACCCAGCCACTACAGCCAGAGCGACCAAGCTGGGATCCAGCCAACCTGGGTGTCCCAAAGGGGTCTCCTAGGTCCTAGAGTCCTGCAGCTGTGAAAGGTCACCAACCTTTGGTCATGTGTCTCTAAAAGGGTGGCCTGGCACCCACTGTAAATAGCGATAAAGCCGAGTTTGGCGGTGACCAAAAAGTCGCTTTCTGCAGGCTCCTTTCCCAGGAGCCTGTCACAGCTTCTAGCAATGAGCTGATGGAGGGTGGCAATGGACAGCAGTGGGCCCAGACCCTCCTGGAAGGGCCAGACACCAGTGGCTGAGGTAGGTTGGGCTATTGGTCCATCAAGGGTTGCTTAGGACTGAGGGAAATGGGAGGATACGAGGGTGATAGCTAAAGGTACCCAGTACTCTTTGTGTACTGGGTTTCTCCTCTGTAAAATGGGGCTAGTAATTCTTCCCCGACAGACTTACAAAAGGAACTAAATGAGATCATCTCCATTGAGTGCCCAGCCTAGTACCTGGCACTTAGTAAGCACAGAAGAAATGCTTGCTATTATTATCAGTCATCCAGTAATTCAACAGATGTTCGTGGACTCTCCTGTGTGCAATTGGCCAGACGGTCAGAGCCTCAGGCGCTGATACAAACGGTAGCAGGGAGTGAGGAGGAATCCGGACTCCTGCGAAGAAGCCCACACACTTTTATTTCCGTTGTTTCATTTTGGTTGAAAACATGTTTATTTTTTTATTTTATCGTCCTTTTTATTGTTTCAGTTATTCTTGGAGAACCTGGATGTGATCTGAGAGGGAAATACTTCCGTTTGCTTAAGATGGACTCTGAAACATTGATTTTATGTGGGAGATGTGTTTACACTCAGCTTTTGAATCTCATCTAATATGTTACCTGAAATTTGTTCCAAAGAAAGTTTGCCTTAACCTTTGACTTCCCCTCCCATTTCTTGGCCAAATGTCACAGGCTTGGGGGGAGGGAACACCTTAATGCAGACAATGCACCCCAAGATCTGTCTTCTGTTCCACTGGCTGAAAAATTCACTGTATCGCACTGCCAGAGCCATTTGTCACGTGGACTGAGACATAGTGATAGAATTTCCAGTACTATCCACCACAGGGCCACACTGCGCAGTGGTGGGAATACCGCCCGTGCCAGCCAGGTACCCAGCAGCCTAGCTGGGCCCAGAGGTCTCCAAGGCACCTTTGTCCAGGGCATGGCGACACTTGGCCCACCCCTGAGGACAGGCACTCCAGAGCCACCTCTCCTCTCCCAGGGTCCCTGTCTGTCTCTGTGCCCAATTCTTAGCCCTTGGCCCCTCCCTGCTAGACTCAATCTCTCTACACGTGGTGGGGGTCAGCATGCTCCACGCAGCTCTGGCTTCCCCGCTGCATCACAGCCTGGTTCCCTCATGGGTCTTAGAGCCACATGTCCCAAACAAATATCTGAAAGTGTTTGCTCTCAGCAGATGGCCCATCCTCTCACCCATTCTGGGAGGTTCTTTTTGTTGTTGTACCAGGAGGGTTCCCCTATCTCCTGATTTGGGGCCCCTGTGCCTTTCTGTAACGTTAATGATAACAGCGGCTGAGGCGTTGCTACTACAAATCTGGAGTTTGTGGTAGCGCTGGTGTCGGGGCTGGGACGCGGCTCGTAGGGCGCTGCTGGTAGTTACCACCACAGTCTGTTCTGATTGGTCATTGCCCTTAACTTCTGTTGCCAAGTATTGTAAAAATCACCAGGCTTTGCACAGATTATTTCATTAAATCCTTACAAGCCTATCGGGTAGGTACTGTTTTTATTCCCATTTTACAGATAGGGAAATGCAGCACGATGGGTTAAGGAAGTCATCCAGGCGGGAGAGCTGGGCCTTGGACCTGGGTCTGTCTGACCCCTGAACCCACTCTCTCAGCCACCACCCTGTCCCCATGAGCACCCTGACCTGCAGCCTCTGCTTACTAAAGGGTTAAGATCAAAAGCTCAGCCCCTCGGTCAAGGATAGCTGCTCCCACATACCCCTGGAGCCCCATTTCCCACATGGAACACTCTGCATCGGGAAGCCAAGCCAGTAAACCAAAGCTCTTGGGAATTGGACTGATCCTCTGCCACCCGTGCCAGCAGCAGACCCAGCCAGCTGTGCTGTGGGACTGCCAGGGCCTTTCGGGTTGGTCAGCAAACCTGTCTGGAGCCTCTGCCGTGTGCCAGGCACGACTCCAGAGGCAGGCAAGATGCAGGCTTTGCCTTTGGAGCGCCAGCAGCTTCTCATCTCTCCCTGGCCTCAGATGGTCCCGCTGAGAGAGGTCAGCTGCAGGTCATGTCTTTGATGCCCCAACCATGTTCCTGATATTTCTGCCCTCCAGGCTGATGGCCACCCTATCACAGGCCAGGAAGCAAATCCAGACGCACCAGGCGGCTGTCTCTTCCTGCACCTCACAGCTGGCCCAGGTCCCCAGGAGTGCTCAGGACTGAGACACTAAAAGCAGTGTGCTGGGGAGGGAGAGGCCTGTGGGTTGCAGTAGGACCCATGATGCCTGCGGCCTTGAACCTAACCCTGTACTGTCCCCTCTGCTGATGCTCTTAGTTCAGTGCTAGGGGGTGAGGAGCTTAGTAAGGGAAGGGTTCTGGGGTCCAGGATGTCCAATAGAGTAGGGGTTTAATGGGGCTCAGGCACCACCTCCATGGGGACATGTGCAGTCTCTCACGTACCTCTCAGCAAAAGGCCACTTGCCCTAAGCCTGTAGCCCACTGACCTCTTCCCATAGCTCTTCTTGTCACCGGTACTGGTCCTGTCGGAGATGGACTTCGCCCTTTCTACCCACCCTCCATTTCAGTGTGTATATTCCCAGAAGTGCAACTTCCTGAACAAGAGCTGGCAGCTGCCAGGGAGAAGACCCCAGACCCTGGCATCCAAGTACCTGCCCCTCTGTGCCCCTTTCCGGGTCATGTGCAGCCTTGTAGCCCTTCCAGGCGCCACAGCCTCACTGCAGCCCCCTCCCTTTGGTTCCCTGGTAAGGGGGTGACTGCAGAACCCCTTCGTCTCCTCCATGGGGAAGAGCAATGGGGTAGGTGGGGGTGTGGGTGGATGGTCTCCTTCTCAGAGAGGAATGCTAAGAAGTGTTGCTCCAGGCTGTGCCTGACCAACCATCCTGCCTGACACGGGGCATGGTGCTCAGGTGAGGACACCAGGACACGCTGGGGGCACATCACCTAGAAGTCCCATGACTCTGCTTAGAACAATGCTGGTGTCTGGGTGGGTGTTCCAGCTGCACCCACCTCCTACAGGCTTGCTTATTCCCCCAGACCTGCTGACAAAGGGATCAGGGAGCCAAAAAGTAAGACAGCACTTTCAGCCTTCTCCCTGTGGGTGCAGTGGGATTTGGACTAGCAGCCTGAGGGGTCTGGTCCCTCCCATCCCTCCTCCTTCCCCCAACTCCCTTCTTCCTTCTAGCCCCACCCTCCAGAAGGTAGCAGAAGGCCAACTGTTCATGCCAAAGTTGCTAGTCAGAAGCCAGGTGCAGCTGAACGGAGTGGCCCAGCCTGGTGACATCGTGAGGAATGCCACAGGAGGCAGCGAGAGCACCATGGAGGAGGGAAGAAGCTGTGAGGTCCAGGCAGCCAGACCAGCTGTGGCCTTGGATCAGTGTCTGGGCTGGGCCGAGGAAGTGGGCCATGCTGCCTCAGTGAGGTGACTGACGTGCTCCCACCCCAAGGGATCTAGAGGTAGGGGTGGGGAACGGACGCCCAGTGGACACCACTGCCAGTGAGACAGCGGCTGCACAAGGGTGTAGAGAAAACGAGCACCTCACCCTTTTATGTGGCACGTTCAAGTTAGCCACAGGCCTGGGGCTCTGATGTCTCACCCTTGGCTGTTGTTCTCAAATGCAGGCTGGCCCCATCCTGCAGAAACTGAAAGTCAAGCCCCAGGTTCCTGCTGGCCCAAAGGCAGACAGCTGACCCAACCTTGGCCACCCTCTGCTGCCCTACCTGAAGGTGATGCAGAAGGGGCTAGGTTTCCAACTGCTGCCTAAGACCCTAGCCCTAATATGTGACACCAGGCAAGAGGCAATGCTTGCAAGCAGCCAGGTAGGGAGAGCTTCAGTGGGGAAAGCTGAGGAATGATTGAGGGAATGAGTGGGAAAGAGTAAATGTCAGGTCCCGTCTGCTCAGAGCCTGTTTCTTCACTAACGTTGGTCAGGTGGCAGCAGAGACCCCTGGCTGGGACTAAAGTGGTGGTGGTGGGGGGGGCAGCCTGGCTAGGGGGCATGGGTGGTCCTTGCTGACCCCTCAGGTTTGTTCTTCCTTGTGGCTGATGTGATGAGAACATCTCAGGAAACAGGCTTTAAGTGCTTGGTTATACCATCTTAAATTTTGTAAATAGGATATAATTTTTGTTACTTAAATTATCTGGTCCACATACCAGTTCTGGGATGAAGCAGGGAGAGAGAGACCCAGTAATGGGCCAGGCAGTCCATTTTTACTAACTGCACAATAGAGGGGGAGTGTGGAAGAGGGCAATGGGTTGCCTCACCTGGTGTGTAACTTGGATTCTAGCCAACAGTTTCACAAAGGGACAGGCTGGGGGCTGCAGCAGGAAGGATGGCTTGCTTCAGAATCCTCAGGGAGCCAAAGCCAGCAGGACCTCTGACATTTCCAGCCCTCAACTTAATTTGGCTCACACTAGGCTGGCCTAATTGGCATTGTCCTGAGCAGTGTGACACACAATGACAGGGGTCTGCTCATCTCATTCTTAAACACCGCCCTCCCCCAGCTGAGTTGGAAGGGCAAGGCTTGCTGGACATTTTCCGTTTTCTGAAACAGATGTTAATTCAAATAAAGACCATTAACAAGATGAAAAAGTCTGCAACTTCAAAAACTTTATTTTTGTCTCATCCATCAAGGGCACAGGATACCTTTCATCAGCTCCAACTTTTGCTTTTCTCCTTACAGACTCTGTTCCATCACCTATAACCCAGGTATCTCCTGTGTGGGTACCTTCCTAGAACCAAAAAATATTTTTGCTTTCTGGGATGTGTGCTCATGTAAAGTATGGAAGTGTAAGTTGCACTATGTAAGCAGCAAATTCCAAGTTGCCCGATAAAATTCAAGAACCTTCTACATCAAGGTGCAGACTGGGGAAGGTTCCAATGCTACCCACTTGTTACCACAGGTAGTAACTCAAGCCAACTCATAGCTGCCTTTACTTGTGTTCAAACACTGCCACACTCCAAAGCACAGCACATCCCAATGTCTAGACTCCAACTTCCTTCAGAAGTATGAGAGTTCTCAATCGGTCATTGTTCCAAGCACTGGTTATAATGTACCTTTTACAAAACCATTCATTGTACTGGACTCTTACCTTTGATACCCCCCCAAGACTGTTTACGAAGACTCCCAAAGCTACTCTAGCTAGCTTCTTCACAAACTCTTTGAAGTTGAAACTAATGCTAACTCATTAAAAAAAAAAACTTTTAGGACAAAAATGTGTTCCTACATTTAACTTTAAATATACAGAACACCTTCTAATGATTGGTGGCTCTCGTGCCCACGTCTGGCTGACATATACTGAGCTTTACTGAATGCCATCATTGTTCAAGAAAACTGGTTTTTACACTGAAAAGGTGGCTTTAGACCAATGAATTCTCTATCTCTGCACTTCTGTTAAAATAATTTGCCATGTAGAGATCTACATACTCCCAGAAAAGGTTCTTGGAACAGATACCAAATTTGAGCCCTAGAATTTTAAAGAAATTTTCTTCCCTTGACCTGTTATACCTTGAATAGACAAATTTTTATTCCTTGACAATATGGGGGGGGGGGCAGCAAAGGGAAGCATGTTAATACATCTTAAGCCCACACTGCAAAAATAGCAATCGTGGCATTTTTCAGAGCAGAGGGACTTTCACATGCTTTCTATAACTATTTTTGTAAATAAAAGGTTCATCTACCAAGCAAAACCTAAAAAACCTAAAATCAAACTTTAAGATACAAAGGACCTAGATAATGGGTGGGTTTGTACATTCAATTTAGGTTCTTGACACTTAGTTGGATAAACAAGTTTATTTGTAAATTTAGTCAACATACATAATTGACCTAGAAACTTCAATAGAAGGATAAATTTAAAAACCACTTGGAAGACCATCTCTAAAGTGATTTCCCCAGAACCATATACCAGATGTAATCTCACTAAGACGCCATCTTAACCCGCTGAGGTTCCAAAAGCTGGAGCTGTGTGCCCCTCCCCCACCACAAGTTTACTCTAAGCCTTATTATAATACAAACTCCACAAGGAAAAGAATTTCGGTATTGTTTCCTCTACTTAGAGGAAAAAACCTAGTTATGAGACCAACCACAACACAAAGAAAAGCTGCACTAACTAATTCAGATTAGTAACAGATGATGCTGGTGTGAATAACTTGTATTATATTCTAGAGCCCTTATAAATAAAAATTCCCCGTTAGTGTTTGCATTATCAGCTAGAGTTAGTTATCATGTGGTAGAATGAGGACTTATGCAAGGTATGCTGCGCAAAGCATTTTACTACTATGAAAACAAGTGCACTCTAGTAAGGAGAAAACCAACTGGACTCAAATTACACACACCTTAATGACAAGACTCCCCACCACATGTGAATGTAAAACATTTAATTTAAAAATGTTGACACTACAATATATAAAATAGCTATTATAAATGCACATAGTGTATTCTATAGCTGCCAGGTTTACTTTTTTTTTTTTTTTAAGGAAACTGTAAGTTACACTGTGGTTAAGACTTGTATCTTCTCCCTTGAAAAAGCCCACATTCTATCACAGTGATGCATGGTCAGACTTAACAGCCCCAATTGTTAAACACTTGGATCAAGTCATAACCAGTTTTATTGCAAAAGGACCCTGTACACATTTATCAATTCTAGTACCTTAATAGCTACCCAACAAGTCATTAACATACAGAAACATGCATCATGAGAAGCAAGAAATATCACCCATCCCTTCTGCATATTAGCAACTTGTCACTCATGAGCAACAGTGCTCACATCACTGAGGTCTGTGAACTGTCACTTTTCGCATTCATCCTGAGTGAAAGATGGAATGACTTAAGTACAAATGCAACATATTATAAACAATTTCTTACAAAAAAAGTCACAAATTAAACCAAAGTATTTTACAGAATTTACTACAAAACACCGTAAAAACTGCCTTCACTTAAGCTCTCTCTCCCCGTATCCGGCGAGCCAACTGGATATCTTTGGGCATGATGGTGACTCTCTTAGCGTGGATGGCACACAGATTAGTATCTTCAAATAAACCCACCAGGTACGCTTCACTAGCCTCCTGTTGAGGACAAGAGCCACACTATTAAAACTCTCTTCCAGGAGCGAGAGAGGACCCAACCACAAACTCCTCCGCCCCTACCACGGCCTTCGTCGTCTCACCTGAAGAGCGCCGATGGCAGCACTCTGAAACCTCAAGTCGGTTTTGAAATCCTGGGCGATCTCCCGCACCAACCTCTGGAAAGGCAGCTTCCGGATCAGAAGCTCGGTCGATTTCTGGTAGCGACGGATTTCTCGAAGCGCCACGGTCCCGGGCCTGGGAAGAGCAGGAGGGTGTAAACCGACACCAGTTAACTGACAGCGCCAGCGCCCCGCCAGGAAGCGTGCCCGCACCGCACACAGCGCCGCCGAGTCATTGTTTTCCCTCCGCCTTGCCTACCTGTAGCGATGAGGTTTTTTCACCCCGCCGGTAGAGGGAGCGCTTTTCCTGGCAGCCTTAGTGGCCAGCTGTTTACGGGGCGCTTTCCCACCCGTGGATTTACGAGCAGTCTGCTTGGTTCGGGCCATTTTCTTTCACCTAAGGAAAACATCCGTAACTCCCGGGCCGCGGCGCTCGCCTGGGGGAGGGGGTCGAGCCGGGCTCGGCGCCCCTGCCCTCCCGCCTCTTCGCACTCCACCTCGCGGCGGCAGATGGCCGAGACCGCCACCTCCTCCTCCCCCTCCCCTAATGACTCAGGCTGCGAGTAGCAGCAGCCTCCCCCGGGAGGGGGGGGCGCAGGGAGGAGTCACTTCCCCTCCACGGCGGGCGGAGGCTGCGCTGCCCGGAACCCGGCGTCGGGACCTCTGAATCACCAGCGGGAAAGAGAGAGAGAGAGACGCGATTCCGGAATGAAGCCCCAAGAGAAAACAAAACCTCCCAACCCCACAGCCACCGCCAGCGACCCGAGAAGCCTACACTAACCGGCACTCGGTACCCAACGGCCACGAGCCACAGCACCAACAACTAACACGACCTCGCGTCACGGAAAAATCCAGAAACACTTACCCAACGCTGAAGCCCTAGGCCGCTTCTCTTGACCGCCGTACCGCTCCTACTGCCCAACGAAGAGCCGCAGTCACCAACCAAAACAAAGAAGTTGCTCCAACGAACGACCAAACCGCTCTGCTCCAAACCCCCCCGGAATCCCCGCCTTTATACCCACGCTTCACGCTGCGTCTCTGCGTCATAGGACCTTCATTTGCATACACCAACGACTTTTTCTATTGGCGGGAGCTTTCGCCGACGCGTTGACATCCCCCGACACAAAGGCCGTGCATCGGCCCCGTTCCCTGATTGGTGAATATCTAGGCCTCTGATTGGCTATTAAAGTGGCCTAACGATTGGATACAAGCAAAGAGAATTGGACGAATCAGAGTTTAGCACTAAGCGGCTCTTCTGATTGGATAAAATGGAGCTATGTTTGGATCCTTCCCTTGGTTCCAAAGCTCTACAATAGAAACTCAATGCAAATGAATTACTTTTGTCCCAGTCAAGACGAAAAAGTCTGAATGGGCAGAAACTCAACCTTATTTGCAATACGTAATGCAATCAATGTAGGAGGAGAGGCTAGTTTAATGAAATTTTTGTAAATATTTTCTAATGTAAAATAAAATCCGTTTCCTGTGATTATTTACTTTATTAACATTTTGATAGTTTTGTTGTTTCCAAGTTTTATTCAAGAACTCATATAGAATATTCCAGATAAATGAGTTTTAATTCAACATTTTAATAGTTAAGTACACTGTAGTGTAAATGAGAATTGGAATTCAGTAAACTATGTTATATTACCAGGTATATTACCAGGAATATACATTTTAACCAAAAAGCAGTTCTTTGGTAGGGTGGGGAGGGGTAAATAATAGCTACAAACAACAAAATGTCAATAAATGATTTAATATTACTGTTTTGCATGTTCTTAGGCCATCACAAGAAGCTTTGTGATTTTAAGGTGCTTAGAGTTAAGAAATAATTGACTAAGCAACATATTTTTTAATTATGTAATTCGACTAAATAAAATGACTATAGCCAGAATGGGAATAGTCCTATGACAGCATTTTTATGTCTGTAAAGAGTGAAGGAAAGACAACAACATTTAATATGCCTTTATGTTTCATGGTATATCTTAGAGGTATTACTTCTGAAGAAACATGACAAATGTATAGAAATGGTTATCCCTATCCTTGCCTAAATAAATATCTTGGATGGATGGTGATGTTTAGCATTCCAGTGACTCAGAAAAATAAAATATCAAATCAGGCTTAAGGTTAAGACCAGCCAAACAAAGCTCAGAAATTGAAAAAAGAACTTTGGGCATTCCACTCCATAGTTCCTACTCTGGATTCACTGAATATTCTAAATTATTAAAATCTTTTTATTTTAGCAAAACCAGTTACATACAGATTTCAACTCAGAGTATTACGCACAAATACCTCAAAGATTTACTTGTGACACCAAAAGTCTCTAAGAGTAGTGAGGGGGGAAATATCAAATTTGAAAAAGCAGCTATAACATAAATGTCTTGGGCCCAATCCCTGGTACTGAATTCCTCTTATTTCAGCCCTTTCAATCAAACACTCACAATAGTTATTTAATGATCATCAATTTAAACTTTTGTGATAATTTAATCAACTTTAATTTCTGCTTTCTCAGAGTTTAGGGTAGGGTAAAGATTAAGCCATTTCATTCATGCCATGCTGAGGAGAAACCAAAATAGAGGTACTGGCCGTGTTCTCAGAACCTAGGTAAAATGAAGAAACAGGGCACTGCTTAGGTCCTGCATAGGAGACTGTTAAATACTCTGGATGCAACCAGAAAAATATCGTCATGCTTTTTTCACTGCTCAAATGGCCTGGAGAAGAAATGGGCTCCTCCCGTTTGTGTTCCAAGATTTTCCTAGGAAATCCAGAACTTTCTTTGTCCCATGCCTCCTAGAAGGAGAGACAGTCCAATTATTTTTTTCCCCCAGTTTTGTTAATTATTAGAGAGGAACTAAAATTGCTCCAAGAGAAACTAAGTATGGATTTACATTCATCCATTTAAAGACAATTAGTGGAAATAGTTTGCCCTCTTACTTGGCAGTCATACAGGTTAATTTTTTCTTTTTCCTAAATTGGTGCAGGGGAGGAAAAGCAACACAGGAAATGAAGAGCTACAAATGTTTATACAATCAAAACACTGCAGAATGTGATGTAGGCTACTGTCTTAGTTCCTATCAAAGACATGGGGAGTAGTAACTCTGTGCAATTTAGTTAACCTCTCTGAGTTTCGTTTTCCTCTTTTGTAAATTAAGCAGTTTTGGATGACATCATCTTCCAATCCTACCAGTACACACTTATTCTGAAGCTCATGATACATACGTATTTAAAATCAAGCATTATGAACTGTATATCTTCATTCAGATCACACTCGAGTGTTTTTGGGATAACATGTTAATTATTTAATAAGATTAAAAGAATACACTACAACTTTTTTGTCCTTTTGTAATTTTCATCTTCCAAATGCCCCTAATGATTAAACATTTGGCCTGTGAAATGAAAACTGGAAACTAAATAAAATATGTGTCATTCTTAAAACGTTAACAATATTCCATTCACCCCATCCTCCCTTACTCCTAAGGTTATTTGGAATGTGTTTAACAAGATATCATTAGTTAAAATATTGTCATCTAATAAAATACGAATCAGTCTTTAAAACAATCAACTTAAATAAATTCGATATGGAAAACAAAGTTAAATGGCAACGTGTTAAAATATCTATGAAGAATCAAATGCCTTGGTCTGGGGAAGCTGGCTTATTTTACAAAGGCCACAAAGTGAAAAACTTAGTCCCGCTGGCGGAAAGCGGTGAGGGGAGACATTTTCCCAACTAGAAAGGCTGACGTTCAGAGCAGGAAACTGCAGTGGATTATAAATCGCACCCTCTACTCAAACCCAGGCTCTTCCTCTGGAAACTATGTGATGCTTCTCAACACCCCTGCGACTTGCCGGTGTACCTGAGACTATTTTAGACGGAGATTAAATTCGTCCTTGGCCCCTATGTACTGGAAACAAGCTGACCAGGCCAGGTGTCGAGTTGAGAACAAAATCGTGGAGTTCCCGATTTCAGGGTTGCTAAAGGTTTATGAGGCGCCCAGCAAAGACGCGGGAACAGAATACTGTGTCGTGTAGCTCTTGTTTTGCAAACCTTTCTCAAGCTGACTTTCAGCAGGCACTTTCCTTCATGCTCATGAGGCTAGTCCCGCTGTAGAAATGAAACTGTAGCGGACTCCAGGTGCCTGCAGCACAACGGCCCAGAGCCAGGAACGGACGATACAAATCCTTAAGCATTGCTCGGGTCGGCATCAGAACCGAACCGAAGCTATATCAAGTCTACAGGCGAGGTAATTATTACACTGTTGGCAGTAAAATTACACTTGGAACTATTTCATAGAAGTCGTCAGGGACTCCCTAGTTATGGGCCCCATATACTCCAGGGGCTCCAGTTTCAAGGAAAGGTACCGCTACGAAACTGAAACGCTCTAGTACGAAGGAGAAACGCAGCCGGACTGCAATTCCCAGAAGCCATAGCGGGTCCTCAGCATCCGGGACACCGTCGACAAAGATCCCTGGGTATCGTGGTCCGTTTCTTTGGCAGCAACCCTCTGCCGACGGTAAAATTCCAGCCAAACCGGGGACCACAACTCCCAGCAACCCTTGCTGCCGTGCGGGGGGTCTTCACGTTCTCGTGGCGCGGCGCACGCGCACTGGGTCCTCGGCGCGGACCGCGCAGACTGAATAATAAAAGGGGAGCGGCGAAGAGGCAGGAAGACAGGACCATGTCGAAGGGCCCCGGGCCCGGCGGCTCCGCAGCTTCCTCGGCGCCCCCGGCCGCTACCGCTCAGGTGCTGCAGGCACAGCCCGAGAAACCGCAGCACTACACGTACGTAGAGCCCCCCCCCCGCCGCGCGCGCACGCCTGACGTCAGCGGCCAGCGTGAGTCACGCGCGCAGGGAGAGCGCGAGGCGGCCTCTCCCTCCCCCCTTCTTCCTCCGGCCCGGCCCAGACCGGTTCCAACCTGCTGGGGCCGGTCCCGACCGCTTCCATCTGCCACCAACCTGTGGTCGGGCCGTGGGGCGGGAAACGCGGTCCCCGCGGCTGAGTGAGGAAGGCGGGACCGCTGTGCGCGAGGCGCACACCTCTTAGGCCAGGCCTTCGAGGCCTAACTGTTCTTCAGACTGTAAACCACAGAACCAGGCACTTGCGGACCGATAAGGAGTTGAAGACACAACCTGGATGAGTTCCTTAGGGGCCAACCCTAGAACCACCTGTGAATGACGATTAGCGCGAAGTCCAGTCAGTCGACCCCTTTACTGTGCCTAGGAGGCCTTTTGTGTTCCTAAGGCCCATATGTTGTCCACAGAAGCCACGCTTGCTCGAATTCACTTAAAACAGTTTACCCAACCAGATTCAGGGATGTTGAGCGTGGTGGAGTAAGTCTGTCCTCAGGCCCAACTGAAATGTGGCATCAGAGGGACAGCCCCAGATGCTAACACTACGAGAACCCAGTGAGATGGAGAACCACTTCTTGGGAATCTACTCATGTCTAAGTGTAGGTTCTTGTCTTTTTATTTCCTTTCGAGGAGTGTTAAGCAACCACCTAGTGTCAGATGCTTTGGGAGAAAGATGGAAAGAGGCAGGTCCTCTTGTTAAGCAAAAGCTTGGCTTCCATTTGCCCTGGTGCTCTTTGGATGCCTGTCATCCCCATGGGCTAGTGAGTGTTGTGGATGTTTTAGAAGGATCTCCAGGTGTACCTCAGGCTTGCTGGAGATTGGGAACCTGGAAGGTTGAACAGCTTTAAAAACCCCACAGTAAAGCTTCCTCCTGAACCAAGAGCAGGAAGTATGCCTTGAAGTAGAAAGAACTAAAAGTAGACTGGAGAAGCTCTTGTTTGGCGCTCACAGAAGAAAGACCCATTGGGAAATCATTCTGAGGTTGGGGTACATTGGGTTTCTTTGTAAGATTTTCTGCTATTGGTTGAAAGGATTTGAAGTTTTTTCTTGACAATTGTCAGACCCACGTTAACTACACCTTTTCTAATGTGGTGGTTGCTGTGCTAGTCTTTACTGGAGTTCGTCCTGCAATCCTTCCATTGGTTTGGTGAGACGGTCTTACCTCTGAGAGAATACCGATCAGTTGAATGGTGCCGTCAAGCAACAGTATGGTCTTGATTTGGAAATCTGCAAACTTCACATAATTGGAACTTCTTTATAAATCTCTCTTAATTTTTTTTAATCTGATGCTCGGATCACATTTTTCCGGAAAATACAACATTTTGAGTAATACGAGTCTTGGTTTCAGCAACCTCTGTGTCTAAGTTTTGTCATCATCGAGTGTACTAAGGAATCTATATTTGAAAGTCTCTCTGATCATTTTGGAATTGACAAAGTCAACAGCTGTGTAAATGTTAATATCTGAGTCTCTGTCCTCTTGATGCTCATTTGTTGACAATCTGTCTTTTCATTTCTTGTGGGATAAGTGCACAATAAGGTCTTGGCTCTTGAGTTGGTTTAGTAAATCAATGGCCATAGATGAAACACCTAAATTGGGTTGAGTGGTTTGAGATGGAATGTGTTCTCATCTCTCTTATTTTCTGTTACCTGTTCGTGTGTTTGTGTGTGTTGATGTTAATGTCTCCAAAAATTAGAACTAGAAATAGCTGTCTTTCTTGGTAGATTTATGGGCATTCAGAAGCTGCTAATTTGGGAAACTTCATTCCCTTGTCCTGGGTTTGAGAAGCAGGGAGCTTAAGGCACAGATGATGACACCAGTACACGGTTGGCTCAAATTTTTTTTTTTTTTAAGATGAACCCATTTGTTGCTTTTGGGGGTTAGGAGATGGACGTTTTTATTATGATTTCAGTATTTGCTATAAAATTTTGCGTTGCCCAGCATTTTTTTATTCTCCCTTGCAGCATGAATTTCCAGAATTTGTTCCAATCTGAATATGGCCTTATACATTGTGTCGATCCCATTGTTGTTGAAAACATATAGACCTTTTGTTTTTTTGAATGTTTGTATTTTTTACGTATCAAAACTTTTTACGTTTTAAAATTTTCTTCTACATAATTACATACTTTTGTGTGTTTTTTTGTACCTAAAGTTATTTGAGATCATGTGACGTGCAATAATCTTTGCGATAATCCAGAAGAAATTTGCATTAAAAATGCGTTGCGCTCATCATAGTGGCAGTCTTGGCAGTTGAATCCACCAAAGCAAACATTGCCTTTCTGTATGCTTGGCTTTTTTATTTTTATTTTTATTTTTTTCCCCTTTATTCTTGTTCCATAACTAAAGTCCTCAAGTTTGAGCCCTCCTTTTTCTACAGCAAGAATTTTATTCATAACATTTCCAGGATAATTATTTTGTTGGTATTTTTTTTCCTAACAAACGATCTCGATTTAAGGGAAACTTTGAAGTAATCCTTTCGGTAGGCACTTGTGCTAGACCTGAGGAATCTAACCCTTTTAGAAAACAGTGATATCAGAATTTCCTCTGTTGAACAGCTCTGAGAATGTGATTAGCTCTCTAAAATGATGATGTGAATGTATCAGTACTCTTCCCGTACAAGGACCACGTGGCCTCTTGCTAGGTAATGTGTCTTTTTATTTGACAAAGACTAAATTTTATCCAGCTTTATTCAGAAGTCCATCTTATATATTAGAAGAGTCTTACAAAAACAGATTTAGGAATGGGAAGTTTTGAAGCAATTACATTCCAAAATATATCTACAAAATTAGCTAACTTTGGACTTTTTACTGAATAACAGTTATATCATTATTTTGACCCTATGTGATCCTCAAGGATGTTAACTCATTTTTGGATTCCTTCACCTCTGGTTGATCCTCAGACTTCTTAATGCCCTTGTATTAAAGGGAAATGGAATTCTAGTTTAGTGATGGTTTCTTGCAGTTTTACGGTCACTAGGTGATTTCTTATAGGTAGACAGAGGATAAATACTTTATAGCTTCATTTAGCCAAATGTCATTTTAATATAGGACTGTTTGGGGGGCATCTTTAAACAAGGATAATGTAGCAGTATTTCTATAGAGAACTATTTTGAGGCAAATTTGTTAGTTTGCACATTATATAAACGTTATGAACTTCACTTGATTGCATCTGATTGTGTTTTAGAAAATCCAGGAAATGATCGTGTATTCAAATTACTATTGCGAAGTGCAATAAAATTGTAAATATATTATTAGAGTACAACTTGTTGCATAACAGAAGTCACTGGAAGTGTTGCTTAGCAACCTCAGCAAGAATGAGTTAAATTACCAAAAAGCATTTCTGGATCGTGTTTACTTGTTTATCAAGTACAACTAATTTCTTGCAGAACCAAAGTTAAGAGCTCGTTGTGGCCTTCAGTCAAGCCCACAAAATCCCCATTAATGAGTACTAAGTGCCCATGCTAAGGGGTAGGTTCAAGCTTAGCACCTAGTTGATATTTGCTATAATCTAAATTAATGATTAAAGTGAAGATTTGCTTAATGGTTAAGTTTTTTTGTTTTAATCCAGCTATGTTAGATACTAAAGAAGGCTTCCCCACAATCCATATGCATCTGCTTTGACTGGTGGTTTCTATCAACCTACAAAGACTGACTTATTGGTGAGGGCAGCTGGACAACTCTGAGAGCAACTTAGAGAAATCCATCTTGGGCACACTCTGTAAAGGAGCTCCTTCTCTGGAAATAGCACCCCAGATAAATGCACAAAAGCAAGACACCCTCGTGGACCTACTTCCTCCCGCTTTCAACACCCTGATGCCTGAAGGTGAGGTCTTCTTCCTGTGTGTCTTAGAAGCCATGAGCTCACTTAGGTAGTGAGAGCCCGTAGCAGCCAGAGCACCACACACCTGCAGGCTGTCCTGCCAGACCTTTGCCTAAAGGTTGTTTCTCATTCGGAGAGGCTCTAGGTCAGAAGAGTGGTAAAAGCAAGGTTGCATTTAAATAGTGGACTGGTTTAGGGATTATTTTCCCAATGGGGCAATATTTGCTTAATGATTTAAGTTTTTCGTTTTGTTGTTTTTTTTAATCCAGCTATACTTGATACTAAAGGAGGTTTTCGCACATATGCATCTTCTGTATTTTGAAATTGCAACTATGGACAGTTATGGCTAATCCTAGTAGATTGTCTTCCCTTCTTTTAACATCTTGGATGAATTTGGGGCACACTAATGTGTTATGTGAAGATGGATGTTGAATGTAAGTTTCTCTGCCATTTTTAGCCAATATATAAAAATTACGTTAGCCTAATTGTTTAAAATGCGAGGAGTTTGGGTTCAGTATCCTTCTGGGCAATGTAGCTTTCTCGTTTTCTTACTATATAGATACTCTGTAGATTCGCCCCAGCCAGCCATCTTAAAATACCTACACATGCAACAGAGATAGCTGTGGAGAAACAGGGTAAAATCAGTGCCTATGGTAATAGGGATGGGGGGATATTTATGAGGTGATGGAAATGTTCTGGAATTAGGTATTGTTGATGGTTACACACCATGATAAATATACTAAAAAATATTGAAATATACACTTTAAAAGGGTGAATTTTTATTGTAAATTGGTAAAGAGTGTAAATTACATCTCAGTTTTTCAAAGAAAAGTGTTAAAATCAGTGTACAAGAGTCCTACGACTAGGGAGACCTTAGGGTACGTGGCCTTACCGAGGGCTTGGCAGCACCGCTCAGCGTGGGAAAGCCTGCAGCTCGTGAAAAGCTACTGGCGCCCTTTCCCAGCCTTCTCGATGGCTTAGTCCCTGCGTATCCATGCTATTGAAGGCTCCCACGGTCCAAGTCTATGGAGATGCTTTGAGATAAGAAATGAATACTCAGCAAGTTTGAGATTCCTGGTTGTCGACAGGTAGTTGTACTTTAAATTGTCTCTGAATTGACAGCCATTATAAGGAGCAGGCATTTCCCCCAGTGCCTTTGTAAGATGTGTTTACTTCCCGGGGTGGGTGGGAGGTAAAAGAGAAGGTTGCTGTCCTGCCAAAATGTAGTAGATTTCATTCTTCAGGTATTGAGATGATTGTTTTGATGTTCACATGGGGCTTTAAGGACAGGCCATGTGTTTAGGCATCTAAAGTAATATCAGTGGCTGTGATATTTTAGTTCAAATAATCACAATAGACTTTTTATTATTTCTCTATAAAATCCCTCAACTTTCACCCCTTTTTTCTTTGCCAGTGTGTAGAATTTGACAGCAGTATCAAGAGCTGGTGAGGAAGAGAAGATGGAAAGGAGTCTAGCGACTTAAAAAATCTCGTAGCGTTCTCTGTGAGGTGACTTTTCCTGATGGTGGCTCAATTTTTTTAGGAGCTAAAGAAGATACTAAGGCCTGTGACAGTATTATCATGTCATATCTGAGTCTATTGAAATGTTTCTTCCCTTATTTATATCAGTTTGCTTTTTGTGTTCTTAAGTTGACTCATTTGTTTCCTATTCGTACTTGAAACACCGTTATGGCCACCGTAAGTCCTAACAAAATGACTTCTAATGAGGAGGGGGAAGGCGCTGGTTCCCACCTTCCTGTGAAATTTTGGCCTACTCACAAACCCACCCCCGTAGTTATGCTGAGAAAAGAAGAGGTTGATAAAAACCTTTGGCATGGTATTTTATGACTTAGAAGTTTTAAGTAGTTTTTCTATCTAAGCTTATTTTGATGTCACCCTTATTGCTAAGAGGCG
This sequence comes from Macroglossus sobrinus, assembly GCA_004027375.1. Lineage (NCBI taxonomy): Eukaryota > Metazoa > Chordata > Mammalia > Chiroptera > Pteropodidae > Macroglossus > Macroglossus sobrinus. Next base: position 244,495 of record PVKZ01001482.1, on the reverse strand, counting down.
CCAGGCATGCGTCAGCCTGCCACTTTAGCATTTGTGTAAATCAAACCTATCCAAATACATAAATTAGAAACTTGTATTTTCTTTAAAAAAACAACTTACATTTTAGTCTCGAACTAAGAATACTTTATAACGAATACATAAAGTGAATATTAAGACTCCCGTAGAGCATGTTAAAGTTAACGTTTCTGTTTTTGTTTTTAGTTACTTATTTTATGATACTGTAATTATGGCCTGTCAAAAACTCCCTGCCATTTCTTGAACAGCTTCCTGAGTAGAGTCACTTATTTGCTGCTGCTCTTGTTTTCCCTTTAGCTCCATTAAGGAAAACGCAGCTAACAGCATGGTGTCTCAGGGTACTGACTCCAGGCCCAGACTGTCTGGGTTTGAAGCCCAGCTCTGCTACGTACTAGCTGTGGGACCCTGAGCAAGTGACTTCCCTCTTTGCGTGTCAGTTTCCTGAGGATGCAGACAGTACTTGTTCCATAAGGTTGTTAGGAGGATTAAGTGACTTAATACATAAAGTGCTTACAGCAGTGCCTGACACTTAGCACAGTTTAAGTACTGTTCTCGCCGACATTTGAACAAGACCCACGTTACTAATTTCAGTCTCATTGCTGCCTCCGTCGGCAGCCGTGATCACATGCCTTCTTTAGCCACATCCGCACTACAGTGGATTCTTCAGTGCGTAGCGCCCACGTGGGTCCGTGCTGTCTTCAGAACACACTCTTGTCTTCCACCTCCATTTGAATTTTACTCCAGTCGCCATGCTTCTGTAGCCTCCATCAGACTGCCTGTACCTTACACAACAGATGTGTGCTCTAAATGGATCCCCTCTTCCAGGGCCAAAGACGTTGTGGTACAGAAAACTGTGCAAAATAACACTTCTAGTTCAGTGTAATACTGAAGTGTTCATCAGATTGGAAGCCATGTGTATAGGAAAACTTTGAACAAGTCTTTAAGGAAGAATGAACCAGGGTTTTCAGTACTCACATATCTCCAGAGTCAGTGATGTGAGTGATGCTTACATGAACTTCTCTCAGTTTTACCAGTTCCAGGATCCTTAGGGCAAGGGGATAGTTATAGAAAGAAGCAAAGAGGGATACATAGGACTTAGTCACACACCAACATTGTACCATTCATTACACTAGGTTTTTGGGGCCAGGACAGCCCACAGGAGTCAGACTTCAGTGAAGAGTGGGCTGAAATCATTTGCCAGGGAGCAGCTCCCCCACCCTTAAGCTTTTGCCAACTGAAGTGCATGTAGCACTTGTCCTGTAGGCTTTCGTGTATGTATCTCTGTGTTAGGATAGTGTCTTTGTTACTGAGGGAGTTGTACTGGCCTTACTATGTCTGAAAGCCAGGTATAGGACCAAGGCCTGCCTTAAAGGTTCAGACACAATCAGAAATTCACTAGGCACTTCTATTTGCTTTCCTTCTCGGCCAGGGAGAATATTCTAAACCAGGATCACTTCAGAAGCGAAATCTCTATAGCTCTTTAGCACTTTACCAGAATTATCCAGATATTTGTCAACCACCAATGTTAGCTTTATTTGGCCTTGTTTTTTAAAAGTCATTTCTGGGGGAACTTACACTGGTGTGGTTATTGTTACAAAGTTATATGGTTTCTGGGTTATGTTTGGTGTCAAAACAATGTGTATGTCCTTATAAACGTTGCATTTAGAACTGCTGGTAATTTACTTAAAGCTTTTCAAAAATGAGAAAGGATTTTCAGCAGATTGTAATATAAAACACATATAAGTAATTTAGTATTCTTAATCTAATGCTTATCTGCTCTTGAAATCGTCTCCTTGAAGTTAAAAAAATATCCTCGAACATAAAAGTGAAGAATCTTTGACAAGCCACGAAGAATGAGCTTTCTGAGTAAATTTCTTTGTAGGAGTTTTGTATGGGGAGGAAAAATAGCAGCAGGGTTAATACGAATGTGGAGAACAGTAGATTTCAGAGAGGTGTCATTGAAATTTCGGATACTACGACATCTTCAGCAATGGGTGGGTGTTTTTGCTAACTGTAGAATCCTGCCACATTGCAGTGAGAGTTCAATCAAGAATGCTTAAGAACAAGATCATTTCTTTTCATTTTAAGATTTTATTTCATGATAAAGATTGTCTATGGCTTGAAAAAGATGAAATTCCATTTTTATCAGACCTAGCTGTAATAAAGATGAGCATTGGTGGTTATTAGGGATTTGAGCACGTCCGTCACGTGCCAGATCTCTGCCACCCCCGTGTGAGACGCGTGAACAGTGATCACTGACTGTCTGGCCAGGAGAGCAGTGGGATCAGGTGGCCTCTCGTGGCCTAGGCCTTTCTGGCTGTGGGGCATCTGGGTGCATTTCTTCTGTTGCTCAGTCGGTTGCTCCCCTTTTGGGGGCTCTCATGCTGCTCTTCACCGTGCATGGGGGATCCACCCAAACCTGGCACTGCAGCACCAACGCTTCCTGCTGCTGCTCTGGAGGCCTTCATCGTCTTGTTTGCCTTTTTATCCGAATCCGACCATTTTTCATGTGTCCAAGTCACATTTTACAAGTCATAAACAGAATGACATTCTAATAATCATTCACTTTACAAAAAGATTTACCGTAGTTCATTTTTAACATCAAGGAACTCTTCTGGCTTACCAACATACATCTTTCATTTAATTTTGAATCGGGATAGTTATCCTTAATGTTGTGGATTTCTTTCCTAACATTTCTTTATTTTTTCTAAAGATCATCACAATTATGGTCAAGAAAAGCTGAGATAACCCCTAAAGTTGATAAGACTGGCTATATATTTCCTTCCAGTTTTTCCTTCTGCATATAGTTTACCTACTTGTGTTTTAGTTCCATGGTTTTATTTTTTCTTTGACTTAATATATCTTTACTTTGTACCCAGCTTTTGCCAGGTAGTTATCATATTTAGTAGTTGGAAGAAACAGAAAAAGGAATACATCTTTCATGATCTCCACACACACTCAGCAAGTTACAGAGCAAGTCATCCCACTGGTTGCTTTCCTCGTCTGCACATGAGGCTGAAGATCTCACATATAGTGTTCAGGGTGAGGAACAAGGCTATTCGGGCACTTCAGAGCGTAGCTACTGAAGTTACAGGTTCCTTAATTGCCAGGAGAAGCATCGAAGTCAGATTAGAGTTGCTTCCCTGGGTCCAAGTACATAGCCGCTGTGGACCAGGCTAGTACCACTCGGGATGCCTTATCCTTTTGCTTTTTTGAGGCACACGTATCTTAAACACCTGCTATAAGCTGGCTTTGTGCGGGGAAACGAAAACGAATAGACATGGCTACATACAAAGCACCTAAAGTCACCTGTGGTAGGGGCCATACCAGTATAGTCATGCAGTGCAGTGTCAACATGGAAAGGGGACAGTTAACACCACTGGCCAGGGTCAGTACCCTCGTGCAGAGAATAAGCCTGAAAGGTGATGCAGACACAGGGAGCAACATGATTGAAAGTATGGAGCTGTGAGAAGGGTGTGGCACGTTTGGGAGTAGCAGTTCTTCGGAGCAGAGGTCGGTCAACCAGCCTGTATGCCACCGTGTAGCCCGCTAGCTGCTCTTGCTTGGCCTGTGAGCTAAGAAGGGTTTCTACGTTTTTAATTGTTGAAAAAGAATAATATTTCATGACACATGAAAATCAAGTGGAATTCAGATTTCAGCATCCATAAGTAAAGCTTCATTGGAACCCATGCCCATTGGTCTACATATTGTCTAGGGCTGCTTTTGCACTATAAATAAGTGCAGAGTTCAGTAGTTGTGACAGAGACCATCTGTGGCACTGTCATTGCTATGCATTGCTGTTCAGTGCACTACAGATCGCAGTGACACAGTTATAACTTGACACTGTTTCCAGTGCCCTGTGTGGCAGCATACCACAGTTTTATTTATTCTTTATTACCATTACCTACTTACGTCAAAACGAGAGGAAGAAAAATAGTGGACTTTGAATGTCACGTTCTTAGGGCACAGTGGAGTGTGGATTATTTTGTTTCCAAATTACATGGCAAAGCTATCTTTAATTGAAGAAAAGCTGTGCCAGAAGAATCTGTCAACATTACCAGATGAAGCAGTCGTCACAATATTCGCAACTCAGGCAAAGGTCAGAAAAATTAGAAAATTTTAAAGAGATTTTCATCAAAACAGTTTCTCCACAAAAATAAAAATGAGGCTGCAACTGAAGTAATTGGCTCCTTTGTTAGCTGAGCAAGGAAAGCCACGTAATGATACAGAATCGTTTAAGTGTTGTTCCGTTCAGCAGCCGAAGAAGTGTGTTCGGAGGAAGTGTGTTAGCCTTCCAGCAAGAACAATTTCTCAGAATGTTGAGGTCACCGAGAGCAACATCAACAGTCAATTAAAAAACAAGGCAGATGCTATCGTGTGCTTTTCCTTAGTCCTTAGTCAATCAGCTGAGGCTGCTGTTACTGTTCAGTTATATATTGACGGAGTCACCGCCACTTGGAAGTGACTGAAAAATTAGCCTTTATGAATAGTCTACTTAAAACAACTACAGCTGAGACTGTTTTCAAAAACGTTAAGGACACAGTAATCCAGTACAACCCGAAGTATAATCTGCTGCTGTTTGTTATGACTGATCACGATGCGAATACATGTGGAGCAGGAAAAGATTTAATCGGACAAATTTATGAAGCTTATGAAAAGATAAGGTGTTTAAAGCCTGCAGTTATTCATCAGCAGTTAACCTTGCAGAAAATACTTGAATCTATTTTGTGTTCATGAACCATTAGGATCAGTGCTAAACTTCACTTTCTCTTGTGGACTTAATCGTCATCAGTTCCATGAGTTTTTGTCAGAAATCAGAAACTGAATACTCCGACATGCCCTACACTACACGAGTTTGGTGGCTTAGCAGTGATAAAGTTTTCTTGTAATTCTTTGAGTTCAGGGCTGAGATGGGAATTTTTCTGAATGAGAAGAATTATTCTCGACCACCGCTGTTTGATGGAAGACTTTGGAAATGAGTTTTTGCTGCAGACTTCATAATGTTTCTTCATGAATTCACCCTCAAATTACAAGGCAAAACATTGCTTATGTGCAAAGTCATTTTGACAACTAATGTTTGAATTGTAAGTCATGTCCAGCTACCTTATACACTTCCTGTGCTGTCAGAAGTGAAAACAGATGAGATCTTTATTCCTGCCCAGATTTACTGTGGGATGGTTTCCAAACCAAACCATCCTGGCGGTGATCTTGCATCCCAGTAGGACTTGGAAGGGCATTGCAGTATTTCAAAATCTACTTACCTGTGCCACTGAGGAGTTAACACCGGACCTTCAATTGGAAGTGATTTAAAGGCAAATGTAAATGTCTTCTAAGAGACAAATATGCTCAGTTAAAGTCATGTTTGTGAAATGATAACAGTATTTATTTGCCAGTACTTAGTTATGTAAAATACATCTTTAAAGATGAAATATGTACAATCTTACTACAGAATTAGCCCTGAGATGAACATTTGTAATTTTGATGAAAAGGAACCTCAACCTGACCGATGTTATCTCCCCAAATCCATTCTTATTAGTAGCCCTGTATCACCAAATTGTAGTCAATTATTATACTTTGAATTTCATCAATAAAAAATGTGTGGAAATTTGTTTTTCTCTCTCATTATGTAAGTACCTACATAATATCCGCGATTTGGCCTCTTGGCGAAATACATCTTGTCCTTTACAGAAAAAGTTTTTTGACCCTGCCCTAGAATTTATTTTGTTGGGGAGGGGAGCAGGTCAGTGGCAGCAGTCAGAGCGAGACCATGCTAAACACTGTTCTAGAAGCAGCAGGAGCTAGCTCCAGATGAAAACATCAGCTACCTTATCCCCTGTGTATCTAAACGTGACGTAGTTTTCCTGTCATCTGTAACGCTCTTCCATTTGCTTTGTTCACATACTCCTCACACTCCTCCCCAGGAGAGAGTAGAACTCTCAAACTGACACCTCTAAGACAACTTGGAATAGGATTTAAAGTTAAGCTGGAAGCTGAGCTGGTAGCAGTTTAGCACTTGATTTGATATGTCTTTAGGAGTGATGCAATTTACTGAATTTATTGTTAATCCCTCCTGTGTCATCACTGTTGGTTTCAGTGGGGCAAATGATTCAATGTAGATTTCGAGTAGCTGATCTTTGCTGTTTTTAGAATTTCGGAAAATAAGGATAATCTAGTAAATGTTGAAAATCTTTGATTTAAAAAAAAAAAACCAGGTGCATTTACTGGGTTTTAAAAGTTTCTAGAGAAGTATTAGTAGTTTTGTAAAGTAGTTTAGCAGTAAAATACACTACGATGCTATCTGTAAAAATACTGGGAGAAAAATTTACAAAAAGGCTAATAACATTATTAATGGTGGGATGAAAGGTAATTTTTCCCTTTTCTCCATTTTCCAGATTTTTTATAAGTGGGCACATTACTTTTATAATATGTTTTATAAGTAAACCATTAATAGTGTAATTAATGTGATGTCCTAAAAAGGAGTGAAAGATGGTTTTGATTTAAAGTCAGACCCCAGTGGGGGCAATTTTGAAGGCCCTGCTCCTCGGTCAAGGTGAAGTTCTGACCAACTGCCTTGTCCCTCCAAGCTTTGTGGAGCCCTTCCTGCTGGTCAAAGGTGTGGCTTTCTCTGACAGATCTTATTACTCGGGCCTGAATGGTTTCTTGACTCACCCCGGCCACAGTAGGTCACCAAGGCTTCAATTCAAAGCTAGTCTAGGTTCATTGACCTTTATCCTTGAGGGTGGGTATTCCTGGGGGAGGGGAGTGTTATGGCCCTGTGCCCTCCCCAGATCTTGGAGGAAGGAGAGAAGGTGGTTGGTGAGTCTTCCCTTCTTGGTTGGACCCTAGGACTTCTTGGGTTTCCTGAGTGCTGGTTGAATTGAACAGTAAATCTCAAACTATTTCTTTCACTTGTGCTTTGAAACCTTTAAAATGGAAAGATAGATTGGAGCTTAACCGTTGTGCATTTCCACTGAAAATTCTTTTCATTTCAAACCGTGAAAACAAAAGAGCGATTCCTAAGTCGTTTTCTCCTGGACACTGCATTGTCCGTTAGCACAAGATTGGAGTGGGAGAGGGAGCATGGGAAATTCTAACCAGTTTGGTTCCTGGGTAGTGAATGGTAAATTCTATTAATGGCTTACGCAAAAGGTTAGAAATTTCTCTCATCTGCTTATAGTTGGTTGAAAGGGGGCTCTCTGCCTGTCTAGATTTGGTCCTTCGGTCCTGTCAACGAGGGGCTTTTGTAGGGCAGTCTGCTCTATCTGCTGAGTGACAGCTTTCCTGCATCGTAGTGCTTTTCACAAGGAAATAGAATTGGGCTTCCAGCTGTCAATCAATGTTCTTCCTGCTGGCAGCATCGTGAAACTTGGTATTTTGTGGACTTTGCTCTTTCTGTAACATTTTCATTTCCTGTTATAGTCATTCATGAGTTGGTCTTGAGTTCTTACGTGCTTGGTATCAAGGACTTTATAAGTTAGTGGTAGAGAAGTACACATATTAATGTGCAGTACAGGGTAAGAGCTATGAGAAATGTCTAGAGAGTGCTGTAAAAACTCAGAGATGATAACTTTTAGCTGGAGGCAAGGACAGGAGGGAAAAGAAGAGGCTAAGGAAGGCTTCATGGAGGCGGTGGCATCCATGAATTGGTCTTGAAAGGTTTCTACAGGTAAGAAAGGGACAATGAGCAAAGGCAGGGAGGGAAGTTAGAGCTAGCTCTATTTGTAAGACACCAAGGACTCCAGCTGAAATGGAGAGGAATCCAGGGAAATGAGGCTGGACAGGTACACTGGGCCAGACGGGGAGGGCCCCAAATGCCAGGCTGAAGTGTTAGTGTTTATCAGAGGTTACCGGGGGAAGCCGAAGGCTTCGGAGGCAGCAAGAATTACATTTGGGCTCCAGGAAGAATAGCACATCACAGCGTAAGTTGTGCGGGAGAGGCTGGAAGCAGGATCGGTTTATTAAAAGGAACTAAGTCCCTGGCCCGTGGCAGTGGGAATGGAAGTGAAGAGGCTTCAGATGAGGTGATCTGTTGCCTCTGTGTCTGCCCTTGGGACAGCTGGAGGCCTTGTGGAACCCTGGCATCTGCATGCGGCACTGCGGACACGGCTGTCCCAGGAAGCAGGCTCGCCAGGACCCCTCTTTCTCCACGAGGACACACTGTGCCCAGCCAGGCAGACGCTCTCGCTGTCTCTGGGCTCCCAGCGAGGCACTCACAACATAATTTTTAAAATTTTTATAGTATTAATTTTGATTATGATGACTTTGGTTAACAAAATCCAGTAAGTTTCAGGTGTACAATTTAACAGTAAGGCGCGCGTGCGCGCGCGCGCGTGTGTGTGTGTGTGTGTGTGTTACATATATGTATATTTCATTGTGTGTTTACCGCCTATAGTTAGATTTCTTTCTGTCACCATATATTTGACCCTTTTTACCCCATGTACGTCCCCTTTCCCCTCATAAATTTTTAGTATAAGTATATCCCATGAAATCTTTGGTTTTTCTGAAATTTCTGTTTATCTGCTGTCCTGTGTTTTAATGTGACAATCCTAACCACGCCTCATCTCTGCTTCTGTCTGGCCCTGAGTTCAGCTTCCTCCTTGCCCCGCTCCCACCTCTTCCCTCCTGAGTTAGTCTCCTGGTGGGTCCAGAGTCAGTGGAGTGTGCACCGGCCAGGAGGGCTTAGTTTGGGGGAAGATGTCTCAGTTCAGCGCCAGGCTCTGGTACTTACGTACGGCGTGAGGCACAGCTTTCTGTCGAGGCAGACAGGGAGGCAGGAAGAAAGACCTCCCGTTCCAGTGCCGAAGGGGACAGGAGAGCATCCGGCTCTAGGGAGCCTTTCAGGTGTCTGCCTGGTGTCTCAGTATGCCTGGGCTTGGGAGATGATACTCCTGACCTTGGCTCCTCCCACACCTCACCCCATCCTCATTTCCCCTTCTCAGCTCCTCTCCTACCTCACCCACATCCCACAAAGGTCCTTGGAGCTCTCGGACCCAGACAGACTGTTTCTAAGGTCATACTGTTCCCTTTGCCTAAAGCACCCTTCCCGCATTCTGTCCCGCCAGCGCCTCCCCTCCCCTTTCTCCTTCCCCAGCCCTGGCCCGGCCCTGGCCTGGCCTAAGCGTCCTTGCTCTGGGTTCCCAGAGAACCCTGAGCAAACCTCCCTCCTGACTTTTTCCACATTTGATTGGTTCTGTCTGTTACTGGTGTCTCCTTGGAAACGCGGGCTCTCTCTGGGCAAGGAGCTCCTTCATCAGTGCCCACCACCATGCCTGCACCTAGTAGGTGCTCCATAAGTATGTGCTAAATGGACAGTAGGACTCTGTTGGGAAGCTTCACTGCCCCTTAAAGCCATATTTGTGTTCCTCAGGGAGCACCCAGCCCACACACCTGGCACTTCTCCACACTTCAAGGCCGGGAGGAGTTTCAGCACTTTTTATTAGCATAAAAGAAAACTTACCTGGAAAGTCTCAGCCCTGGACTTAACTGTCTCCTCGCCTTTCATATGCCCAGACTGGTAAGGCCCTGGTATCTGGGCATGAACCAGAGACGTGGGCCTTACTGTCCCGTGTCCTCCAGCTCCGGGCACTGCTCTAAGCCCGGGCAGTAGCTTCAGGTCAGATCGTTGCTCCTTTCACACTTGCTTCTGCACACAGCCTTCCGTGCCTTCTAGAACCATCCTCCTCGCTGGCATTCACCTGCATTGTTAGGGCATGAGAAAGTGAATAAAGAGAACTATGCTCCCTGCCTGACCCCCTCTGGGGGGCCCCCAAATCTAAGAAACCCTCCACCTGGACACACAGTGAACAAGAACAGGTGGATGGTATGGTTTGTAAGGGGCCCTCCACCGGGTGGTACGTGAGAGAGGAGCCCTGGGGGTGTCTTGGCTGTTACACGCAAAGCAGGAGAGAGACGAAAGTTGGGAGGAGGCCGAAAGGACAGAGACCCAAGCTACCGATAAGCCGCCTCTGGTTGCCATGGCAGACAGCTGACCGCTGAGGACCCTGTGATCTGCAGCTCCTTCGGGCCGGCTTAAGACCTGGGGATTGGGAAAGGGCCACATGCTGGGGTCCAGCCTTAGCTCTGGGCCTCTTCTGGTGTCCCAGGGAAGCTAGCACCCCAGAGCAGGGCCCTCAGGGACTTGGTGCCTAACTTTTTGCTGGGAAACAAGGGTTTTCACGCCGCGCTCCCGGCCCACCCAACGCGGGGGCCATCCCTGCAGGTACCTGAAGGAGTTCCGCACGGAGCAGTGCCCGCTCTTCGTGCAACACAAATGCACCCAGCACCGGCCCTACACCTGCTTCCACTGGCACTTCGTGAACCAGCGACGACGCCGGTCCATCCGCCGTCGGGACGGCACGTTCAACTACAGCCCCGACGTCTACTGCACCAAGTACGACGAGGCCACAGGCCTCTGCCCGGAGGGCGACGAGTGAGTGCCCCCCACCCAGCCCGCCCTCGGAGGAGCCCCGTGTCTCCCGGCCAGGTGCCCTCAGAGCAGGCCAGGTGTGGTCTGAGAAGCCAGCCCAAGGCTGCTTTTGGGGGAGACTGCTGCAGCCTGGACCGGGGCTCGGACCCCAGCAGCCTCTGGGGGAGGCCCCTTCTCCTTTCTCCACTGCACAGGCCTTCTGCTAGGCCTCAGGGCCACGTCTGCACCCAAGTGGCTTCCTAGACCTTCTGTCATGGTCCCCTGCAAGTCACAAGAAGCCTCTGAGGCTTGCCACCACCCATGCCATCCCCTGCAGTTCCCATCGAGGCTGACAGTTTAGAGCCAAAGCCGCTCCAGTTTCCCGTTTTGCTGACCCCAAATAGTTTACGACACCACCCTGTGATGAGACAGGGCACACCACCAACAAACGAGGTGGCAAGCTCGGAAACATCACTGAGGGGACATCCACTAACCCTGTTTGTCATGTTTAAACTTGCAGAGGTGGTGCTGGGAGGTGCTGCTGGGGCTTCTGCGGGCACCCCTGCACCCGCACCCCTCTTTGCTGCAGAGGTCAAGGCTTGCTGACCCCTCCCCCAGCTTAATGAAGCCCTCGGGGCATGGGCCTTTTGCCTCTCTGAGAACCCGTGATCTGGGCTGTATTTCTTCCCCCAGAAGCTCCTCTCTGGAGCTTCTCTGGGACTGCCCAGGGCCTTGGCCGAGTGGCCTTCGAGAGGACTTGCTGAGCAGGCTGAAGTGGGAGTGCCAGGCCCTGTCGGGCCCCCCCACCCCCACAGGCTGCTGCTGCAGAGCCCAGCTGGCAGTGCGGAGAGCCTGTTCCCGCAGCAAGGCTCCTTGGTTCCTCCTCGACCCACCGGCAGTGCCCGCTCCAGTTGTGGGGAAAGGGCAGGGGTGGCAGCCCAGGCTGCAGGGGACAGAGGTGAGTGACCCCCACGTCCGTGTTTCAGGTGCCCATTCTTGCACAGGACCACAGGGGACACTGAGCGCAGGTACCACCTGCGCTACTATAAAACTGGAATCTGCATCCACGAGACCGACTCAAAAGGCAACTGCACCAAAAACGGCCTGCACTGCGCGTTCGCCCACGGGCCCCATGACCTCCGCTCCCCCGTCTACGACATCAGGTGGGCCGGACGCTGCGCTGGGCTGACGGCTGTGCGCCGGGGTGGGGGCCTGGCTGCTGACACAGCGAGTGCCACAGGTGGAGTGCAGGGCTGGCACTCTGGGTCCTTGCCCCTCATGCCCCTTCCCCGCTCCCTGTCCCCTCTCCCAGGGAGCTCCAGGCCATGGAGGCCTTACAGAACGGCCAGACCACGGTGGAGGGCAGCATAGAGGGTCAGTCGGCCGGGGCTGCGAGCCACGCCATGATAGAGAAAATCCTCAGTGAGGAGCCGCGGTGGCAAGGTGAGGGCGGCCACGCACATGCCAGGCCCCCGCCCGCTGGATGTCTGTCCTCACCCCTCTCCTGCCCTCAGCTGCCCTGAGGATGGGCTCACCACCACCTGCTGCCTTCTGCACCCCGAGCCCCCTCCTCCCACCTGACTTCCAGCCAAGCATAGGCCTGTCATTCGGGGGCATTCCTAGGGGAGTCCCCCAGACACGCCTTGCCCTGCTCCCATCCCCCAGGTGCTCTCCCCACACAGACGTGTTCTTGTGTGTTCGAACCTCCTACGGGTGCTTGTTTCACCCCGTGAGCTGCGAGTGTCTCCAGTGGGGGGGTGGCGGCACCTTACCTGTCTGCCTCCTGGGTTATCTCAGCCTGGGCGTTGGCCAAAGACGAGGTGTCCCCGTCATACCTCTCCTGGAAGCCTCAGCTCCTGGACCTTGTCCCCCTGCGCCACCTGACCCCTGTCTCTGGCCCCCTGTGCAGAGACCGCCTACGTGCTAGGGAACTACAAGACGGAGCCGTGCAAGAAGCCCCCGCGGCTCTGCCGCCAGGGTTACGCCTGTCCCTACTACCACAACAGCAAGGACCGGCGGCGGAGCCCCCGGAAACACAAATACAGGTCTTCTGGCCCAGGCAGGCCGGCCGCGGCGGTGGGGCTAGCAGGGGTGGGGGCACGGCAGGGCTGCTTCCCCGTGCACTCAGGGAGGCCAGCCTGGGGGTTCCGGGATGGCCGGGTACAAGGGGTGGGGGTAGTCGGGATGACCGAACGATGGGGAGCCTGCTGGGATCCTCTGCCACGTGAAATGAGGGCCTGGCAGTCTCTGTGGCCCTTCGGTTCTGATGCAGGGGGCATCTGCCAGGGCCGGCCGTGGCGTGGGAGTGTGGTGGCGGCTACAGCCTGGCTCTCCTTGGGCTGCACAGTGCTTGGTGGGAGGACCCGGCTGAGGGAGTAAACCCGTGTCCTCCTCAGCGGTGCAGCCGGGCTGGGCCAGAGCGGCAGAGGTGGGGAGACCAGAGGGGCCCCAGGGATCTCGCTGGCATCCCCCGAACCCTAATCTGTCCCTCTTGCATCCGTCTGACCCACCCTCTCGTTGGACCAGGTCATCTCCATGTCCTAATGTGAAACACGGGGACGAGTGGGGAGACCCCGGCAAGTGCGAGAACGGAGACGCCTGCCAGTACTGCCACACCCGCACGGAGCAGCAGTTCCACCCGGAGGTGGGCTCGGCGCGGGGGCCGGGTCCTTCCAGGGTGTGGGTGGCTTGATGTACCCTCTCTGGGAAGCAGGGGAGAAGGGAGGAGGGTCTGAGCAGATGCTGGCAGAGCCCCCCAACTCCATCCTGGGAGAGGGATTCGTAGCCACAAGGCCCCCAACAAGCAGTGTATAAAAGGAGCCCCGCACCTCGACTTGGCGTCTTCCTGTGTTCTGAGCCCACACTCCCCAGCAGCCCTGCGCTCCCAGCTTGTTCCCCCGGGCCTGGGGACCTGGCTGTTCTGGGCTTTGCGCTACTCTTGGGGCTTACAATCCAGTGATATCAGGATTTAACAGATGTCCTGTTCCGGACCAGAGCCTAGGGTGCGAGCAGCCTCCCTGAGGCAGTGCCCCAGCCCGCCGGCCCCAGCGTGTGGCCCTGAGCCATATCAGTGTGCCCAGTGTAGGAAACATTGAGGCACGTGCTGTCCCTTGCCCAGATGCATGGAGGCAAGGACACCCTGAGATGGACACGTGGACAGAGACTACCTTATGCGGGCTGCAGACAGCAGGGTGGAAAGTCAGTCCCAGCACAGACCCCCATCCAGGGTGCCCCGGGGTAGGTGGGTGCTGCCTGTGATGTTGGCTCCCTGGATGCCCAGAGGCACATTCAGAGGTCACGGCCTTGGCCAAGACCCTGAGCACAGAGCAGCATGGAGGAGATCCCTTTGAGAGCTGTGTCAGGGCTGGTTGGATCTTTGACCCCAGAGGGGAGGTGTCCTTGGTGCTGGACAATTTTCTAATCTATAAAGAGTGTCAGTTTAAAAAGTTGATAGGGAGAGACATAGAGAGGAATGGGGAGGGGAGAGAGATCGATAAGCTAACGCACCCAGGCTGAAGACACCCATGCCTGCCTGACCCACCTCTGCTCTGCCCTCCAGATCTATAAATCCACCAAGTGCAACGACATGCAGCAGTCAGGCAGCTGTCCCCGAGGACCCTTCTGCGCCTTCGCCCACGTAGAACGTATGCTGCCCCCATCACCCTGAGGCCCCGCTTGCTCCACTCCCAGGCCGGGGAGGCCGCTGCCTGCCAGCCAGCAGGGTCCCTGTCCCCACTGGAAGTTCCATTCCTAGCCCACCTTGCCTCTCCGGAGCTGGCCTGAAAGCCCTAGAGTTTCCAAGGTCGCGAGACAGAGCAGGGATGGTGCCCTTGTCAGCCATTCATAGTCCCAGGCAGGGGGGCCCCCTCCAGAGCCCACTAGGCAGATCCCAGCAGCCACCCCGTGCTGCACCCATGGCAGACGTCACTAATCGAATATGGCACTCTGCCCTGCTGAGAGCAGAGCTGGCCAGTCAACCCCTTTGTGTCATTTTAGATATTCTAGTAACTACATTTTTAAAAAGCAAGAGAAACAAATTAGTTTTAACAATTGTATTATTTAACCTATTGTAAAATATTATTTCAAAAATAATCCATGTAAAAATCATCAAGATTTTTTCTCCCACATAATATCTAGTGTGTATTTGAATAGCTGTTATACATTTGATTCAGAGCAGCCACGCCCTTATGCCCACCAGCCACATGTGGCTCGTGGCCACCGCGTTGGACAGCTCAGTTCCAGACCCCACTGCCAGACCCCACTGCCCATCCTGGAGATGGAGCTCGGGTTACAACCTGTGTCCACCCCGAGCCAGTGCTCTGGCTGTGCTTAACCCCTTCCCGGGCTCAGGCCTTCTCCGTGGGAGCAGAGTGAGCACCGAGTACACTGAGGCTCCTGGGAGGGCTGCGTGTCACAGAGGTCCCCAGCCTTGGGCACTGTGACCGCCGATGAGGCAGCACAAAGAAGTGATGCACGTCTCAGCTTCGGGGTCACGCAGATTGGGGTTCAGATCCCAGCTCTGCTGTGTCCTCGCTCTGTCCCCTTGGGAGTTTTCCTTGGCCTCTCATGAGCCTCAGTGTTCTCATCCATGAAGTGGAGACCCCGGTATTACTTACATCTTTTAGTCACTGTGGAGATTCACAGTTAATACAAATTGCCTGGGACCTAGTAAGTGCTCAGGATCTCATACTCATGAATGAGGTAGGAGCCTCCCCTTTCCGCACGGGGGGTGCATGGTCTCCTGTGAGGGAGCCCCAGCTGCAGTGTTGGCTCAGTCAGGGCTTGCTGACACCCTGCCCCTCTCTGCAGAACCGCCCCTCAGCGATGACCCGCAGCCTTCCTCAGCCGTGTCTAGCCCCACGCAGTCGGGTCCCGTCTTGTACATGCCGTCTGCTGCCGGAGACTCGGTGCCCGTGAGCCCCTCCAGCCCGCATGCCCCTGACCTCAGTGCTGTACGTGCCTGTCGGGGGGGGGGTGGGCGGGGAGCCACCACGCCTACCTGGGAGCCAACACCTGCCTCTCATGCCCCCACCCCCTCTCAGCCTGTGCTTGGGGAGGAGGCCCCGGTATCAAGCCTCAGGCCACAGGGGTTCTGCCCTTTTAACCCCAGGGTTCTTTTCTCTGTCAAAAGCTGGTGAGGGGTCGGGGGGATGCGCCCCCAGAGCCTGCATCAGCCAGCCTGGGTAGAGCTGGTAGAAGGGACAAAGCCCTCTGTCACTCACCCCTCATGCACACAGTTTTCTCGTGAGGTTCTAGGTCCCCTGGGTGGTTGTCGCTGCCCATTGGCAGATGAAAATGGAACTGAGCCCCTTGCTAAAGAATCTCCCTTGAGGAAGGGTTGGGGGACGCTGCAGCCCAGCCTGCGGTTTGCCCACCAGCCCCCTCCCTCCTCCTCTGCAGCTCCTCTGTAGAAACAGCAGCCTGGGCAGCCCCTCTAACCTCTGTGGCTCCCCCCCGGGCTCCATCAGGAAGCCCCCGAACCTGGAAGGCATTGTCTTCCCTGGGGAGTCCGGCCTCACCCCTGCCAGCTATAAGAAGGCGCCTGGCTTCGAGAGGGAAGACCAGGTGGGAGCCGAGTTCCTGAAAAATTTCAAGTGCCAGGTAAGGGATGAGAGGAGCAGCCAGTGAGCTTAGCCTTCTCCACGGAGGGCTGGCCTGGCCTGGCTTTGGGCAGTGTGGCTAAGAGTTAGCAGGCCCGTGTCCTTGACTGAGCAGAGTGAGTAAGGTCACCCCGTTTTACAGAGGAGGACAGGAAGCCTAGGGCGGCTACGCGCCTCACCCAGCGTCTCTGAGCTCAGACGGGGATTCCTGTCTCGGTCTTCTGACCCCACATCCGGTCTTTTCCCTGCTCTGCGCTGCCTTGGGAGTGGCAGGGCCTTGGGGAGCAGAACAGAGAGGTCCCTAATGAGCTTATGAGGGTAGGGAAAGGAGTAGGGGTACAGAGGGCGAACAGAGGGCATGCGTGTGAAGGGCGTTTGCATGACAGGTGTCTGCCGCTGGCCTGGTCCTGACCCTTGGTACCCGCAGCCTTAGTGAGCTATGGCAGGTTGATGCTTGGGAGGACTCCTGGACTTGGGGCCCCTCCCTGGCACCGCGTTCATCTCGTGCTCCCTGACCTTTCTCTCTCAGGCCAAGTTAAAACCCCACTCACTAGAGCCCAGGAGTCAAGAGCAGCCTCTGCTTCAGCCCAAACAGGTACTGAGCTCAGCCCGCTTCTGGCACCTGCTGTGGATGGGACAGACCCACAGCCCCAGGAGGCTGCAGGGAGAGGGAGGCACTGCTTTCCCTACAAGCCGAGGTCAGGATTGAGGTGGGACCTGAGCCCCAAATCCAGAGGGCCCAAATCAGGCCCTGGAGCCCCTCACCTCCTGGACTCTCTCATCAGTCAGTCCAGGAATACTGACTGAGCATCTGTACTGTGCCAGGCCCTCGGCTCACTTCTCCCTCCCCCCATGCGGACCTTGGGGGTAAGTGGGCCCTGCAGCCTGCAAGCCACATCCCTCCAACTCAGTCTCTCAGCAAGGCGGCAAGTGGGTGGGGCTCCCTGTCTGGGCCTGAGGGCAACCACATGAGGGCGGGATGCCCCCTTTCTCTCTGCCACCCTCGGCCCTGGCCTCCAGCCCCTGGCCACAGGCTCCTGGGCGGGCATCCCATTGCCTCTCCTCACTCTCTCGTTTCAGGACATGCTGGCCATCCTCCCCGTGGGCAGCCCCCTGACCTCAAGCATCTCTTCTAGCATCACCTCCAGCCTGGCAGCTACTCCCCCCAGCCCCGCTGGCACCAGCAGCGTCCCTGGCATGAACGCAAACGCTCTCCCCTTCTACCCCACCAGCGACACAGTAGAGTCGGTCATAGGTAATCAGGCCGTTTCTGTTGCCAAGTCCAGGGGGGTGTCTGGAGTCAGAGGTGCTAGGTCTCCGGAGTGACTCTCGACCAGCGTGCTGGTTACCGTAGACATCTGACGGTCCGCGGGAGGGCGCTCTGGGGCTTTGAGCTAAAGAGAAAATGAGTCCAGGGTATAGGGCCGAGACTAGCCCTTAGAGCGGATTAGAGGTGGCCTCTCCCTGGGCGAGCACAGTGCCATTTCACGGGTGTCATTCGGCCCCCATTCTGGGTTTCCTTGTGCAGTGATCAACCGCACAGCCGTCCTCAGAGCCCCTGGCCATTCAAAACCACTTCTTCCAGCAGTCGATTACGGGCTCCACTCTGCGCCAGGTCCTGTCGCAGGCACTGGCGTTACGGGCACGGAGGCTTGCTTTTCTTGCCTTCAAGGGGGGACACTGTTCCCACCGTCCCGGTCCAGTTCAGCAGAGTGCACTGGCGCTTGTCCAGCACTACCTGCACTGGCCACTGAGGGCCAGAGATGAGCCCGCCTTCCGCGGGACACGTAACAGCAGGAGACAAGACCTCTGTCAGAGCAGGAACCCTGGATTGGGACTTGATTCCCTGGGGTAGCAAAAAAGGCTTCAGGATGGAGAGCCATTTGCGCTGGACTGGGCTAGGCAGTGCCGGGGGTCGGTGTGACAGGAGCCGCGCGATCACAGGCAGAGGCCCCAGAGAGAACAGGTCCCGTGGGACCTGATGATGACGGTGAGGCAGGGACAGGAGATGAGAATGAGAGCAGGTGGGTCTAAGAGGCGAGGCCTCGAACCTCAGGGTCGTGTGGCCCCTCGGGAGGCCGGAAGGCTCACACCCTGATGGCTCTGTCCCTAGAGTCTGCCCTGGATGACCTGGACCTGAACGAGTTTGGGGTGGCCGCCCTAGAGAAGACTTTCGATAACAGCGCAGTGCCCCACCCAGGCAGCATCACCATTGGTACTGGCCGTGGGAGGGCGGGTGGCGTGGGAGGGCTCCGAGGCGCCCCTGCCCTCACTCACCCGCCCTCCCGGCCTCTCTCGCAGGCGGCAGTTTGCTGCAGAGCTCTGCGCCGGTGAACATCCCCGGCTCCTTGGGCAGCTCCGCCTCCTTCCACTCGGCATCCCCGTCGCCCCCTGTCAGCCTCTCCTCTCACTTCCTGCAGCAGCCCCAGGCCCACCTGAGCCAGTCAGAAAACACGTTTTTGGGGACCTCAGCATCACACGGATCTTTGGGTAAGAAGGGGTGTGGCTCCCTGAGACACGGGGCGGGACCCCAGGCTTGGACGGTGCCTTTGACCCCGGCTGGAGGCTGAGCAGTGTGGAGGGTGGAGCAGGGGCGCTGGGGCTGGAGGGGAGTCGGGCGGGTCCCTGCCCTGCCACTCCCCTAGCTGTGTGGTCCGCTTGAGTGACTTGGCCTCTCTGCCTTGGTTTCTTCTGCTGTGAAATGGGTATAATGACAGCACCCGTTCGTGAGGTGGTTGTGAGGCTTGAACGAACTAACTTGAGGGAAGTCCTAGGCCCAGGGCACAGTAGTGAGGAGCCAAGGTCTGTTCTTCACACGAGCAGCAGTTCTGCCCAGGCCCGTGGAGCTCCCGGAGGTGGGCTCGCAGGAGGCCAAGGGAGCAGTCTGAACAGGCTCAGCCCAGGCTCGGGGGGCCTTCCTGGCAGGCAGGGGCACCAGGGAGATCCAGCCCCAACCCCGAAGGCTGCTGGCTTGACACACGACTAGAACGGTGTGGACTGGGGGTCTGGAGGGCGCGTCGGGGCACTGCAGTTGAACGCGTGGCGTGCAGACCCGCAGGCTCCGCGCGTGTGGGGCCGGCGTGCGTGTTCGCTGAGCTAACAGACTCCAATGCATTGTAAAGCCTAGCGCCCACCCTGCCGCCCCTCACGGCGGCCGCTACTCTTACTTCCTTGCCCCCAGGGAGCTCAGAAATCCCCGCCCTGAAGCTGCTGGGCTCCTGGTCACGCTGAGCCGCAGAGCCACCCTTTGACTTTCTGACCAGCCGCGTTTGGGCCCTTCCCTAACGTCACTCCGGGGGTCCGGGCGGCCCACCGCTTCTGAGCGCCTTCCGGTGTGCAAGTGTCGACGCTGTCAGCCTCGGGTGCTTAGTGGGGTATTTGTCTCGTTCCACGTTCTGGACGCGTCTCGCCTGCAGCCCTGCTTACTGGCCACCGGCCGTCCCTTCCCCATGCAGTGACCGAGCCCCGTGTTACAGGCACGCTGTGAGCTCAGCAGTCCCCGCGGGCATGCAGCTGTGGCGTCCTGGGGAGGCCGAGGTGACATTAGGTCACAGAGACTGGCACTGCTGTGTGCCGTCAGAGGGCCGGGTTCAGAATCATAGATGTGGTCAAGAGGCCCCGAGGAGGTGGCTCCTCTCCCAGAGAGCAGATGCCATGTGCGTGTGGCATGTGGAGGAGAGGTGCCCGGCAGAGCCTGCCGCTGGAACAGTGTGTCAGTGGTGAGCCGAGTTCCCACCTCTGGGACAGGCAGGTAGGCTCAGAGACAGCACGCACCACAGAGCCCCACACCGGAGACGTCTGTCGTGTTGTGGGAGCTCCAGGGTGGCTTAGAAGACAGAGTGTCCTATGTTCATTTGGTTCTGGAACATCCTGGCTGGATTACGGGGAAAGGAAGCAAGAATAATACGTGTGGGCAGAACGAGGCCAGAGGAGGACGTGGGTCCTCTCTGGAAGGTGGGGGCCACGGAGCAGGCGCACGTGGCAGTAGTGAACATCTGCTGGACGAGCGTGCAGCACAGCTTACTGGGAAGAGAAGGCTTTGGGAGTCAGATGCCCGTTACCGTTGGTGTGATCCTCGCTGACACATCTTATCTTAGTTTCCTTGTCATAAAATGATGGGGATGGACCCAGGGGCTCCTTGCGCTCTTCCTGCTCCAGCTCTGCCGTCATCTGAGGCTCTGGCCTATGCCGTTTCTTCTGCATCTCCCAGGCCTCACATGAGGTCACAAGAAGACTCCCCACCCTCCAGCCTAAAAGTGAAGTCATGAGCCCAAATTGCCACCTTCATAGACTGCTCCTTACAGCATTCCCCAGGTCCCCTGAACCACCCTGTGGCATTGATGGGAACCTCGTTTTACAGAAGAAGTGCTGAGACTCAGAACTTAAGTAGCAGCTGATAAGTAGCAGGTGGCACCGCAGTAGGTCCGAGTCAGCTGCAGCCCCCACATGTTCCTGCAGAGTTCTCCAGCCGAACCCTGCGGGAGCCTGCGTGGAAGCCCCGGGCGGGACCAGGCAGGGCCCTCCAGAGCGCTGATGTGTCTCCCTTTCCCGGGGCAGGTCTGAACGGGATGAACAGCAGTATCTGGGAGCATTTTGCCTCTGGAAGCTTCTCCCCAGGCACGTCCCCTGCCTTCCTGTCAGGGCCGGGGGCTGCTGAGCTGGCCCGGCTTCGGCAAGAGCTGGATGAAGCAAACAGCACCATCAAGCAGTGGGAGGAGTCCTGGAAGCAGGCGAAGCAGGTACTGGGCCCCCACGCCTGCCCTCCCCATGGCCTGGTGGCGTCCACCTTGAGCCCACGGCCAGGGTGCGGGAGGTCAGGGGTCCTGGAGAACAAAGCAGAAATTCAGTTTTGTTCTCTCCCCTTGTAGAAAGACTTGCCTTGCAAGTCAGGACCCTGGGGTGGCTGGTGGCCCAGACCTGGAGCTCCCTCTGTGAGCTGCCTGTGTAGTCCGGTCCCATAGCACCATTTGCCTCTCCCCAGAAGCCCTGGCTCTCCAGGGCTCCATTCCAGGGTTCTGGGTTCCGAGATGGGCCCTCTGCTGGGCCCCGCCCCCTTCCCCGCCCACAGAGGGTCTCTTGCAGGTCCTGAAACCTCTCTTCTCTGCAGGCAGCATCAGCCTCCTCCCTGCCCCCTCCCCAGACTGCTGACCCAGCTCCCCATCAGGCCCCGCTGCAGCCACAGTGGCTCACACAGGCTCCTGGAGATACTCTCGAGGGGCAGGGGGGCAGGGGCAGGGGGCCATCGTGACGAGGTGCTGCGTGTTGGGCCCGCAGGCTTGCGATGCCTGGAAGAAGGAGGCAGAGGAGGCCGGCGAGCGGGCCAGCGCTGCGGGCGCGGAGTGCGAGCTGGCCCGGGAGCAGCGGGATGCGCTGGAGGTGCAGGTGAAGAAGCTGCAGGAGGAGCTGGAGCGGCTGCACACGGGGCCCGACCCGCAGGCCCTGCCCGCCTTCTCGGAGCTGGAGGCCCTCTCGCTCTCCACCCTCTACTCCCTCCAGAAGCAGCTGCGGGCCCACCTGGAGCAAGTGGACAAGGTCGGCCCGGCTTGAGGGAGCCCTGGGTGGGGTGTGCAGTGGCCTCGGCCGGTTTGGACTCTGGTGGGTCCACACTGCCCCAAGGATGGCCACCGTCCTCCTGAGAGCCTCTGCCCAGCAGCTGGGCCAGCATGCCGGCCTGCTGGAGAATGTCACTCACTGGGGAGGTGAGAGCGCAGGTGGATGGCCCGTGACCATGGTGTCCCTTTCCCCACAGGCCGTGTTCCACATGCAGTCGGTGAAATGCCTTAAGTGTCAGGAGCAGAACCGAGCGGTGCTGCCGTGCCAACACGCCGTGCTGTGCGAGCTCTGTGCCGAGGGCAGCGAGTGCCCCGTGTGCCAGCCGGGCCGGGCCCACGCCCTTCAGTCGTGACCCTGCAGGCCTGGCCCCGGCCTGGCTCAGATCTTCTCACCTAGGACTTTTTAAAGTATATATATATGTATGTATGTATGTATGTATGTATGTATGTATGTATGTATATGTATATGATTATGTATATGTATACATCTCCGTGTGCGTGCAGGTATGCGTGGGCGGCCAGTGCGTGACCAGTGTCTGTGTGTATATCTGTATATAGATATAGACACACACTTTAAAACAGACTTACCAAGCACTTTTTAAAAGAAGAAACTATTTTGCAGTCCTCCCCCTGCCCGCTCCCTGCCTTCCCCACGGTCCCCTCTTCTCCCACCAGCCTTTTGGCAGGGAATCTGTTTCTGTCTCTTTTTTTATGTAGGAACTAACTATTTTTAACTTCTTCCTGGGGCCTGAGCAGGGAAGGGTGGGAAGCTGGAAGGGGCCGCGGGGCGGGGACAAGCCTTCCGGACCGGCCCAGACCGGCCCCGCTCGCCCCACCTCTGCAGGCCAGGGCGAGAGCCAGGGGTGTAGAGCCCCCCAGCAGACCTAGCTCCCGGCTTTGAGGCCTGCGGGGGTGCTGGGGGGCCAGGCCAGCCTGGCTCCTGGGTTTACCAAATGTGTTTAGTTTGGGGCTGGTGGGCCCGAGCTGTGGGGCCAGCCCTGCTCCCAGCTCTGGGCCTCAAAGCCTCTTGAGGGGCAAGGCCGGCGGTTTCACCCCTCAGGTTCCTGAGGCCAGGTGGGGAGGGTCTGCCTCTGGCCTCCCCAGCCCCAGGGCCACCCGCGAGGCTGGCACTGCCCTCTGTCACCCCGCAGCTGCCTTCAGCTGCCCCCCCTTCTGGCATGGCCCCGTGCTCTCCACCCCTCCCTGTGGCAGCTAGCAGGGCCGTTGGTAGAGGAGCTGCGGCCTGGAGGACGGGGGGCCCCGGCCCTGCCCTCCTCACAGGAGGGCCCGTATGCATTCCTTGGTGCTCTCTGAGTGCAGCTGACGTCCCGCCCCGCTTGGGAGCGGGCGCCCGTGTGCATGTGTGTGCGTGCCTGTCCGGTGTACAGTGTGTCTTAGCTTCCATTTAAACAATTGTTCTGTACAGAGAGATGCAGTGGGGGTGGGAGGGCGGAGTGGGCGGAGGGCAGCCACCCCGATCCCGGCGCTGGGTGTCTGGGGTGGGAGCGAGAGCGCTGCAAAGGGCCTGGCCCCGGCACCCCCCTTGGGCTCAGCACGAAAGGGCTTTCCATGAATTAAGTGAAAACTTTCTTTTTTTTACAAAAATGCAAAATCAACAAAGCTCCAAACCTATTGGAAATAAAATATGAACTTGCAGTGGTAGCTTGTTTGCACGGGGTGAAGGGGAGTGGGGCCCCAGATGAGCGCCCCTGAACTACGAGGTGGGCCAGCTCTGCTGTCCCAGCCCAGGTTCCAGTCCCGCCTGGGCTGGCAGCCCTGCCTCAGCCCTCGAAAGAGCAGGTGCCCCCACCCAAGGCGGGGCTGGGCGGCTGCGGAGGCCTGGATGACCCAGGCCTGCTGTGGGGGATGTGACGGGGACACCGACCTCCAGCCCTGTGACTCTTCAGGGCTCCAGCTGCAGTCCCTGCTGGTGTCCTTACCACCATCTCCAGACAGCAGGGCCCCGGGCGGTTTCTCAGGGAACAGGGCCTTTCTCACAGAAGCATCGAGAGAAACAGGTCCCAGAGGACGTGCCCTGCCTTCCACTCCACCGCTCCCACCCTGCCCCTGAGGGTGGTGGGTCCCTTCAAGCCACCACCCCCACCCCCGCTCTCAGCTGGCCTGCTAGGCGGTTGTGACAAAACAGCTGTGGGCTCCTGGGTCTGAGATTCAGAGCTGACAAGGGGCCGTGGGGATGATCTTGGTCTCCCACCATCCATACTTGATGTGAGCTCAGAGGTCAAGTGACAGCCAGATTCACACAGAATCACAACCGGGCCTCAGGCTCCAATGCAGCATGCAGGCCACCTCCCCACAGACAGGGCTGGGACCCAGCTCCTCTGAGCCCTACTGTTCAGAGCAGCCCCTGCACCCCTAGGAGGCCCCGGCTGGAGTTCCAGGCCCCTGTGCTGGGCAGCGACCACAGAAACGGATGTGCCTGGTAACGTTTTGTTCAAAACATCTGGCCCAAATACCAGCAGCGCCAATTGCCACAGCACCTGCTCCTGCATGAGCACCCCACGCCCACCTCCCTGCTCTGTAACATGGGCGAGTACAGGGCAGGGCGGGCCAGACCCCAGGGTGGGGCTGCTCAAGGTGTCCTAAGGGCTGGGGAGGGGGCTTACGTGGCCTGACTGTGCTGGGCCCCACAGGCCAACAGTATATTTTCTAAGAGAATAATGGATTATCTTTTTTTGTTTGTTTTTAATTTCGCTAAGAGAGTTTCTAGGTGGCAGGTAGTGGCCCAGAGAGGAGATGTCCTCAGTGGATATGGTTAGCCAAGCTGTCCTCTCTGCTTCCACCTCTCCATGCCAGCCCCACTGCCTGCCAGCCCTCACCGCTCAGCCAGATGGTCCCGGGCTCCAGGCTCCTCAGCCTGGGTGTTGGCAGCCCCCTCAGGAGAGGACCGGGCTCCTTTCATTATGGCTGCCACGCCACCCCCCAGGGCAGCTGTAGCCTCATCTTGGGCAGGGTCCCCTCTCCCCTAGGAGGGAGGCTCTGTGCCCACAGCCCTGCTCTGACCCAGTGGCTGGAATAAGATTGCCAGGAGGCAGACGCCCGAGACCCCGCTCCGCCAGGGCAGATCTTCCCAGAGGGGAGCAGGGCCAGGAGGTGCAGATGGCTGCCTCCCCTCCTGCTGGGGCTGGGGCTGGGCAGGGGATGCTGGGGCCAGGGCTCAAGGGAGGGAGCAGGGAGTATAAATAACTGCTGATGGTATCCCCATCACTGGCCTCTACTCTGGCAGGACATGGGGGGCCTGCATTCTGGGCTCCCCAGACCTGCAGGGCCCCACCCAGTGCTAGGCCAGGCAGGAAGGCTGCACTGTGCTGGGGGGACCCCAACCTCGCAGGGAAACCTGTCCCCGCCAGGGAGGGACTCAGCCCCACCCCAACGTCCGCCGCTACTGCCCTGGCCGCACGGCATGCTGGGAGGCCTGCTTGGCTCGCTGCCGCCGCAGCTTCACGAACACCTGGGCCTCGCGGTCACCCTTCCGGCTCTCCAGAAGCTGCAGGATCGGGTCCCCTGTGAAGAGAGCCGTTTGGGGGTCAGGTTCTGGGGGACAGGCAGTGGCAGGTGGCGGCAGGAGGCCAGCACCGCCCATTCTCCAGCCAACGTGGAAACTACTGGTGGACCCACACCAGCTCACAAGGCATGACAGCCCGATGGACAAGACTGGGGACCACCTCGCCGCCGCTGGCACAAGGACGCTGGCCCAGGCACTGGCTCCGTCGCAACGCGAGAGGCTGAGACGAGCCTCAGAACCTGAGGCTGGCTAGTCAACCTCTTTGTGCCTCGGTTTACTCCTCTGTAAAGTAGCACCCACAGTATCTGCCTCGCTGGCTGGCTGTAGAGAGTTACTACAGGTCAAGTGCATAGAACTGGCCCCCATAAGAAGTACGCAAACACGTGACCTATTCCTATCAAGATCCGGCCCCTCTCCCCGGGTAAATTTGCTGACCTTCTCCCACCAGAGAAAGTCACACGCCACTCGGCCCAGCTTAAATGACACTGGTCTCTTGACTGGACAGATTCTACTCAGCAACACAAGCCACCACGCTGGCTCTGCTGACTGCCACCTCTGAGGAGGGATTCCTCCGACCCCACGTTCGCCTCTCGGGGGGCCCCTGCCCTGTACCCCTGTAGCGAGCCAGGCCCTGCACTTACAGCCACATGGCCCCAGCCCCGCCCCGGGGCTCAGGCCTACCATTCGGCGCGGGGTAGGTGAGGGGCAGGCGGCTCTGAGGCACCTCCCCAGGCTCCTCCGTCCCACTGAGGCCCAGCACCGAGCGCAGGGGCAGGAAGGCCTCGCCCTCCAGGTCGTCAGCCCCCAGCGTGTCATGGTCCAGCACCGTGAGCAGGAGGCACGCCCCGTCCTTCTGGCACGGCTCAGCAGGCACCAGGCTGCGTGGGGAAGAGAGGCGGGCTCAGCTGCCCGTCCCACGCGTGCTCACCCCCGACAAGCCAGGGCTGGGAGAAAGATGCCTCTACAGGAGACGGGGGCTGGGGGCGAGGGGGTTTGCAAAGTCTGCCCTCAGCCTGGCAGACCTCAGGCCACGTGGTACACGCCCACTCTGGCCGCGGGCTGATGCTTTAAACCAAGGGGCCCTGTGTGCCTGGGCCCGCCTGCCTCGCGGAACAGGGGACCTCAGGTTCAAGGCCCCTCCTTGGGAACAACACGTGGGAGCCTCCTCACAACAACCTCACTCCACCGCCAGGGAGCAGGCTTGGCACCTGTGCCCGCACGCTCTTGTCCCAGGCGCCCCCTTCCTGGGACCCAGACGAGGTCATCTCAGGGGACCCCCTCGGCCCCTGCTGGGAAGAGCAAGCCTGGGGCGGGTCCAAGGCTGGGGAAGCAGCGGGTGTGGGGACCACTCACAACTCAAAGGTCTCATCGAACAGCGGGTGAAGGTCCTTCTTGTGCTTTTGGGTTTCCCGGGGGGCCAGCTCAGGAAACTCATGCCTGGGCTCCAAGGTCAGCTGAACAAAGGGGTCGCTGGAGCCTGGCAAGGGGCCCAGAGAAGGGACGATGGCCAAGGCGATTCCGGCCCCTCTGTCCAGCCCCGACTCCCGGCAGCTCGGTCCCTCCCTGCAGCACTGCCCCCTCCTGGTAATCCAGAGGCACTGCACCCAGGGCTCCTGGCGGGCGCGCGGAGCCCGCCGGGACGCCCGGGCATGGAGCAGCCAGCGGGCAGCCGCCACTCACCGTTGGAGTCCAGGGGCAGCAGGCTGGAGGCGCTGAGCACCTCCACGTGCAGCTTCTGCTCAGATGCGCGGTAGGAGGCCTTGACCGTGATCGCCCCGAGCTCCTCAGAGGTGGTTTCCGCCTGGGGGCGGGGCACAGCAGGGGCAGCGTCAGCTGGGGCCCAGCAGGTGAGGCGGGGCTCCAGGTAGGCAGGGGGTGCCGGGGAGGGAAGCAGCCTCACCTGCTGCTGGATGCGGCTGCAGAAGTACTTCTGGATGAGCTCCCGGCTGGAGGCCGCCTGCAGCTCCAAGTCCCTCTGCAGAGCCTGGGAATGGGCCGAGGGGAGAAGTCACCCGAACTGTCACGCTCAGTCACAGCCCAGTGCTCCCCTTCAGGCGTTCACAGCCAAGTGGGGACATGTCCGTTTGACACAGAAAGCGCTGGGTGTTATGGGGCCACAAGCAAGGGAACACAACCTCGCAACTGCCCTGGCAGATGGCTTAAAGGCACAGGTGGGCTTCACAGGTGTGCCACCTATGCAGTCGCATGGCATCCCCCCACACCATGCTTAGAAGAACCTCGCGCTTGGTTTAGCGCTCTGCTATCGCTATCTTGGCATTCCAAACAATGTTTGAAGAAGAGGCCCACGGTTTCATTTGGGGCTTGGTCCTGGACACAGGTGAGCACAGGAAGGCAGGCACAGGAGCAGGCACACCGAGAGGCCCCTACCTGGAAGGTGTCGGTGTGCAGGGCCTCGGGCGGCAGGCCACAGCCCTCTGCGTAGAAGCAGATCTCCAGGTTCTAGGGGGTGAGGGAGACGTCAGAGGGGACCCCATGCACATCCCACCTGGGGGTATTATTGGTGTCACTGGTATTATTACCTGCAGTGCAGTGTTCAGCCTGCTAGAGGCCAGGGGGCAGCTCCGCTGGGAGGTGGCGACCTCCACCAGCACCTTGAGCGTGTGGGTCCAGAGCAGGGTCAGAAGGCTGGGGTGAGGTGCCGGGTGGCAGGACACAGGACAGAAAGACAGAAGAGGAGGAAGCAGATAGATGTTCTTGAGAAGGGGGCTGCCTCATGGGACCCAGGCCCGTCCACAGCTCCTCCCTACCTCACCCTCCACCTTCCCCTGCTTCACAGGTGAGCCTGGGTGGGGCTGAGGCCACAAGCAGGCAGCCTAGGGAGGGAGGGCTGGCTCGTCTCCTGAGGGAAGGCGGACAGGCAGGGGCAGACAGGGCCGGCCCTATCCAACACGTCTCCTAACCCAGTGAAGAAGCCTTCGTTAAGATGATCAAACCCCAACAAACGAGGTGTGGCGAGGCTGGTCCCCCAGGGACAGAATCATGAGTCATGATGGCAGCGGCCAAAATGAGTAGGACTTTGGCACGCAGCAGCATGGACAAGCAAGCATCTGTTACCTCTGGGGAAAGGAAAACAGCAAGCAAGCCACAGTCCTAACAACGACCCTAAATAAGTGTAAGGTCACAGGTCCAAGTGCAGTCAGGCAGTGAAGTACAGAAAACGTGTAATTAAGAATGGGACGGTCTCTATTAAAAGTAGTTAATTTCTTCAACATACTTAAGTGCTCGTTATGCGCTAGTCACTGCTCTAACTGTGGAACAGAGCTCGGGGGAGGGGCCGGCAGCCTCCTCAGGCCCCGAGCCCCTGTGGAGGACCTATCACGGTCACTGTCACTGTCGTCATTGTCACCAAAGCTCACAGACAGACCACTTCCTGTGTACGGGCACCGCTCTCAGCACTTCATGTGACTCATTTAGTCCTTAAGAGAGGCCAGACCTGCGACATTCTGCACAGAAAGCTTGAGCAATCTGGTCAAGGCCACACGCCGAGCAGCGGGGAAGCTGGAATCTGAATCCAGACCATCTAGAGCCCATGCACTTGACCTCTACTCCCTGCTGGGCTCCTGCTGTAAGAAACACCCTCACTAGAAGCTCTCCTGGGTTATGGGAGAGGAACGCCCGTTGCCTGTAACGTTAGGAGGGCAGAGCTATAGACCAAGAGCCCCAAAGACGGCCCAGGGCTAAGGGAGGAAGGCGAGGCAGGTTTCGGCTCAGCCTCAGGTGAGCGGGGAGCCAGCCTCATGTCCCTGGGAGTGAGCATGTAAGCAGAGGCTGGTGGCATCCTCCCCTGAGAACGGATGCTGAGGCCAGGAGGGAGGGGTGGGTAGAGGAGAGGGGGAGGTGGAGGTGGGCGCCACGGGGCGGGGCGGGCGGCCGAGCAGACCTGCTGAAGTTCTCCTGCACCAGGTTGGTGTTCATGTAGCACAGCTCCACCTCCAGGAACTTCATCAGGGGCAGGATGGCCTGGGGAGAGGGGTGGGCGGCATGTCTGGCTCTGTCTGGCCCGTTCCAGTCCCATCCGGGCAGGACACAGGGCCAGGCGCTTCTGTGCACGTGGCTGGGAAGTTGGCAGGGGCTGGCCCTGCCCACAGTTGGCTCTGGCCACACGGGCTCCCGTACAGCCTTTGAACCTGCCGGGGCATGGTCCTGCCTCGGGGCCTTTGTCCTTGCTGTTCCCGCCCCTAGAAATCCTCTTGGCTCCTTCTCTTGCTTCCTTGGGGTCTTGACGCAGCTGTCACCCACTGAGTTTGGGCTTCCCTGCCTAAAAAGACAACCCTCTGACACTCTCCATGGCTTCTGTGTTTTAGTTTTCTCTTTAGCTCTATTATCTAACAATCTAACACATCACATACACATACGCACGTATATGTGTATCTTTACAGCTACACTTATAGCTCCAGTTATATATACTTGTTTAGCTCTTTCACCTCGCCTACTAGAACATAAGCTCTAGGAAGGAGGGGATTTTTGTCGCGGTGTTCGCTGATGTATATCCCTTACGTCTAAATCAGTGCCAGAGCTGTGCATCGCTAACCCTGCTGACAGACGAGGAAACGGAGGTCAGTCTGCTCGCATGAACGGGACAGCGGTGCTGACAGGCAGCTAAGGAGGCACGCCCAGGTATGTCTGGTTGCAAAATCCAAACCCTGCCCCCACCGCAGCCCGCACACTACCATCAGCGCTGGGAGAGCCCGCGGAATGTCCTCACCCTACCCGCCTAGCACTCAAGGAGGAAACTGAGGCCTCGGAGGGAACATTCCATGTCCAAGTCTGGGGATCTTATCTCTGACTCTCCACGACCTTTGGCCTCGCCCACCCTGAGCCCCTTTGTAATTCCAGAACCACAGAGCTGGCAAAGGTCAGCGAGTGGAGAGGGCCACTCACATCCTCAGGCAGGATGGACTCCTTGACGCCCACAAGGTTCTGGATGTGCTTGGCAATGCCCGCCTCCAGCTGGGGACACACAATGGTAGAAGGGAGACCAGGTTGGGGAAGAGGCAGGGGGCTGGGCATCCCCCCCGAGTCCTGCTGGGCGGGAAGCAGGGGCTTCGGGCTGAGGATGGGTGGGATGGGGTAGCCGTGGGTCGCACAGGTTACCTGCTCTGCAAGGGTGCGGACGCCGCTGCGGATCTCGTGGCCCAGCCCCGCCAGCGCCCCCTGCAGCTGGGCGTGCAGCGTGTTCTGCAGCTGCCCCTCCTCCAGCACGGCCCCGACCCGCTGCTCCAGCGCCTCCCAGGCCAGCTGGGTGGGCAGCCTGCCGATCACCAGCCGCAGCTGCTCCATGTCGTTCACCACCACGCACAGCTGGGGGCAGGCATGGGCACGGGGATGCAGAGCGTCCTGAATACTGCCAGGTGGAGCCGGCTATCCCCGCCCCAGCCCCCAGGGCCCAGCTCTGGCCCTTACCATATTGGCTGCCTGGCCCTGGTCCTTCTGGCCTGCAGACAGCTCTCGGGCCCGGGCCTTTATAAGGCTGCAGTACACCAGGGCCAGCCGACAGGTGTCCTGGGGGGTGGGGAGGGGATGGTCAGTGGGGGAACAGGGGGCCCCCAGGAGGAGCAGTGGGGTTCGGGAAGGCCTGGGAAACTCAGTGACCTGGAGGGTTTAGGACGTAAGCCTTTGGAAGCCACTAGGGTGGGAACTTGGGAGAAACAGGGTGGGGTGGGAACGAGGCTGTCCCGGAAAGCTGGGGAAGGACACACGGAATAGGCTACACCTCCACAAACTTGACAGTGATCATGAAGGCCTCCTCTGGGTCGGGCCAGTCCAGCTGCCGGGCAGTGTGGCTGATCTGGGCAAAGCAGGTGGACAGATCCACTGCCGACGTGCTGTGCTTGGTCAGTTCACCCAGGGGCACCAGCTGGGGGAGGGGGGAGCCGGCAGAAAGGAGGGCTCAGGGCTTGCCAGATCCATGGCCCTCCTCCTGCTTTACTTTCTCAAGCGTTCAGAGCTCCCACCACTGGCAAGCACAGAGCAGGACAGTGGGCTCCAAGGGGAACAAGCAGGGCTCTGCCTAGGCCCCCCCAGGCAAGGATCAGTCTCTGAGGGGAAGCCAGCGTTAAGCCCACGGATATCAGGAGGCATGGTTTTGCACACAAGTGGGTTACCAGCTTCTGCACACCCTGGAGGTCCAAGCAGAGCCACGAGCCCCACCCGCAAAGCAGGGACCCGGCCCCCAGCTCTAGCCCCATCCTAAAGCCGAAACCCCGCCTCATCCAGGCCCCGCCCACACCTTGTCCATCTGCACCGCGCGCTGCACCCGCGCCAAGGCCACGCTGTACGTCTTCTGCAGCCAGGAGGGGATGGCAGGCTGGAACCAGCGGTGGAAGCCATCCAGAGCCAGGACGCCATCCCTGGGGAGAGTCGGGGCCAGCGCGGGGCTGTGGGTCCTCCTCGACCCTCCCCGTCCGCTGCCCGTCCGCTGCTGCGCGCCCGCCGCCCGCGCGTGCTACCTACCTGTCCGAGGGGGCGGGGCCCAGCTGGCAGAGCTCCTTCAGGATGACGTAGAGCTGGAACAAACTCTCTCCCATCTCCGGGGACACGGGGCCTCTCAACGCCGCGGCCGTGTGGTCCTGCACGCGCTTGGCCACCTGCGAAGGGGCGGCGTGGTGGGCGGGGGGCTCTAGGGCCAGAGGGGAGGGAGCGGGCTGGACACACGAGGGGGGGCTCACCAGCCACTGCAGCTCCAGGAAAGCCATGGCGAAGAGGTCGATCTTAAGGGCACTATAGGAAAGGCAGCGGGAGTGACGTGATGGCACACCCCGGGGTGCCCCTGCCCCCCTCCCGACCCAGCCACCTGCTCACTTGTGGAAGATCTTGTTCCACATGCGCTGGCACTGGTGCAGGTCACTGACGATGTCTTGCACCAGGCTCAGCAGGGCCTTGCCCGCCTCCAGCATGCCCTGGCGGGGACGGAGGCGAGCTGAGCAGGGGTGCGGGAAGCAGGCACCCCACCCGCCACCCTGTCCGGGCCCGCTCACCTGCACCATGGGCTGGTGGTGCTGCTGCTTCAGGTGGAACCACTCAACGGTGCCAGCCTAGGGGGCAAAGAGTCAGTCAGTGAGCAAGGAGGGCTGCTAGGACCAGGCACACGCCCCCTTCCCCATCCCCGGGGGTGGGCACCATACCCGCAGCGCCTCAGTCACCAGGTGGGGCAGTGGGCCACTGTCAGGGCACAGTTCTCGAAAGGCCTTCATCTTGCACATCTGTACCAGGACCCTGCAGAGACAGAGAGAGCCGCTCACTCCCGCAGCTGGCTTCCCCACCTCTGCAGGTGGCTGGCTGCTGCTCCCTCATCTCTGGCCCCACAGACCTGAGGAGAGACTGCAGCCGAGCTGGGGAGTCCGAGACAGACAAGGGGAAGACAGACCGGAACCTCCGGATGAGGGAGAGGCCATAGGCCAGCAGGGAGCTGAATGAGGTCGCCAGCTCCTCCATCTGCAGGCCCAGGAAAACGGCGTGAGGCAGGAGCTGTGTGTTTGGGGGCCCACAGCCACTCCTGCTGCTCCGGTTCTCTGCGCCCTGCCCAACCCCGCTCGCCCCTCCGCAGCCCACCTGCTCTGCCTTGAGCCGGCCCTGGATCCACTGGTACTCGATGCTGGTGATGGGGTGCAGGAGGCAGCTGCTGGGGAACTCCAGGCTCTGGTAGACCCGGCTGTAGGCCAGCCACTGCCTGTGACAGGCAGGAAGCCCTCAGCCTGGCCGGGTGGGACGCCTCCCTTCCTGCTGCTAGGAGGCAGTGCCTCCCCCCCCCGCCCCGAAGCCCCCTGTGGATCCCCGTCTCCCCACAGAGGCTGAAAAGCAGTGGCTGACGGTAACCCACAGGATATTTTTGTGGCCATAGGTACTTTTCAAACGTGTAAATCATCTCTTAAATTGTGATATTTGTGATTTAAAAATTCTAACTTTCTTGCTCCTTTTGGAAAATCAGATTGAGAGATCTGAGCCTTCGTGTGCATGTGGTAAACATCAGCTGGGACTTCCCTTTAGACATTCCCAGAAGTGAGGATGGGGCTGAGACAAAGCTCCCGGGCGGGGATGAAGGGGGATGGGGAGAAGAGCCACCTGGTGACAGGCCGTGGGATGGTCCCCACCAGGACGTGACCCTCCCTAAGGCCTTGGGCGAACGAGGCCCTCACCATCAGAGCCTGCTCCAGTCTCCAGCCTCACCTGCCTCGCCCTCCCTGTCCAGGAATACCCACCTGCCCACAGTCCTAGAGCTGCCCCTCTCCTCCAGCTCCCTTCCGCCCCACCCCCACTCAAATGCCAAGTGTCAGCCCCAGCCCAGGGCAGTACCCGCTCTCATTCCTCTTCCTGGCCAGCACCTGGCGTGCCCTACACGTCCGACTTCCTGAATGTCTGTGAGCTCACCTGTGCCCCTTCCTGGCCTTCCCACAGTCTATTGTGGCACTGGGGATGTGACAGGCCCTCCACATACTCAGTGCCATCAGTGCATAGATTTGCTGACTCGAATGGCGTTGGGGAACGGGGCGAGGGTCTGGGGCGGGGTGGCAAACGCAAACGGGAAGGACTCAGGTGATGTCAGGGAGTGAGGTGGGCCCGATGGTGACCATGACGGACAGGGGAGGAGACGCCCCTCTGCTCTGACCCACCACAGCCCCCAGCAAAAGGGCGGCCCCGTGATGCGGGCACTAACATTTCACGGGAAGCTGGAGAGGAGAACCCGGGCGGGGCATCTACAGGTTGGGCCAAACAGAAGCTCCCGAGGGCTGGCCTGCGGGCTGCCAGCCTGCAGGAGGGCAGGCGGGGGAGGGGGGCGGCACACTCACGCCATGGACTGGTGGAAGTCGGACAGGTCCTTCTGCGTGGCGTGCAGAAACAGGATGGTGGCGGCCTGCGGACTCAGCGACCCATCCCAGGAGGTGCTGCCTGCCTGCGGGCACAGGCACAGGGGTGTCAGGACCTGGCAGGCGGACCCCGGCCCTGCCCGGCCAGCCCCCGGCGGGCAGTACCTGGTGCTGGGTGACCTCGTGGGACACGAGCTGTTGTAGCAGGCGGAGGTGCACCGTGTAGCTGGGCTGGGAGCGGCTGGCCTCGGTGGCTCTCTGCGACAGGGCCAGTGCAGCCGTGAGCAGAGCCCCCCACTCCCGGGGGGCAGCCCATCCGACCCACCCAGCTGGGCCACTGGGAGGCCCCGGGCTGTGGTCCCAGACCCACCCGCTTGTGGATGAGCTGGAACTGGAGGTGGCACTGGCCGCGGTCTGGGTAGGTCTCGGTGCGGGGCTCCAGAGGGTACCACTGGTCCTCCCGGCAGCGCAGGTCCTGATGGGCCGCAGGCAGGGAGGCGATGGAGGCGAACCCCGAGCTCTGCTCCATGTGAATCCGGGAGCCTCCCCCGCCTCCCCCCGAGCCCCTCATAACCCCGCTTCGGAGTGTCTCCCGCGCCTCCTCCCCCTCCCAGCCCCACGCACCTGCAGCCGCAGCACCACGTTTCCCAGGAAGTCGTCCTGGCCTTTGTCCTTCCGGGCCTCCTTAAAGATCCTGCCTC
Organism: Macroglossus sobrinus; assembly: GCA_004027375.1. Lineage (NCBI taxonomy): Eukaryota > Metazoa > Chordata > Mammalia > Chiroptera > Pteropodidae > Macroglossus > Macroglossus sobrinus. Next base: position 209,874 of record PVKZ01001482.1, on the reverse strand, counting down.
GGGCGGGGCACGGGAGGGGGCCGCGTCAGGCTGGGGGCTGCCCCCACCTGCAGCCCAGCAACCAGCGTCCCCGTGCGTGCGTGCGTGCGGGAGGGCAGAAGGAGCCCCGACTCCTTCCCCGGGGACCCCGCGCCACTCGCCTGCGCAGCCCGTGCAGATCCGTGAGCTCCCCAAGCTTCTGCCTGACAGACTCCACGGTGTCCAGGTCCCTGGGGAGGCAGGCGTCTGAGCTGCAGGCTGAGAGGGTGTCCTGGGAGCCCCCACCCCCCCACAAGGGGACGCTCCTCACCACATGTCCAGATGAAAACTCGAATTTCTGATGTCCTCAAACTCCCTGTGGGGAGAGGGGGGCATGGGCCGAGGGCCTTGGAGGGTAGACTGGCCCCCTGCTCCAACCAGGCCACAGACTACTCCAGCCCGGGCCTGTCCCCTGAAGCTGCTGTCCCCAGCGCCACACCCCTCAAGGAGTCCTGGCACCTTCCTGCACGCTGCTTCCCTGCCTGCCAGCGACATCCCTCCCTCCTTTACGGTAAGGCTTCAGGCTACCCTCAGATCAACCCAGCACGGGTGGCATGTATGCCACCGCCCTGTGCTGCCTTGGCCTCCTGCCTGCCTCCCCTGCCTCAGAAGCAGACCCCGCCTCTGGTCAAGCCGGGCACCCCCCTCCTCGCGCTGGGAGGTCTCGTGGATCTCACTGACTCGGAGTCCCCACCACCGAGGGGAGCCCCAGGTGCCCTGACGGGATGGGGGGCCGGGGCCGGGCCACGTACAGGATGAAGGTCTCGTCCCACACGGGGTTGAGCGTCTGGGCGATGACCTGGGTACGGTGTGTCTGCTCCTCCGGGATGATGTGCCTCACCACAGCCTTCTGCCGCCGCCGAGAGCTGGGGCTGCCCCCCGGTGCGCCCACCCCCTGCTCGATGCCCAGCAGGCAGTAGGGGTCGCTGAGCCCTGGGGTAGACAGGAGGAGGAGGTGGCCGGGGCTTTGGCTGAGCTCCCTCGGCAGGTACCTCCTCACCCCTACCTTGAGGTAGAGCCCCACCCCACCACCCTCGACAGCCTGGGCAAGGGGCCAGCCCCGGGGGACATGCGGGAGATGGGAGCTTCTGCCAGGAAGAGCTCTGGGATAGACTGTGACAGACAGAGGGAGGCGCCAGGGAGAGGCCTTCTGGGCCCCCTGCCACCTACTCACCGCTGACATCCTTGCCCAGAATGCCCTTGGCTTGTTTCACCGTTGCCTTCAGACAAAATATGGGCTTCTGGAGGGATGGGGGAGGGGGCTGAGTCCCAGAGGGCGGTGGGCTTCCCAGCGCCCATGCTCGCCCGCATGGCCCGGGCCCAGGGTTACCTCGAGCGCCTGCACCTGCTTCAGCATCCGCTGGTGTTCCTCGGGCTCCACGTGGAAGGCCTGGGGGTGCGGGGTGGGAGTGTGGGAGGCTGGGGCTCAGGTCAGGGTTCTCCGGGCGGGGAAGGAGGGCTCCTGAGTCCAGGCTGTGGTGGGGGGCCGGGAGGGGCTGGGCTCACCTCCTGCAGGTATCGCAGCAGCTCCGACTCCTCCCTCACGTGGCTGGGCTCGGGCTTTCCCAGGCGGTGCAGGACGGTGTAGAGGGCCTCCTCGTAGAGCAGGGCCCGCTGGCACACAGCAGGGTCACCTCAGGAACCCCCGTCCACCCACCCCTAGGTCTAAGCGCCCCCCCGGCACCCCGTGGCGCCAATGCTGCAGGCCCAAAGTGGGGGAGCGAGACGCCCGCACGTGCAGGGGAGGCGAGGGGGCTGTTGCCACCATTTTGCACCCCACCCCTCAACATTCGATGCTTACCTCCTCATGGGAGAAGTGGTGGGATGGAGGCTCGATCTGGGGAGCAAGGTGAGAAGATACGGTGTCCGGGAGGCCTGGACCGGGGCCTGGACGGGGACGGCTCCTGGCAGAGCAGTCCCAGGCCCCCGGTACGGGGGCCGAGCCTCCCCCGACCCAGGGTCGCACACCTGTTCCTCCAGCAGGCCTCCTGGGGGTCTGGCCCCCGGGTCGCCTTCCTCCTTCCCCGGCCTGCTGTGGCTGAGGTCCATCGGCGCTCAGCTGTCCCAGCAGCGTGAGCCTCCGCACCCGTGGCCCCCACCTCCCTTCCTTCCCCAGAGGAAACAGCACAGCTTATCTGGCCCGCTCGGCACCCCAGTGGCGGAAGTGAGGCCCAGAAGCAGAGGTGGGAGACCGGGGCGTCACGTCAGGCAGGCCCGGGGTTGCTCAGTGGGTCTCCAAGCAGCCCAGCCCCAGCAGGGGCCTTTCCCTGCTTGATGGGGCCAGCGCCTTAGGAGCTGGGAGAGCAAAGCTTGGGCGGGGGGGTCGGCTTCGCGAGAGGGAGGGGGCTCAGACCCCAAACCTAAGGCCCAGAGTGGCCCAGACAACACACAGCGCACTGTGCTCTGCTGCCCTGGAAGGCTGTGCTTCGGGGAAGGGGGATGGAGGGGAGGGGCTCACGCCCTCGCCCTGGCCCAGGGGGAGAGGTGGGGCCCACGCCCTGGGTCCGCCCTGGGACCGCAGAGCCCCAGGCGGGCCAGCCCTCCTCCCCGTGAGGTCACTCCTACCTCGCGAGCGGTTTGGGGCAGGGGATCCTGCAGACCTCGGGCCCTGCGGCGCCTTATCTTGATGGCCTGGCGCAGGAGGGGGGCGCGCCGCTGCGAGTGGGAGAGGAGTGTCGCCATGGTAGCCGCTCTGCCCTTCCCCTCTGCGTGCCCTCGCTGGGTGAAGATAGCGAAGCCACAAGATTATGCAACGAGCCCAGGGCTGCCACCCTGTGCCAGGGGAGGGGGAAGGAAGCCTGGTGGGGAGAGGGTCAGGTCCTGCTTCCCTCCGGCTGGCCTGGCCAGGGTCCTGGGAGAAACTCTCCCAGGCTGGAGGCAGAAGGTGGGCGGGTCCGGCCCCACCCAACCCCACCCTCCCACAGAGGCCCTAAGGCTCCCCAGCAGGGGGTGCTGGGCAGGCCGGGTGGTGGCGGAGCCCAGGCACTGCCCCTGGCTGTGTGTTGGTGGGATTCTCACCCACAGACTTCCCTGAATGCGTCCCAGACCTGGGGTGGGCGTGGGGGTGGGCGTGGGGGTGGGCGAAGCACAGGGTGGGGGCTCCAGAGAGGAGTCGCCCTGTCTAGCTGGCCCGCAGCCAACTGCTCAGCCGGCTCCACTTCACAGGTCACATTCCACCAGGGTGACGGGGCCAAGCTACACCAGGTGGGGACGGGCCTGTGGTTCCTGCCCACACAAGGACAATCAGAAAGTCGCTCCCTTGCAACGCCCTTGCAGCCCTGACCCAGAAGCTCCTGGGCGGGTCCGGCCGGAGGAAGAGGCTGGCAGGCGGTGCTGCCTCTTTGAAGGCGCCTTGGTCCGGAAGGGCCAGGAGGGTGGCCACTTCAGTGCTCAGCTTTCTCAGAGCTCAGAGGCCTGACGACACCGCCCCCACTGTCCCCCTACCCCTGGACCCTCCTCCAGGCCGAGGACTCTGGCTGTTTCCTACCTTCCACCCCCTCCCCCGCTGCCCAGAGTGTGTACTGCAGAGCCTGGCCTGTCCTGGCCTCACATCCACAAGGTGGTGAGCACAGCTGCCAGGGGCACGGAAACTCACCCAGCAAACCGGGCCAGGCCTCCCAGGCCTCCCGCCCAGGACAGTTGTTGGGCTGCGCCCAGCCCCAGGGGACTCAGTGGGTGGGCAGTTGCTAAGGAATGGAGACACAAAGGGCCTTAAGAGTCCTAGACCCAAATGGGCCACCAGAACAAGGGACTGTCACATGGGGCAGGGACAGTCAGTCTCCCCAGGGGCCCTCACGGCCAGACGGCTCTCCTCCTGGAGCGCGCCTGGGTCACCACACAGAGCCACACAGGGTCCAGTCACTTCATTTTTACTACTTCACATTTTCAGCAAACAAATCAAGGTGCAAACAGGGTTTATTTCACATTAATATATTAACTGGATTTTTTTTTTTTTGGTCAAATAAATAGGGAATTCTCTTTAAATAACCATCTCCTCAGTTTGCGGCCAGTCCAGGAGCCAACTCAAAGCAAAGTTTAGTGCGTCCGGGGGCACAGTGCCGACCGGGCATGAAGCTTAAAGGGAAGGGGGCAGGCTGAGGGGCCACTGAGAGGCCGTGGTCAGCGCCACCCAGACCAGGCCCCAGGGGACAGCGGCCTCTGCTCCAGCCCACACAGCAGCCCCAAACATGGCTTAACGAGACATGCGTCCTCCAGAAGCCCCTTCTAGAGGGAAAGAGAAGACAAAGGGAAACGAATTCCAGAAACGCCAGCGAGGAAGCAGAAGGCTCCTACTCAGAGCCACAGTGCCTGGCCCCGATGCCACCCAAAGCCTGAAAGCTCATGTTCAAACACCAGGTCACACCCTGGTGGCAACCCAGGGACCAAGAACAGGGCAGGGGAGGCCGGTGGGGCTGGGGCTGGGGCTGGCAGCTGGCTGGGGACGGAACGTGGGCAGACAGTCTGGCGGAAGGTGGCTTCCAGGGCTGGGCACAGGCCAGAGTGGCGGGAACGTGAGCAGGGCCTGGCGGGGGTCCTCGGGAGGGCCCGAGGCTGAGGATAGAGTGGCTACCAAAACGAGGGGGCTGGACTGGGCGGAGGAGGTGGCCAGAGACTCCCTCCGTGGGTAGAAGCTGCTCGAGCAGACAGAAACAAGGGGGACGCTCCGTGCTCCTGAAGAGAGCACCCCGAGGTGGGGAGGGGGGAGTGCACAGGGCGCGTGTGGGCGCGTGTGGGCTCGGGGCAGCGTGGGGAGCTGGAGGCACCGCTCAGCCAAGGGGCCTCTCCCTCCCGCCGACGCTGGCTCCGCCAAGTGTTTCATAATCAGACCTGGAGGAAGAACAAGGCCTCCCATCGCCCCCCACCCCAAACTCGGTCCCCAGGGGAGGGGAAGGAAAGAACAATGAGAGGCAGGTGGCAGCGGGGGAGGGGTCTACTGAGTCTTCTTGTCTTCCGGGGGGTAGTAGGGAGGTGGCGGAGGCTGGTTCTACGCAAGAAGAAAGGGAAGATCACATGAGAAGGTTCAGAAGGAGCCGAGGTCTCCCCCACCCTGAACTTGCAGTCAGCTGTGGCCCCCAGGCCCCCGCCCCACTCAGGTCCCGCTCACCGTCGGCATGTAGACGTTGTGTGGGTTGCCTGGGTTGTAATAGGCGCTGGCAGCTGCTTCTGCGGCCTTGGCTTCGGCTGTGAGAACACACACCCCCGGGATGAGCCCACCCCTCCCCTTCCAGCTGCCCCCAGAGCTGCTCTCAGCCCAGGGACCCCGGCCCCCCACTGTTCAGGGCGGGACACTTTCTCAGTACTTACCATGGGCTACACTGCCTTCCAAGCCCTTTACACCTCCCCACTCCACCCCATGCCCACCACCACCCCACTGGGAGGTGCTGTCACCACCTGTTTGCAGCCGAGAAGGCTGAGGCACAGGGGAGACCTTCTGGCCCTAGGGAACAAGCCCAGCTAAGAGCAAGGGCTGGAATCCAGCTCTTCACCCCCAGGCCACCGCATTGCTGGTCCCCCTGGGGTGGTCCCTAGCCCAGGGGTCATGCACCATCGGGGGCTCCCAGCCAGCCTTTGGCTGTTCTCTGAGGCTCTCCGTGCAGCAGGGAGAGGGCCAGTCTCTCAGGACTGCTAGCAGCCCAGGGCCTCACCTGCAGGAGTAGAGGGGACATCTGGGCCGCTGACCGGCGGTTCCATGGGCCCCGGGTAGGGCGGTGGTGGGGGCTGCACATAGCCCATGGCCCCGTCCATCATGGGAGGTCCTGGATAGAACTCTGTTTGGCAAGAGAGTGGCAGGGACCCAGTGAGCGGCGCAGCCCTGGCCCCCTCAGCTGGGCCCCTCCATTAGTCCTGAAGCGGGTCACAGAACTGGTGTCCCCTCTACACCGCCTTGGCCTGCGGGTGGTTAGTGGGGAGGTGGGGGCGGAGGGGTGGGCAGCACAGGACACACTCACCAGGTGGGGGCGGTGGATAGGGGTAGCCAGGAGGGCAAGGGTACATTCCATTGGCGACTGGCGGGGGAAAGACATAGGTCCCGCTGGGCAGGTAGGAGTACCCATAGGCTCCAGTGGGGGCTTCGCCTCGGGAGGCTATAAGCACAAGGGGAGAGAGAAGTGAGTGTCTCGGGCCTCGGGGCTGGGGAGAGGGCAGTCCCACCTCTGTGAGGGGAGCCGCAGGGTTCCAGGATGTGCTCAGCAGACATGCCCTACCCCACTCCACCCCACTCCCCACGCACGCGCGTCAGAATGAGGAGAAGGGTCAGGGTGGGGAGAGGGGTCAGAGCAAGTCAAGGACAGAGGTAGAGGGAGGGAGGACGGACGGAAGGAAGGAGGCTCAGGGATGGGGTAAAGAATGGACGTGGGTGAGGCTGGATATGAGGTGAGGCCGTCTGCTGAACACACCCCTCGGGACTTTACGTGGTTGTCTAAGGGGAGCTGAACACTTAGGTATTTGTTTTTATGAGGCTACAGTGAAATGTCCGTAAGTCCAAAGTGCTTTGTCAAAAGGTCCTATACCTGCTCCGGGCAGGGGAAACCCAGCCTTTCAGGCACAGGGCAGAGTGATACTAATTGTGGGCTTCCTTCCCATCCCCCAACCCCAATCAGCCTAGGGCCTAGAGATTTATCTCAAGGGCTTAAGAACAAAACGAAAAGTGAACTCAAATGGACAAAACCCCACACACTTCATTTTGTCCGTGGCCCCCATTTTTTAGAGCCTTGCTACCTTGAGACGCCACCTGGAGCATCCGTTGTCCAAACTCGATGGCGCCCCCTGCCGTAAAGGTCAACTTGTAGGACGCAGAGCCTTCCCAGCCACCTGACAAGGGAACGGTGCATGACAGCTCAGGCAAAGAACATTGGTGACTTTGAAGAGATGGCTGTTGGTCCTCTCCAGGTCCCCGTCAAATGCCCTGCGGGCCTGTGGGGACAGGGCTGGCTCTGCAGCACCTCGTTCCATCGGGACTTCTGCCCCGATGCCAGTGCCGCAGACGGCCGGCCTCCTGCCTGCCCAGGCCTGCTTCACCCTGTGGAACTGTGGGCTTCTCCTTCCGGGAACGAGCTCGTCCCCCCTCTCTCAGCCCTGTGAGCCCATCTGCACTCGGGCCTCCCAGGAGCAGGTGCAGTCAGCAGCAACTGACATCATGTCCAGAGCAGACCACACCCGGAGGGGACCTAGGGATGGACCCCTGGCCCTTCTAGCGTGGCTTCTGCCAAAAAGGAATTGTGAGCTCAACAGCAAAACTGGGGCTGGCTGGGTGTGAGGTGGAGGTGAGCTGAAAGCAGAGATCACTGGTGTCTGCGAAAGGGCCCGCCACCAGGCAGGGCCTCTTGGGCACCGCAGACAGACGGCTGCCTTGTCTTGGCTCCAGGGAAAGGACTAAGGACCTGATGCGCCATTCCATCCCACACCGAAAATCTGAACACGCTCCTTGAGTCGCTAAGCATTTTTAGCCAGTTTGCAGTCATATTTCTGACTTCACTTTCTGAAAAGGTGATCTGAGCTGCCTTTCATTCATTCATTCATTCATTCATAGCTGCCACTTTAATGCCAGCAGTTCTTATCAAGCAAACCCCACCTCTGCTGAACAGCTGGCAACCCAGGTGTTGGTCTTGGAAGCCAATCCAGAGCCACGAAGAGGACAGGTTAGGGTGATAAGGGTCCAAAGAGGACACTCCAAGGCAGCAGTTAGAGGCGCCCCAGAGTACCTCTCTGGAAGCCCTGTCCGTGTCCCTGAGTCCTCTTGTCACTCACCTCCTGCCTCCGCCTTCACCGCCCCCTTGATGTAGTTTGCCCCGAACACAGGCTGCTTGATCTCGCAGTCCTTCATCAGGTAAAACGGCATCATGAAGGACTGCATGGCATCCTTCCCCTTGGACAGAAAGATGACCTGCAGGGACAGAAGACAAGAGCCATCGCCACCCATACCACAGCCCGCTCGCCCACCGCTTCCGCTGGGATGTGTCCACTCCCAGAGCTGGTGGGCGGCCCAAGCCAGGGTCCAGCAGCCTCAGAGCCCCCCGCACCAGGCACTCCTGGAGCGAGCTTTTAAAGGCAAAAGGCCTTAGAGAGGCCAGACGTGTGTATCTGCAAGGAAAACATGCCACTCACAGACAGCATATGGGAGAGGGACAGACTGCTGTCACTTCAGGGGTGGTGAGGAGGGGGCGGATGTGGTCCCTAAGTGAAAGGGCCTGCAAAGCGAGGGCAGGGAGGCAGGGGCGGGGCAGGGACGGGAAGGTCCAGGCTGAGCTTTGCAGAACTGAGGACAAAGGAGTGGCAGGGGGTGTCAGAGCCCTCGGACTCACTGTCCGCACAGCCACAAGTCTTGCATAACACGCTCGGGGAACCTTCTGTTTTAAACCCATGACTGAAGATGCCACTTGGCCACCAGAAATCGGGTCCTGAGCCTCCCGTGTCCCCACTAGGTCCTGGTGATTAACACTGAATATGGACTCCTCCCTGCCAGCCGCATAAGCCTAACTCTCGGGTAGCTATGGCAGTGACGCGTTTCCAAGAACAGCCATCTGAACTTCTCCGGAAGGCTCTCGGCATCCGCCTGGGCAACTCTCAGGCAGGGCCCATTGTGCAGTCTGGCACTTCTCTCTCTGCAGAGTCTGGCCGGGCTCTCTGCCCAGTCCGGAGGCTGCAGCCATGCTACAGTATCTTGTTTATCACATTCATCACTCTGGATGTGCACAAAAGCCTCGCAAGCTGCTTTTATAGCATCAACATAACAACAGCCTCTCTCCTCCAGGCCCAGGTCATCCCAGCGGCCGCATCTAACTAGAGATTTTGCAGCAACAGCTCTGCAGTCTGCATGGATTCACTGCCCAGTGGTCAGTTCGGCTGCGCAGAGAGCCTGGTGGTTCTAGAACCCTGGAGCATGTGACAGAGAAACGCCCGGAGTAAAGAATTAATAGTCACCAGGTTCAGAGGTCACTGGACTCACGAGGCTGAGGCTGACCTAAGATTCCAGGAGCCACAAGCCTCCAAACCCACCATGACGCCTGCAACTCACTCGGTAAGGGGTAAGGTAGACGGTGCCTTTCTTGGTCCCTTTGAAGGCCTCTGGCACGTTTTTCATGTCATTGAAAGTAAGTTCCACATGATCGTAGGACATCAGGATGCTGCGATGAGAAAAGATAAAACATCTGAGACAGTTTGGAGCCGTGATCTGTTACCCCAGGGACTGGACCCCTCCTGGCTCCCAGGTCCCCGGCATGTCACCTCTTATAACAGTTTCAACATTGCTTTGAGGAAATTATTAACATAGCAACACACTATCATCTTGGGAAGAGACAAGCAAGTGGGAATTCTACAGAATTTGCCCAAATGCCACTTACAGAGTCTATGAGTGACCAACGTGGCAGAAGAGCCACAGGGCTCTGGCCACACATAATCCCTCAAATCAGGGTAAATCATCTGGGTTAACTCTCCCATCTTCTTCTGGGTCCTTATGGCAGGTGTTCCATTTTTGTTGGTTTGCTTTTTAATCCCAACGTATGTAAACATTCTAATATACGACTTTATGCATTACACAAGGGCTGACTTCACGGTTCCTTTAAACCTAGGTTCTTAAGCTGGGTCTGCAGGGATGTGAGTCCAGGAAGCCCTTGAGAGGATCATGAACATGCATTTCTCTGGGAAAATCCGTAGTTTCATCATTCTCAAAGGGGTTCATGACTTGAAGAGTGAGGTTACTATATTCTACAGCAAATTGTAAACACTAATTTAAACTTCAGTAACTGAACATACATTTTTTTCCCCCGTAGAAAAGAGACATTTTCTGAAACAAGGCAGCATCAGTTAGCAGCACTGAGCCCTAAGCCAGGTAGGGAGCTCAACAGGACAGCTCAGAGAAAAGAAGTCCTTTCTAGAAACAGGATGCTCTGGCAGAGCCTGAGCAGGTGAAGAGGGAAAGTCAGCATTCTAAGGTCAAGGCACTCTAGACATCCTCTTCTGACTCATCCAGCATTCCTGGGTGACAGGCCCTGCGCTGGGAGCTGGCCTCAGCTGGCTATAAGGCTCTGATTCCACCAAATCTCCTCTAGGGACTCAGGCTCTTGCTAAGCTCCTCTGCCTTCAAGAGGCACTTCAGGGTCTGCATAGTTACCTAGGACTGGCTGGACTGATTCTCAGTGACCAAGGAGTAGGGGAGAGAGAGGCCATCCAAGGAGTCCAGATGTTGGAGGAGAGACAGAATTAATGGGGGTTGCGTAGAAACTTGAAGTTGGGAGATCTTTGCTCTGGGGAGTGGCCCAAGCCAACAGGTATTCCAAGACAAAGAGGCAAAAACGGACCGACACCGTGCCAGGAAATGTGTTAGACACTTGACAAACGTTATTTATTCAATTTCATCTCTGGCTTGTTTCTCATCTAAGCAGTTCTAGAACTTACTGGAAGACTGTACCCTGGTAGTTCTGCCTACTGACTTTGGAGTCAAGGCTCCTTTCCTGGAATCCCATCTGATACTTACTGATCTCAGGCAAGTTACTTAACCAGTCCGTGCCTGAGTTTCCCCAAATGTAAAATAATTTTATTAACAGTATCTGCCGCACAGGATTTACATATTAAGGTAGAAGAGGGGCAGTGCTTGAAACGTATTACCGCAATAAATGGCAATTCTTTTTGTTTAAGGCTCTTCGTATCTCTTAAAGTCACAGGCTCTGGGAAAGGGGTTCAAGAACAACGCCTAGGCCCCACCTGTCTCCCCACACCCTGTCCCCGTGTTCAGCGGTCCCACTCCCAATCCACAGCTGACCGCGACATCCCGGTCCCTCCCCCGCGACCCACCCACCTCCCTCCAGCCCCGCCCCCAGCCGTTACCCCCCCACCGTACCCCATCAGTTTCCCCTCTTCTCGGGTTCCCCACAGCCCACCGCCCACACTCTCTACGCCCTCCCTTCGGTCCTGCAAGATTGTTCCTCAGTGTTTTCACCTCTCGGTATTGTTGACGATTACTCCGCCGCCCTCCGAGTGATTCTTGTTAAGCGCCATAGTCTCTCGGAAAAAGGTCCCGAGACTCGGAACGCAGTGCGCTTGCGCCCCTTTTCGGTCCGCCCCTAGTGGCGTCGATCGTATTAGAGTCAGCCAATCCCAGCTCTCGAGTGGAGGCTGGCCCAATCACCGGCCCCGAGAGTCACGTGGTAAGAGTTTACTTCCGCTTCCCCTCCCTCCTAGTGTCTCCTGCATCACAAACAAGCGTAAGACTACAATTCCCAGAAGGCAATGCTTCCTCAACCTCAGCCTCTCCGTACATTAATGGAAGGATGCATTCTGGAACTTGTAGTCGCCCAGACCATTGGCCTGGATTGACTCACTACGTTGCATAACTAATTGGTCTGTACACTCCCCGCCCCGGACTGGAGTAAACAGTTGTTGGGCGCGTCACAGGAGAAATTAATCATAAAAGCCCTGGACGCAAAGAATGGGGGCTGTAACCTAAGCCTTGTGTGTGGTGCTCTGAAGAGTTACTGGGTCATTTTCATTCACTCAACAAACGTTTCCGGAGAACTTACTATGTGACTTTGCCCCCGACTTGAGTAGTCACTGAGCCATATAGATAGATGAGTGCAAGACCCAGTCGCTGTTCCAGGACGTGGTGGGCTGGCTGGCAGAGAAAAGTCAGGAAGAACTACCATCCCTTTCATGACATCAAATCCAGACCTTCCAAGGGGTGCAGTGAGACTCTCCATGTGGGGACGAGAACCTGGGCCCAGCGCCCGGACCTGATAACCCCCACCAAATTCACTATCGGGTCGAGCGCGCCCCCGGCTCACCGCTGCCTCCACCACAGCTGGCCTCGCGGTGGCGCTGCTCTCACTAGAATGGTCTGACTTTGCGGTGGGGCTCGCCCTGCTGCGCGTCCCGACTGGAAGATTTAAGCAAGACCGACCCGGGTAATGGAATGAATTAGACACAGAGCGAGACCGGCAGCTTACAAAATTGGGCTGATTCATTTCAGCTTGTGACCCAGAAGTGGGTGGCCCTCACTGGGCTAGCAGTAGTTAGGTAAACTCCCCCACCTCCGAGAGGGATCTTTAAGGGGGAGATGTGAGTGTCTCATTCCCCATGGGGTGGTGCTGATGCGTCATTTATCTTAAGAGATCAGAGTTGGATTTTTAAGCAAACAGCTGATTTCTTCGTGGCCAACCTCGGGATCTACCTGCTTGACTTACCTTTTGAGTGAGATATCCTAGATGATCAAAAACTAGAAATTATGAAACAGGCAACAGCCTTCTGTGAGGTCTTGTGCAAAACCCGGTTGGACCTTGAAGGACAAGTGTAATGAAGTAGCACGGGATGGAGCTGATGAAATCTGCCCCAAATGGTTAGATTAATTTTTGCACGAGCGTCTATGGAGCCACTGAAAAGAATGAAGTAAATTCTATGTGCTAATATGCAAGGATCGCCAAGGTTTGTTAAGTACAGAATGGTATATAAAAAATAGGTATGTAAAAAATTAGATAGAAACTCTCTGCAAAGATCCACCAGACATTGTCTTTTGCGTTATTCCATTGAGGCACGGTCTAGGAATCGGGGTTGGCCGGTGACTTGGTGTGTATTGTATACTCTTGTGTACTGTTTGCTTACTGTGCACATTGTAAATAGTAATAATACATTTCGAAAAGAAAGAAAATCCATCCGGTGATGGGTGTACCAGGATGGCTGCTCCAACAACCATAAAAGGGAAGGTGGGTGACAGTCGAGACCCATCTACCCCTTTGCCACACTTGCTTGATTGGCAGCGGCAGAAGGAGGTTTTGTGGGGTCTGAGGCTTATATAACTTTGGAGAGCCTGGTTAAGAACTAAAATGCACAATCATGAATACCCAGTGTTGTGGCCACATGGAGGGGACATGTGATAAAGAGGAAGTCAGAGTGGAGATAGTGGGCTTAACTGCTTGCAGCTTCAACAGCACATGACTGTGTGAATACATTATCAGCACTGCTCCCAGGCCATAGCGGGGGCGGGTGGTTTCCAGTACCCACACTGAGAGACCCAAGGGCGGTTCATTGCTGAACCAAATCTACAACAAAAGGCCATGTCTGGGCTCAAGTCTCAGAACTTTGACCTGTAAACTGCTCATCTCGTGATAGTCCCCAATCCCTAGTTAATCCCCATTGCTTGTAATCCCCGCTCAGATGCAGCGATCCTTCCGGAAACTGCTCCTGGTTTCCTGTACACCCTCCTCAGAACCAAATCTGACAAAAACAGTCTTCCTCTTCTCTCTGGAGGGTGATGGGCATCCTGTGACCATCCTGGAGGCTGTGCCTGCTGGTGGCTGATGAGGCTTTACCAAAACAACTCTCTCGAACACATACGTGCTCTTACTATAGGCTTCTGAAGAACGCTTAGCTGTCACATTAGTTATGAGTGCATGGAAAGGCTTACTGCAGTCTTGCGTGCAGTGGGGGGAGAATTCAGAGGTTTTCCCTTGGAAGGGACGCTTTATAGAAAAAGAAAACTGTCAGAGACGCACTGTTTGGCCAGAGGTCTCTGGCTGAAGACAGCTGGGTGAGTGGGTGGGTTGCTCATTTCCCAGAACACATCTTAGTGCCATTAAAGTTCATCTTAAAAAGTGCTTAAGCATTTTACTCGTGAATGCTGGTTTTGCTTTTGTTTTTGTTTTCCCTAGTCGACTGTGAATTGTATCAGCTCAAAAAAATAAAATAAAATAAAAGCTTTGTCTCAGACGAGATTTGGGACAAATTTTCTTTTATATTGTGATGGACTCTATTATTCTCTATTATATTTTGTCATTTAAAAAATTGCTCATTATTATGCACTACATTGATTTGCTATCCTCAGCTTGAAAGCTCCTGTTCCAGAAGGAAGAACAGGGGTGGGGCTGGGAGGGCGGGAAGAGGGGGAAGAGAGTGCTGGAGTAGAGAATAGTGCCCAGTCCCATCAGAGACTGAGATCTGCATCCACCCAGCTCTTGGAGATGAAACTGTCCCATATTTATGGTTCCCAGATTAGTGTGCGCAAGGGTTGTGTCAGAGTGACTTAGGTCATGCTCGGCAGGATCACTTTTCTAGATATTACGTTTTGCTTTACTCTTCATGAGGCAGGAGACGCAGAAGACTGAGAGGCGTTTTGCCATCTCTCAGCCAAGAGGGCAGGCAACCCTTCTTGTTCCCAGGGTGGCCAATGGCTTCTCAGTTGTTCTCAGTGCTGGCTGAACACAGAAATTGCCAGCTACTTTGAAGGTACAAAGGCCCAGGCTTTTGTCTGAAGCCAAGGCCAAGGCCGATTGTGTGTGGCTAGGTCTGTAGGTGCCCAGGGGCTGGGGGTGGGGGAGCAAAATGTCTGGACCCAGAGTGGGAAGGGGTGCTTTCCAGAGCCCAGGATCGGGTGCAGATTTTGGGGGGATTCTCCAGTGGTAGCACCCCCTTTGCCCAGAAATCCCAAAATGTGGGATGTGGTCTTTGGCGCCTGTGCTGTTGAGTTGTCCAGTCAGGAGGCAGAAACCACCCCAGATATCCGAACAGAGAGAATTTACTACAAAGAATTAACAGAGGTATAAAGCTAGGCATGTCACTTTAAAATCAGGTTGCTAGGTAACAGAAAGAGTGAAACAGAAAATCCTTAGTTATCCCAGATTTGCATAAAGCAGCTACCAGCCCTAGGGCTGGAGACCAAAGGGCAAAGTTGGAATTATTAAAACACGGAAGCTAGAACGAAGAGGCCCCGGGACCTGAAACACAACCCTCTGAGGAGAGTCCCATGCCCGCTGGTACTGGCTGGCATCTCTGAAGGGGGCTCCGGGCGGCTGGTTCTGCAAAAGCTGGAAAAATTACAAATTGCACTTAGCTGCTGCTGGGGAGCTGCGGCTGCCACGGCAAAGAGCCTTCCTGTGATGGTGGTGGCACGGCCCGCTGCCAAGAAGCAGGCAGCTCCTTCTCCTCCATCCCGGCAGGCCCTCTGGCGCCCCCTGTTGTCAGAGCCTGGCAGGGCAGTGGCCAGCAGAGTCCCGGGGGCGCTGAGTTTAGAAGGTGGGCGTTAACGGGTTGAATTGTGTCTCCCTCATTAAATGTATATGTTGAAATCCTAATCCCTAACCCCTGGTACCACAGCATGTGGCCTTATTTGAAAGTAGTGTGGTCACAGGTGTCATGAGTTAAGATGAGGTAATTAATTAGGGTGAGCCCTAACCCGGTATTTCTGGTGTCCTTATAAAAATGGGACACTTGGACACAGATATACACACACATGGGGAGAATGCCATGTGAAGATGACGGTAGAGCTCTACCAGCTGTGAGAGGCGGGGAACAGACTGCCCGTCAGGGCCTCAGAAGGAACCAGCCCTGCCCCCTCCTTGACCTTGGACCTCCGGCATCCGGAACTGTGAGACAATACATTTCTGTTTAAGCCACCTAGTTTGTTGTATTTAGTTACGTAGCCAGCCACTACAGTGGGTTTGGAGCCAAAAGGCGACAGTTCGGTTCAGTCCCCAAACGTTGCTTGGCCCGGGGGAGGGGAGGGCCACCACGCGAGGACTGCCTGGGCTCGGATGGTGGCCATCACAGTAGCTGCCCCAGTGGACAGAGATTTCTATCCTTATCCCGTGGAGAATCTCTCCTACCCCTGGTACCGTGTAAACCCCGGATTATTGTTCTACTGAGGGGAAGACCCCCCCCCCGACACACACACACACACACACACGCACGCGCGCACGCACACACACACGCACACACACACACACTGCCACCAAACATGCCCAAGGTTGAATTTCTTGCCTTCTTGGCAAAGGGCAGCTCATAATAAATTTTGATGCAGGAAAAATACCAAAATGGACATATCTTGTACCTGAGTGTTATGGAACAGATTTATGCTTGATACATTGTATTTTTTATTTTTATTTTTTTCACTCAGCCAGTGGGCATCTTTCAAATAAGCCAGTGAGAGAAAGGAAGTGCTGGGTAACCCTCAGCTTTCTTCCTTTATTTGGTTGATTGAGCTGCCGGGGGCGAGTGGCAGCTGCCTTTGGTGATGTGGAAGCGAGCTATTTTGGGGCGAGTCATTTTGGCCATGGGTATTTCAGTAACATAAGTTCATTGCTTCTTCCTCAGGAGGCACAGCCATAGCATGTCTGGGGCTGTTTCTGGTTGCTATGGAGATGAGCCCCACCCAGAGGTTCCCAGTCCAGACTTCCTCGCTCTGTCAAGTTGGATTTCCCCGAGGCCCGTCCTGAGCAATTCCTGCCGTGGCAGTATTTACACAAACCTATTGCTGTCCATTCCCGCTTCTGTGCCCCAGAAAGCCAGAAGGATGCCCAGGTTTATCTCTGAAGATGTCCAGCAGGAGCCACGCCTGGAAGGAGCTCAGGGAAGGAGGGACCAGAGGGGCTCTCCTGGGCCTGGGCCCCTCCCCACCACTTCTGGGTCCTCCTTCCCAGAGCTGCGTGGGACGCTCCTCTCCAGCTGGAAAGATGCCCTGTGGATACATATCCCCAGTCCCACTCACTCTCTTTTTTTCCCTTCTTAAACCCATTTCTCACCTAAATTACAGAGGGATTTTACACTTTCCAATCTGATTGTACTGTTTTTCCATTTGAAAGCCTGCTTGGCTGGCTGCTCATTGCTCCTAGGAAAAATCCAGAGTTCTCACCAGGCTCTGCCCTGCCGGAACTGGCTCGTTCACCTCATGCCACTCACTCTTCTTCCTCCAGGCTGCCCCCCTGGATTGTTCTGGCCCCATCCAAGCCCATGTTCACCATTTTTTTGTCTTGCTTCCACTCTGAGTGAAGTGGACAAGGACCTCCAGCAGTTCTTAACGCATCCTCCAAGAGATGGAGAAAGGGAGTGGCCTCATGTTCCAGATTTTGAAATGTTGGCATCAAAGGAGAATGTGTGTGCTGGGTGTGGAGGTGAATGGGACACAGACCTTGCAGCTAAATGCTATTTTCCTCCCTGGGGAAAACCCCAGCACAGCTCAGTAGAGCCTGTGCAGACCTCAGCCCCTCCCAGCTCAGCCCTTTCTGGCCAGCCCCTCCTGTCTGGCCATAGTCTGGGTCCAGCCTCCCCCTGTGCCTGGGAGGAGGGCAGGTGTAAGATGGCACTTCTGTGCATGTGCCTTGGGAGGGAAGGAGGGATGGATAAAAAGGGAGGGGAGAGTGTGGTCTGCCTTTTTTTCCTCCTGGAGTGTGGGAGGAGTAGGAGCAGTGGGGGTGCAGGACCCAGCTGTCCGCAGCTGCGCAGAGGGAGTGATGCTCAAGGCCATTGCTCTGCCTGTTGTTTGGGACTCCAGACCCTCCCTACTTTCCCACAGAAACAAAGCTCAAGTGGAGGCTGGCTCCCTGCCTGGCCCCACGAGGAGCCAGATTCAGCTAATAGCAGCACAGCCTCAGAAGACCCTGCACACTCTCTGCCAATGTCTGTGACTGGCAGGGGCGCTGGCAGGAGCTAGGAGACCAGAGATCTTGCTTGGGGCAGCTCGGCCAAGGGTGCTGGTGACCATGGAAACTGCAGCTCTTACAGACAGGCGCCGGTGCTGGGAAGCAGGGGTGCGTGCCCGTGTGTGTGTGTGTGTGTGTGTGTGTGTGTGTGTGTGTGTGTTTATAAGTTTCTAAGCACAGGACACACCTAAGCCATGGAGCATAGAACACGTGTCCTGGACTGGGTAGCCTCGGGCAGTTCCTGCCTGTCTCTGTGCCTCAGTTTCTTCCTCTGGACATGGTCGTGCTAGAAAGTTTGGACTCGACTGGTAGTTTTCTAACGTTTACTTTTTTTTTTCTTTTTAACAGTTTCCCTTTTTTTTTCAAGCAATCTTGGGTAAAATTCGCTCTAATGAAAATGTTGGCACGGCTGGTGAGGGGCTAGCTCCCCAAGTCCCCGCTGTTTCCCCTGCTCACCCTGCCAGCCTGCCCTGCCTCCTCCTTGGAACCCCAGGTCCCAGAGCAGCCACTGAACTGGGTCCATACACACACAAATACACAGACACACATCCAGGCAGACACGCAGACATTCTCACCAATACACACACAGACACACACATACACACAGAAACACACAGACTCACACACGCACTGTCCCTCCAGCTCTAGCACGAGCCTAGAGTCACAGGGAGTGCACAGGTAACACTGCTACCTGGGCGACATCCTCCCAGCCGGCCCCTTGCCAGCTGTGCAGCCTGGGGGGGGAGTGGGGTGCCAGGCTCCTGCTCTGAGCTGCGAAGCGGTACCACTGCGGTTTGAGAGGAAGATGTGCGAGATTCCGTGAGTCTTTGGAAGCTGGAAGTGGCAGGGATGTTGTGGTTGTAGACTTGTCTAGTCAGGCCCGAATTCAGACCAGGAAGCACGAGTCCTCATCTGTCTAGCTCACATTCTGTGACATGCCAGGGCCCTGCAGGATCAGGGATCAGAGGGTTCTCAGCAAGGGAAGTGTGTGTGTGTGTGTGTGTGTGTGTGTGTGTGTGTGTGTGTGTGTGGGGGGGGCAGTGCCAAGCTTGCGGGGGGGGGGGAGGAGGAAATGAGATAGAGGGGTTGCGGAGGGGTTGGAGGGACTCTGTGAAAGGTGGGAGACTCACAGCAGGCGAGGGGACTCTAGGAAGCCGCATTGTGACAAGGACAGAGCAGCTTACCCCGTGGGCCTCAGTCTGGGTGAGGTAGGAGCCTGCAGCTGCCAAGGTAACTAACCGTGCTCCACCAAACACAAAGCTCTGTAGCAAGGAGGCTCCACCGGGAAAAACAACATCCTGGCTATAGAGGGAGCAGCAGGGTTCGGTGGGAGGGACTATTTTTAGTGGCAAAGGCAGCCAGGGCAGGACTTGTATGGCCTGGCTGGCTGGCTGGCTGCATAACTCACCCATTGTCCCGCCTGACCTTGGCCGGGCGCTGAGAGGTGTCTGTCTGCCCCTGGCCTTCTCTGGGGTGTCCCTGGGCCACAAAGAACCGAGGGAGGAAGGAACTGGCTGGAAACACACTCACCCTGTCGCCTCAGGGAGCAAGCCTTCCCCTCGAAAGCAGAATCAGGGCTTCCCAGGCCGGGATGGGGGTTCTGGGGCAGCACCCGGCCTTCCTGGGAGAGGAGCAGAGGCTCTGCTGGGGTGCAGGGCATGGCTGTCCCCAGCCTGGAGGCTGAGCACTGTTCCAGCCACACGGCTGGGTGCGGACGTGAGCCAGATTCCGGAGGAGAACATAGGTCCCTTTATAGTAGATTTTTCTCGGCTCCAGTCACACGCTGGGGTCAGCTCAGTCACATACGTCACGGGCCGAAAAGCTGTGTGTGTGAAAGCAACTCTAGCTCTCAAACTTTCTTGCCCACGCCCAGGAGTCGTGCCCTGCTCTTGGGGGTGTGATGTCTGCACTTAATCCTGGGCACGAACACCCTAAGACAGGTTTAGAACTAGGCTGTGGCATCAAGGATGAAAATAGCTGGTGAGAACCAGGCCATCCAAAGCAAACACTTGGGCAGCCGGAATAACTGTGGGGCTGGACCCTCACGGGAGGGGCCACCTCTAGCTGCCCCGGCTCAGAATCAGGGAATAGAGCTGCCCCAAATGGCAGACGCCCCGTTTCAGCCAGGGCTCTCCCTCCCAACAGGAATCCTGGCAATAGGGCCTCTGTTTCCTTCTCCTGCTTTTAAAGAGCGGGTTTTGAAAGATGAGACATACGGGGAATTCTCGGTGGGTGGAGGAGGGGAGAGAACAGGGAGCCATTCATTCGACACGTTTATTGAGCATCTACTATGTGCCAGGCACTGTCCTAGGAACTGGAAAAGGAGGGGTAGCCTGGATCTGTCCCAGCTGTGGTTCTCTCTCCCGAAACAGGGTCTGGGGAGCCTCCTCCCTGGGAGGTGGACGTGTAGGGAAGGGTAGACGCCTCTGCCAATGAGCTGGCAGGGGATGTGTGCGCCTCCAAGGCCGGTGCCTTCTCCGGGGCACGCGGGGGATGCAGAGAGGCGGGCATCCCACGAGCTGAGGCCGCCGCCCCCGGCCCCCTGCATCACCTCCTCTTCAGCACAGAGATGCAGGACTTCTTGAGGGGCCCGATCTGCAGATGGGCGTCCACACTCTCCAGGAAGAAGGCAGGCTTTAGCCTGCTTTGGAAGAGCTCCGAAAAGTAGCTGTCCAGGCGACTCTGGAAGGGGTCGACGGGGGAGGCCGGGGGGCCGCTCCGGCGGGCCTGAGAGGCCTTCAGCCGCCGCAGGAGGGTCACCTTGCCATCCCGCACGGCATAGAAGGCCAGGGCTCGGTCGGCGTATTCCAGGCAGATCCCGACCGTGGGCGAGAAGGCGTGAGGCAAGGGCGCTTCCAGCCCACAGAACCAGACAGAGAAGCCACGTCCGTTCCACTGCAGGCAGCAGGAGTGGGCGTTGCGGCCCAGCCGGCCCCGGTCGTAGGGCTCTTGCGGGGAGAAGTTCTCAGCCATGACCCCCATGCTGACCCAGCCCTCGATGATCTCCACCTCCCAGTAGTAGGTGCCCCGGTCCAGGGCGCCCTCACCCAGCACCTGCTCGCAGTGGGTGAAGCGGGTGGGCGACTCGGGGTAGTTGATGGGACACAGTACCCTCTTCACACCTTTGGTTCCGAACAGCTGCAGGAACTTGTCTGCCGTGTCGCTGTCCAGGTCCACGATGTAGGCAACTGCTCCCACAGAGAGGGACAGAGACGTAGGGCGCAGGCCCAGGCTCAGACAGGGCGGCCCCTCCCCTTCGCGCCCACCGCCCGAAACACAGCCTCTCCCCATCTTTGCAACTAGCAAGACTCAGCCCTGCTGGAGAGTTCCCCGTGAGCTGGCCAGGCTCACCCCGTGAACAAGGGAGGGGGATCCGAGCGCTCGTGCGCCGGGGCCCGGCCCAGCCCAGCTGCCATGGTGCGGGGCGGGGGGGGCAGCGTGAGCAGAGGGGAGGGCCCAGGTGTACTCACACTTGAGGAAGTAATCCCTGGGTGCCTCACTCTCCAGCTGGCCAGTGCTATCAGGGTCCTGGGACACAGCATCTGTGGCCAGAGAGGGACAGTGGGAGGGTGTCTCTCCAGCTATTCAGGGCTGAGCTGCTATGCAAGGTGCCCGCTGCAGCTGTGACCCCAGTTCACCCCCCAACCCCATTCCTCCCAGCATCCCAAGCTGCCTGGGATAGTCACCCATCCAAATATAGCACGGTGTTCACATGCAGGCCTTGGGGTCTGCTCCCTGCTGCGCTTGCCTCCTGGACCCCAGCCTCTTCGAAGCTAAGGGCTGGGCTAGGAGAAGACCCCTCTGCCCTGTAGCCTATGGCCAAAGGTGCTGACCGGTCATTACTGGGTGGTGGCTCTGGCCACTGGCAAGATTTGGGTCCCACCCTGCACCAGGCACAGTTTCCAGTCTCCACTCGCCAATGGGCACCAGGCCTGGGGGCCCGTGAGGGAAGCCTGGGGAAGGGTGAGTCACTTGGACGGGGCCCCCACCTTCGGCGCTGAGCTTCTGCAGCCCATCCTCGTCACTGCTCAGCCCCCGCAGCTGCTCCCACTGCTTGGCGCAGGCTGAGGTCAGCACCTCTCTCACTGCCCTCACAGCTTGGGATGACTTAGTGAAGCTGAGCTCCCTCGGGGGACCGGGCCCGGGGCCGCACCCCTCCTCCAGGGCCAGCCTGAGTGCCAGGAGCTCCTGTGCCAGATAAATGCCCATGAAGGCCCTGTGGGCCATAGCTCCTCCCAGCGGGGGTGACAGAGCTCTGCCAGGAACTCTCCACGTCCACCGCCTGCCCTTCTCCCCACCTCCCGCGCGCCCCCCACCTCCCAGGCCCTCGTGCGTCCGTCGGAAGAGCGGCCCTCACCTGCAGGAAGCTGACCGAGTCAGCTTCAGGGACCTGACCCAGGTTGTGGCGGGCCCGGCTGAGCCGGCTGCGCTGCTCCTCCTGCCGCTGCAGGTCGCCCTGCGAGCGGCCCAGCATGGCGGCCTCGCCCTCCGCGATGAAGCCCAGCACCTCCGACTGGAACCTCTGCAGCGTGGCTGCGGCCTCCGCAAACAGCCGGCTCACCCTCTCGCGCTCCGCCACGGCGGCACTCTGCACAGGGCGACGACGTGGGGGCGGCGGTGCGGGCAGAGGACGTCACTGTTGGGGCCCCGTCCTTCCCAGGCCCCACCTTCCCACCCTGCCCTCTTGGTGGGACGGGGGTGCCAGCCAGAGCTTCCCTGGGTCTATGCCAGGCCAGGAGGGATGCCCCGTGGGGCCAGGCACGGGCCGCCTTGGAGTGGACTGGTGCACACTGCAGGCTCGCCCTGCTGGGGGCCTGCTGTGGCGGGGGGCAGGGTGAGAGTGGGGTCTGACCTTGATGAGGGCCACCGTGCGTCGGGACTGTGCGATGCCCGCGCCCAGCTCGTCCATGTGGTCCTCCACCGCGCTCAGAACTTTGGGCTGCTCCGCCTGTGGATGACACCCTCTGTGAGTACAGGGTCTGGCAGAGGCCATGGCCCCACACTGGGGTCCCAGGCATCACCAAGGGGCAGGAGATGGGTGACCCGGGAGTGGCATCTGCATGTAGGTGGGACTGGGAGTGGCCATGCTGTCCCCTAATATGCCAGAGGGGGCCTTGAGCACAGGCCGGTGTCATTCCCAGATGCTCGGGGACAGAGCAGACTGGCTGTGCGTCGTCTGCGTCCCCTCTCTGACTAGTGGGTGGACCCGTACAAGGCCTTCCACCGTCCTTAGAGTCACTCAATTCGCTTGAAAACTTCCTGCCGTGGGCAAGAGGCAGAGCCTGGGGGAAGGGCCACACAAGAGGGCATTCAGCTCTCCCCAAAGACTGTGTCCCCCGTCCAGGCCTGAAAATGGGAATTCTAGGCAAATCCCCTGGGTCTTGTGAGTGAGTCATCGCTCCAGGCAGGAGAGACGGAAAATCCCAAGGCCGGGGCGCCAAGACCAGGCTGGAAGCCAAAGGAAACTGGGGGCGGAGGTAGTGG
Organism: Macroglossus sobrinus; assembly: GCA_004027375.1. NCBI lineage: Eukaryota > Metazoa > Chordata > Mammalia > Chiroptera > Pteropodidae > Macroglossus > Macroglossus sobrinus. The sequence continues at coordinate 186,976 of PVKZ01001482.1, read as the reverse complement.
GACCAACCACCACGGGCTGGACAGAGCGGTGTGTGTGCTGGGCCGCCGCACTGATGTCGCCTGCCACACCCATCCAAACCCGCTGCCTCAGCCTTGGGCAAATCAGAGCTGGGACTGGCAGGAGCCTGGCCCTGACTGAGCATCAGCCACGCTGTGGATACCAGCGGCCCAGGACCCCGGCTTTCTCCTGCGTCCTCCCTCCACCGCGGCCCGCCCTTCGGGTCCTTTTCGTATTCTCACTGGCTACCCCCGCCCCCAACCCTCACCCCATCTCGAGGGGAATGTCCCACAGCAAGTATATGACATTGTCAGGGCTGGAAGGGACAACAAAGATCCTCAAGTCAGAAGAGGAAATTAAGACCCTCCCCAGAAAGGATGAGGGTGTGCGGGGGCTCCACGACCACCGGTCCCCGCGCGGCCCGTCGCCCTCCCTGGCCCGCCCGCAGCGCCCGCGCCCCACCTCCTGGAGCGCGCGCTCCTGCTCCAGCGGCACGAGCTCGTGGCCGCGGTGCTCCTGGGCGGCGCAGGCCTCGCACAGGCACACGCGCTCCCCGCGGCAGTAGCGCTCCAGGGGCCGCAGGTGGCGCGGGCACAGGCTCTCCTCCAGCCGGCGCAGCGGCGGCACCAGGCGGTGTCCGCGCAACGCGGGGCTGCGCTCGTGCGGGCCCAGGTGCGCGGGGCAGAAGGAGGCGAGGCAGGAGAGGCAGGAGAGCGCGGCGGGCAGGGCGGCGCCCTCCGGGCACGCGTCACAGCGCACCGGCTCCTCGCCCTCGGGCCACGGCTCGGGCGCGCAGGGGGCCGATGGCTCCAGGGCGCTGGGCGGCGGCGCGCTGGGCGCCGCGGGCTCGGGGGCCGGGGCCGGGGCCGGGGCCGGGGTCGCGCCGGGGCCGGGCCCGGGCCCGGGGCCCGAGCCCTGGCGGAGCTGCAGCAGCTCGGACAGCGTGTGGTTCTTGCGGAGCTGCAGGCCGTCGGGGAAGGGCTCCTGGCACAGCGGGCAGCGGGCGGCTCCCCCGGGCGCGCTGGCGCCACCCGTGCCGCGGTGCGGCCAGAGCGTGTCCAGGCAGGCGAGGCAGAAGTTGTGGCCGCAAGGCAGTGTCACCGGCTCCCGCAGTGGCTCCAGACAGATGGGGCAGCTGAAGGGCCCGCTGCCGTCCATGGCTCCGCGGCCGCCTGGGCGCCGCCTGTTCTGCTCCCGCCTGGGAGGTACCGGGGGCGTTCGCGCCGCGGCACCGCCCCCTGGGACGCAGGCCAAGGGTCGGGCCCCCGCCAGTCCGCGGCTGGGACCGCCCCTCAGCGCCACAGGCCCGCCTGTGGTCCGCGACAACACCCAGCCCCAGCTCAGACCGCGCAGGGCGGCCTCTGGGCCCCTTCTGACTCGGAGGGCGTCCTGGGCCCGCGGGCGTGAGGAGGGCGCTGCTGTTAGGGGAGTGAGAGAGAAGCCCCAGGGCAGAGCATGCCACGCTGCAAGGAACCTGGGAAGGAGTTCGCCCCTCCAAGCCTCCCCGACCTGTGGCCAGGCGGGGAGACGCAGAGGAGCGTGCAGAGAGCCCCTTGCGCCCCGCCAGCCCCCTGCTCCTCCAGACCCTTCTCTGCACCTTTAGCCCAGTTCCTGAGCTGCTGACTGCAGAGAAAAGTAACTGCCGATGAGCGCATGTTTTTACCCCCTGGCAACTCTGTTTACCCCGGGTGGGGTGGGGAACTTGGACTTTCTAAACCCGAAATGGGAAGTCCATGTCATCTTTCAAGTCCCTTGTCTGAGGATTTCTGTTCCTGTCCACGGACAGAGACACTCAGCGGCACCTGTGATGTGGCTGGGGCTAGGTGTGGGGGTTCCCCACGTGGAGGCATTTAAGACTCATCTATGCACCTGTAAGTTATACTTCCATACTGTTGTTTACAAAAATCGAATGGCAACAAAACAAAGTAGCATTGGAGTGTACAAAATAAATACCCATGAGTCCATGCTGGTATAAATAAATGACTGGATGCATAAATAATTGGAGGACAAGAGACAAATTTCCCATTGAGAAGAATCCTAAATAATTTCTGTAGATGCGTCTAAGTGGCACAGAGCTTCCCACGCCTCAGTGTGGGCTGTGCACGGAGACTTCCTTCCAGAGGGAGGGGACAAACCTACCACTGCCACAGCCAGGCGATCAAGGTCAGCACCAACAGGGTTAAGTCCTGCTGGTCATAAGCACCCTTGATGTTGTGTGCTCTTCTGCCCCCCCCCCAAAAAAAATCCCATAGCCCATTCTAATCATGCTTAAAACATCAGACAGATCGCAGTGGAGCAAGTCTACCAAACACCTGTCCAGTACCTCTGGGCACGGTCAAGGTCATTAAAAATAAGGAAAGCCTGAGAAATGGTCACAGCCAGGAGAAGGTTAAGGAGGCATGATGACTAAGTGTGATGTGTATCCTGGATGGGCTCCTGAAAAAGGACATTAGGGGAAAAGTAAGGAAATTTGCATTCATCATGGAATATAGTTAACGAGAACGTATCGATATTGGCTCTTTAATTGCGACAAGTAGATCACATTCACGTAAGACGTTAGTAAAAGCAGAAATTGAGAGTGAGGTCTGTGGGAACTCTGTATTATCTTTGCAGCTTTCTGTAAATATATCTATTCTAAAATTTAAAAGTCCATTTTAAAAAGATAGACTAATTGAGGCAAATATTCCTACCTCAAGGCCTGCAGACTTCCTGCTGAGACCTCAAAGTGGAAGGAATACAGGGGTGAGGGGGGTGATTCACCCTAGAGGTGGGGCTTCACCTTTTTCACTGAACCAGGGCCCCTCTAAAAGCCTGGTGCAGCTTACAGAACCCTTTTCAAATGAATGCTTTTAATGCATAAAATAAAATGCACAGGATTCCGTGGAAACCCATTACCTTAAAGTTACAGATAGAAAATATCAAGAAAACAAATTTGTGATAGAGTATATATGGTTCTTTAATACAATGAATAACAAGATTTGATGGGGGGGTCTAACAATTACTTTTTGAAAGTGGTGAACATAAATGTATTTTGAAAGTGATGAACACAAACGTATTTCAAGTTATCTGTCACCACTGTAACCTGCTATGAAAATATCTATTGGTGACAAGTCACAGGTATTGTTAATAGCACCGTGGAGTATGGTGTGTTCGCTCCATCCCTAAAGAAATGCTAAATTTCATCTAGAGAACAATGAAAATAAAGAAAGAATTCCCCCCGCATCCAAGATTCCGGGATAAGAATGTTTAATTTAGAGAGATGCTATGCAGAGCCTCTTGACATCTTCCCTGGAAGAAAGAAAGAAAACTAAGATCTATGAAACGTTGAAGGAGAGAAATGATCCCCTCTTGGGAGGTTTGTGGGAAAGGAGGGGAAGAATCATGGAGGCCCTTGTGGAGGAAGTGGCATTTGAGCTGGGCCTTTCACGGACTGCTAGGACTCAGACATGCAGAGTCTAGGGCGGGCAAAGATCTTCCCGGCAGAAGGAGTGGCAGAGGGAGATGGCCTGGGTGTGCCCAGTTTGGCAGGAAGGCTGGTAATGAGTTCCATACGTTCGTTGGTTTCCACAAGGAATACTTGATCATGACTGTCCCTTATTTGCCAAGACCCATGACGGGCTCAGAAGCGCAGGCATCAGAGCCATCCTGCTCCCCAGCTTGGCAGCCAGGCTGCATGAGCTTGCTGAGACCACAGACCTGCCTGATTCTGGAGGGGAGAGGGGTGCCTCTTGGGTTGGGGGGTACTTGAGGGAGAGTCCCAGCTTGTCTCCTGCTACCCATTCCACAGCGTGCTCAAGAAGATCCGCTTCTCCAGGAAAGCACGGAGATGTGATCTGTCAGCTTGGTGGCATTTTGATATTTCATTTTCATTATTATAGTTTTAAAGCTGTTACTCAATATATGAATTCTTCTTTAAATGAATTGGCTCTTCAGAGGGAAGGGTAAGAGGTGCTCTGAGCTCTGCTGGAGCATATTCATGCCTGCGCCTCACCCTCCTCTTGCAAGGACTGGGTCGTGAAGGGTGTAAAATAGAATTCCAGCAGGTTCCAGATCTTGCCGGAGGTCATATAACTAGTTCTGTAGAGGAGGAAGAAGTTAAACCCAGAAGACGCAACCTGAAAGTAATCTTACATCTCATATACGACCCTGTCTGGCTGCAGCATTGCTTAATTAAAAAAAAAAAAAAAAAAAAAAGGAAAAAAGTCAAACAGAAATGAAAACAGACAAGCAAAAGCAGTCCAGCCAATGACAGTAAGAAGCCATCCTAGCGTCACTTGCCTCTCTGAAAGGAGCTTCGTTGGGATCCAAATCTTGTCTCATGATGGCGTTTTTCTTTATGCTTTTGAGGACCTTTAAAAATTTTGATTTGTACTTATTTCAAAAGAATGTACTTAAGAGTATTTAAAAAGTAAACTAAGTCATAGGTTTATAAGAATAAAAACTGGCAGTCCTGTGTCCCACTGACCCAGATTCTTGCCCCACGGACAATCGGTCCCAACTCTTAACTGTTGGCAGTTACCTCGGTCTGTCTAACACATGTGCTCATTCATGAGCCTCGGACCCCTGCAGGGATGCGCTGCTCCCATCTCTGGAGATGGAGATTCTTGATCCCTCCTCTTGGCTCCCAGGCCTTCCTTTCCTTTCCCTGATTTACTTCTTTTTATTGAAAAGTCCTCTCTCTGGGAGCATCTCGAGAATGGAGGCAGAAGTGCCGGCAAAAGCCTTTGTTCAGGCTTCGTCCTCGATGGACAGTTGGGCTGGGTATGGGATTCTAGAATGGAAGTCCTTTCCCCTCAGCATCTCAAAGGCCTGGCTCCATTGTCTCCTAGCTTCCAGTCCCAGGTTACTTGAAGCCACATCTCAAATCTATGGCCGTTGTGCTGCTCCCTTCCTTCTCTTCCTGCTTGGGGACAAGCAGCCCCTTCCTCTCTCTACGCCCTCACCGCTCAGGCCTCCAACCCAACTCCCTCCAATTCTACTGCCCCCTGAGGCCCCTTTCAACATCTCTCCTGCCTGCCCCTGCCCCTGCCCCTGTTCTGTCTGTGTGCCCATCCTCCTGATTCTGTCTCACAGAAGCCCCAGAAACGGTGAGGGGTGGGGCGGAAAGGCTGGAAACACCCATAGGCTATTCAGATGTTACATCCCGAAGTCCGTGCTGCTTTTTCCCTTTGTATCAATGCGTTTTTCCTAGTCACAATCCAGAACGTTCCCACAGGGCAATGTGGAAAGGCCCACAAACGTGATAAAAAAAAAAAGTAAATTCATAATATAAATGATCCAGAACACTTCCCGCCATGGATGTGGAGAGGGGGCCCACCTTCCTTTCTCTGCCCCTTTCAGAATGTGGGCTCGGCCAGTTGGACACGTGTGTTGGGGCTCTGGGAACAGGAGAGATGGTTGGAATCTGTATGTTAGGCCAGCCAGCGGTGATGGCCACCTGGCCAGCCCAATCTTGCTTCCTGCTCTGCTGGGCCTTTCAGTTCCTGCCCTTAGCCCAGCTGTTCAGGGAGCTACCTGTCACTCTGTTGGGCTGCCAAGTCTTAGAAGTCCCCTTAACCCCCAGCCCATGTCTGGGGAACGCCCCACCTTAGGATCCTTACCAGAAGCTCCTTGCCCAGGCTGCACTAATCAGAGACCTGGCCCTGTCCTTGACAAGAAAGCCACATTGCCAGGGGGCAAGGCCACAAGACAGAGTAACTGTGGCAGCGGCCAAGGCCAGGTTACAGCGTGGGAGGGAGATCTATGCTCTACAAATATAAAAATATTGCGTATTTTTTTGTTTGTGTTTTTGCATAATATTTTTTAAAACTTTTATTGTGAAATATATGTATACACACACATATGAAAATGTAAAACCAGTAGGTACAGAATAAAAAGTTATAAAGCGAACTCCCTTCAAACCACCCAGATCAAGAAATGTTATTACGTTGCCAGTGACAAAATTACCCAGCAGCACCGCTTCCAGAAACACACACAAAAAAACATGTACAGGGATTTTTGTGGAAGCACGTTCTGAATAGCAAAAACCAGTGAAAGGACCTCGAGCTGTCCCCGCAGCCACGTACATCTCTGTGCAAAATCCCCACACCTGGGAGGGATGATGGACCCAGGCTGTGCCTCGTGTCTGGACAACGGGGCTCATGTGATGGGAGGGGCCAGGGGGCTGGGGAACAACTTGACTCAAGGTTACTTCATTTGTGTCTTTTGTAAAAAAAAATAAAATCTGCAAAGGCTGTTTTTCCATCGAGCAATCCTGCTTTAGGTCATTTGGTCTAGGAGCCTAGGGACATGGATGCAAATAGGGCCGAAGCTTCCTGCGCAAACACCGTCATCACGCAATACTTGTAGAGCCCCAAGTAAAACAGTTTGAATGTCCAATAATGGGTAGATAAGTCTCAACAGTCACTAGAATGACTGTGTATATGGTAATCATTCGGGGAAAAAAAATGTAATGATGTGGAAAATGCTTATGGGGACGAAAAATGAAAAGAAAACAGAGTTGATGGAATGCGATCGCAAGGATGGGCAAAAGAGAAAAGACTAAAATATCCAAAGGTTGAGGAAAAAAGAAAGGGAGGAGGTAAAAACCACTTCTCTCTAGGAAGCGTTTGCGGTTTGCCTCCCCGCTGCTGCCCCTCAGGTCTCCGCTGGCTCGGGGGAAGCACACTGGAGCGAGAAGTGTCCTATTTTGCGGCACACTCTGCGCACTGCGCATGGGCGCACTGCGCGCGGGTCGCACTGCGCATGCTCTCCTGCAGGACCGGGAGCCCCTGGATGCTGCACTAGCCTCTGAGGCCCACGCTGCACCTGGAACCGGCCTCTGCCCGGGACGGGGGCCTCTCACTCATTTCACTCCGTAGCTAGACCCTGTCTCTTTCAAAGAGGCTGGGAGAGTGAACTCCCGTTTGGGGGCTGCCACGTCTGCAAGTGGCCCAGCCTGGTCCTGAGTTAAGTCTTCTGGCCAACGGCCAGACCCATTCATCATAGCTGGGCCTCAGGTCCCTAGGCCAGGGGCTGGCTGGGGCAGCTCTTGGGCACACAGGCATGGTCGCACCTGTCCCTAGCCCAGAGTTCCATGCTGTGCTTGCCTCAGCTGAGACCCAAGGCCTCTTCCTGGAGACCTGGATGGGGTCTGGCCTCGGACCTATGGCAAAGGGTCAGGGTCCTACCCTCCAGGAGCCAGAAAATAGGGTAGAGGGGCCGGGTGAAGATGGCATGGAAGGTGTGCAGGAGCTGGGCCTCGGGCTCCAGGCTGTAGAAGGTGAGGCAGCCAGAGACCAGGTCCAAGTCCACGCCCAGGAGCTTCCCTGACACGGCCGGGAGGCGCCGGGCCTCCCCGTCGTGCCAGGCCTGGGCGCCCTCCTCCTGAATGCAGAGCCCCCAGGAGTGGGGCCCCCGGCCGATGTTGTCGGTGTGGGGTCCCTGCCTGCGCCGTGTCAGCTCCGGGTAGGCGACGCCCAGGGTCACCGAGTGGCTGGACGTGCGCACCTCCCAGTAGTGCCGCCCGGACTGGAAGCTCTGGGCACACTGCACCTGCCACAGCTCGAAGCTGCCCGGCCCGGCCGGGCCCCGCGGCTTCAGGCAGTGCTTCACCTGCTGGTCCTGCCGGGACAGGTAGAGGTGGCGGTTGGCGCTGTCCGGATCAAAGGTCAGGTTTCGGTAATCTGTGGGGGAGAGACGGCAGGGTGAGAGGGCGGGGTGTCCGCGCACGTGCACCCCCATTCCCGACGGGGACGGCGGCCACGGGAGCCCCACTGACAGGACGCCGGGCACGCTGCAAGCTGGGCGGGCAGGGGGTGTCATCACAGTCCTCGTGGTAACCTGGCGTGGGACCTTCCACACACCTCCTTCCACGAATGAGAATACCGAGGTCCAGAAAGGCACCCTAACTTGACAGTAGCTGGGAGAACTAGGATGGATCCCAGGTTTGCGTGCCCAGACTCTCGTTAAACACTATCCTGGATCCACGCGTGAGAGGCGTGCGTCCTGCAGCGGGTGTGCAGGGGGGCGAGGCCGGACCCAGGGATGGCCACAGCACAGGCCACACACACACACACTCACCCACGCACACAGACGTGCAGGAGTACACACACGCCCATGTGCTCGCAGTGCATGTGCGTCCACACATGCACTGCGCACGTAATGATGCACTCATACGCACACACGGGTGAACATACACGCGTCGGGCCTCCTTACTCTGCCAAAGTTTCCTCCTCAGTGGACAAATCAGGCTCAGGACGGGTGCCCGGGGACCTGGGGCCTCTAGGGGCAAAGCAGTGTTAGGACGTGATGGGGAGGGGCGCTCACCGAGGGCTGGGCCCTGACTCCACCCCCATCCCCAGTGGGAGGGACAGCTGGACCCCAAGGGGTAGAGAGAGATGTGGAGTCCACCTTACCCAGGGCACCCAAGTCAGCTGCCTCAGCTGGTGCTTCGGGAGGGCCCTCCTTGTCCAGGAGGAGGCCACAGAGCTGGCTCAGGGACTTCTTCAGGCCACCCAGCTGCTGATCTTCGTCCCACTGCGGGGGAGTCAGTGGCCCGAGAGGCCCCGGGGGCATGAGGAGCTGTGATTCCTGAGTCCCAGGGACAACCGCAGTAAGCTTTGGCACAAGAGGCAGGCATGCTGGTCCCCCAACCTGCTGCCCCGAGGCCTGGTACCTGAAAGAAGGTTTGGTCATCCGAATGCTCCAGGAGGTCCCGGATCCTGCGGTCAGAATGAGCCACGGCCTCCAGGTAGCCCTCGATTCGCTGTTCCTCGTCCTGGGCCTGCGCCAGAGCCTGTGTCTTGGCCACTTCGATGTCCCTCAGTGCCGATATCCGATACATCTCCAGGGCCTGCAGCAGGCAGCTGAACTTGGCAGAGACCGTGGAAGCCAGGGTGCAGATCGAGTTCTGGGGGTGAGGGGGGGGCACAAGAAAAGCCTAGGGTGGCCAGGGCCCTGCCCCACACCAAGGCAGGCCAGGGCCACGGCTGCCCATGGAGCTGAGGGATGGGGGTGCCAGGAGCCAGGATCCTTGGAACCTCTTCCCCCTGCTCAGCTGCTCACTCCACGATGCCGGGGAGCATTTTCAAGGTAGCTCACATCCACTGCCCAGTGTCCCAGGGACCAGCTGGTGGCTGCCTGAAGGACACAACAGGAAGACATGGTGGGGTGGGACAGACAGGCCTGTACCTGGATCTGGCTGCTTTGCTGCTGCAGCTCCTGTAGCTGGCTCTTCGCCTGGGTGGTCTGCTGCTGGGTGGCCTCCAGCATGGCTCTCAGCCGAGTCTGTGGTGCCCATGGGGAGACGGGGGATGAGTGACAAGAGGGGGCGAGGATTGGTTGTGAAGTCCCCCTCATTCAATCAACAAACACCTGTAGATACTGGGAAACCCCTCCTTGGGCCATCCGAGGCAAGGGTGACCGGCGGGCCGGCCCAGAGCCCCTTGCCCACCTGGAGCAGGACAGTGCATGGGCACAGCAGAAGCCTTGGGCTGAAGCCCTGACTTCCAGTCTGTCTTGCAATCTGAGCAACCTGGGGCAGAGCACCCGCCCTCTCTGGGCTGTAACCCCACCCCAGGACCCCTAGTCAGGAAATGGGACAATACTTCTGGCTTAGGTGGCCTTGCAGGGAAGGGGTGCTGGCCCGAAGCACCAAAGCTGTTTGATGAGTGGGCTGCGCAGTGCACGTATAAGATGGGCTCTTCCAAATGCCTGGCCCATTCTCAGCCCCGGCTTTGGGCACCAGGGGAAGAGGGCACCCCTATCTATCTGGTTGTGCCACCTCTAGTCCCCTTGAGGAGCAACACGGTGTGGTCTCCTGGAAGCAGGACAAACCTCTGTCTCCTCCCCCACTCCCGCTAGGACCTGGTTCCCTAGTCCTGATCAAGAGTCTGTCTTGCTTCTTCTCCTCCCAGAAACACTTGCAGTAAGGGCTGCTGTTATCCCCACTTCCCAGCCGAGGACATGAGTGAGATGCTGATAATTTGGCCCCAATCATCAGATTTTCCTAATCCCGGTGCTCCTCTGCCTTTGTCCAGGCGCCACGGAGGACGTCGGAGGGCTGACTTTCCTGGGTCACCTCGACTCCCACAGGGGACTTGCATCTGTCCTCTCAGACCCCACACGGCTGCCCTGCACTTCCTCTCTCTCTAGCAAAATCCCCGCTTGGTTGGCGCATGTGCCGTCTGGTTGTGTCCCGCCTGCCTGCTGCTGTCATCTACTGGCTCCACTGCAGAATCTCACGCTTAGCGCTGCGTGTGCATGCCCTCTGCTTCACTCCATCGTATGAACTCACCCCTGACCTCACCCTGGCCTGTCCCCAGCCCTGACCTCTCAATGTGCAACGTCTGTTTCTGACCCATCGCTTCTTCTTCTTTTTTTTTTTTTTTTATCTTGGAATCAGAACATCCCAAAGCCGCCTCCTGCCCAAGCGGCTGCCCGCGCGCAGCGGAGGGCAGGGCGGGGCTCCCCCCGCGCGTCACCTCGCGCTCGCGGCGCTCAGCGTCCAGCGGCACCCACTCGTGCAGGAGACACTCGCTCGCGGGGCACGCGCTGCACACGCAGCGGCCCTCGGTGCGGCAGAAGAGTTCCAGCGGCCGGCCGTGCTGGGGGCAGCACGCGCTGGGGTCGGGGCGGGGGCCGGGGCCGGGGCCGGGCCCGGGCCCGGCGCGCACCACCTCCAGGACCCCGCTGAGCGCCACGTTGCGGCGCAGCTCGGCGCCGTGGCGCAGGGGCTCGCGGCACTCCGGGCACGCCTTCTCGCAGCCGCGCCCCCAGTCCCGGATGCAGGCCCCGCAGAAGTTGTGGCCGCAGGGCAGCGTCACCGGGTCCCGGTAGAGTCCCAGGCAGATGGAGCAGGTCAGCTTGTCCTCCAGCTGCAGCGAGGCCATGTTGTTGCCTGCGGGATGAGGGCGGGCCCACGCCGCGCCGGGGGACGTCCGGGCCTCTTAAAGGGGCCGTGAGCCCGGCAGGGGCGGCGGGGCGGGGCGCGGACCTGCGCGGAGAGACCAGCGTGCCGGCGCTTATCGGAGGGGCCTCAGCAGCCGCCACTCCCAACGCCTGGCAGCTGCAGCGCGCCGGGTCCACCCCTGCGTCTCCGTCCACACCACGCCCACGGCCTCCTGCCTCCCTGTCAGCCTCGAGCCACCCCGGGCCGGGAGCTGAGGTCTGGCCCTCTGGTCGCACCCTGTGACCCCCATTCCGCTTTCCCAGACCCCTCAGTCCAGCAGCTCCCGTGCAGGAGATTTGGTCGCAGCCTCTAGAGCCAGGACCCGCACCGGGCCGGCCGGCCCTCCCCCTGGCTGAGAGCCATCACGGAACCTTTTCTGGACCCCCCCCCCCCCGCATCCTAAAACTTAGTAACATCAGCATCTACCTCCCCCGGTTCGGGCGATTCAATGAGACAGTGCACCGCGGGTACCTGGCGATGAGGGCGGGGGCCACACAGCTAGTATTCATTAAACGCGTTCTCCCTACCCAGGCTGCTCTGCTGCACTCCTCCTTGAACGGAGTCTCAGATCGGGGTGTCGCCCTTCTCTAGGCCAGGCAGAAACAGTGAGGTGGACCTTTCTGGTCACCAAGAGACAAACCAGTCCAGTGTGTTTCACATCCCTTAATGGAAGCCTGAAAGCCCCGCTTGGGGTCCAGATCCCCTCCCGTGCCCACCCTCTGCTGGCCAGCTCCTTGTTTGCAGGTCTAGGCTGCTCTGCAAAGCGGTGGCTTCCTTGCCGCTGAGCAAAGGGCTCCTGATCCCTAACACACCCGTGGGGCAGTGTGTTGGGCCAGGACCACCTGGAGGGTTAACTCTTTCTAAACAAGCCAGCCTGATTTTGAGGCAGGACGCCCTCTCTCGCTGGGCGGCTGCAACATGCCTTGTGTTGTAACTATGTCGTTTCTTTCCCTGGAAAAGCTGCACAAATCTCTCAACTGGCTACTGGGCAGTCTTTATCTCAGAAGGGAGAAATACCCTAACTACCCAGCGAAGAAGGAAGGGCTTTCTGCGCCCCCAGCAAGGTTGTGCGCAGAGGTCTGAGGCCTGTGGATGCCCATCTGACAGGCCTTATTCAGAGCACCTGCCGGCCCCCGCCAGGCGCCCGCACCACGCTGCAAACAGCCAGCAAGGGGCTGATGCTCGGGGCTGTGGGAGCAGCCAAGGCCATGGGCTGCTTCTCTTCTTCTGTCCCTGTCTTCGGCCACTGGATCACAGGGCCCTTGACACCCTCAGGAGGCAGAGGTGACGGGCCATCTCCTGGGGTGGGGGCAGCCCTCTTCCTAGCCATGAAGCAATATAAGTTCGGCAGGGGGATGGGGGCGTCTGTGGGCTACCGGAACAGAACCAGGCTAGTTACAGCAAAAATCACTTTTATTCTCTCTCTCTCTCTCACTCACACACACACGCACACCCATGCCGCCACCCCTGGAGAGAGCCTCTTCACTCCCAGGCTCTGGCCTGCTGGGCAGACTGCAGAGGGGCTGCCTCAGGCAGGGCCTGGAAGGCCCCGCCCACTCTCTGAGGTGGATGGCACTCTGGCCACTCAGTAGATGCCATAGGTGGGTTCGTGACTGTCCCTGTACCGGTCCAGGTAGCGCAGGGGCTGCCGGTGGGGGAAGCACTTCTGCTTGGGGTGATAAGGGGGCGGCCGCACAAACTCAAACACGGGCTCCCGCATGTCTGCAAGAAGGGTGAGGGGGTGTGGGTGTGGGCTGTGGTTGGCTTGAGACCCTCGTCCCGTCTCTAGGCTGGGACGACCCAGCCAACCCGCTGGAGGGATGGCCGCCCCCTCCTCCAGCCCACTTGGCCCTTACCCAGAAGCTGGTGGAAGGTGTGGGTGACCGAGTCATCCCAGCGGCACTGGAAGAAGGCCAGGCCAGCTGGAGTCATGGCTTCTTGGTGTTTCTTGTAGAAATCAAAAGTGTGGAAGGTCCGCTGGGCAAGCTGGTAACTGTGAGAAGATGGGGAGCCCTGGAGAGTAGGGCGGGGGGCACCAGAGCCCCACAGCCCACCTCCAGCCCCACGGGCAAGCCTGAGAAGCCCCTTAGGGTCTGCCTAACACAACTACCGTTCTGCCCGCCTCGAAGTCTGAGTTAAGAGAGGGGGGGACTGAGCAAGACCACCCCTTCCTGGGAAGCAGGCCCGAGGCGGGGTGATGGTGGCGGTGACGTGCGGAGGAGGGTGTAGATTACCAGGGTGAGGGCCGGGTGTCCCCAGAAAAGTCGATTGGCTTGTCCTGCCTGAAGAGCAGGAAGGCAAAGCGGTGGAAGCCGGAGCCGCGGGCAGGGAAGGGGGGGAGGTAGGGACACGTCTGCTGTCCCTCAGCCACCCTGTTGCCTGGGATATTGGTTCTGGTGGGAGACAAAGTCACCTGTTAATTGCCACTCGAGGGAGGTGGCAGCAGGAGCATCCCCAGCCACGTTCTCCCTAGAGACTGATACAACTCCTGGGGATCGCTATCGTACAGTCAAGTAGGAGGCAGAGTTCTGTGAACCTTTGGGGCTCAGAGGCCGAGGCCAAGGGTCCCAGAGGCCGGGAGGATGAGCGCAAGGCTGAGCAGCCTGTTCACTGGGCCCTGGGGAGCTGGCGAGGCTGCCACAGCCATTAAGATTGGTGGCCATGCCACCTCTGAGCAGCTTCTCTCTCCGTTTCCTGAAGCTTTGTGCTTTGCCTAGCCTGGCGCCAGGATGGCCACTGCACCTGCCTCGAGAGGCAGCCCCAGAATGCCCGCTGCTCAGACTGGCAACTGCAGCTGAATAAAAACGAGAGAAACCAGTCTCCCGGTCACTGCCCCCAATTACCTAGAAGCTGGGGTCACCTGATTGACTTCTACCTCCTGGCCTGGTGCTCAGAGCCAAAGGCCACCAAGAAAACAGCCTGGGCGTGTCACAGCCGCCAGAGGCCTCTCGTGGTCATTTTCCCACTTGATTATCACAGAGCCCCTCAGGGTGGTTAAGGAACATCAGGCGTCATTGTAGTTTTTCAAATGAGGAAATGAGTTCAGGGAGACAATAGGCCTGTGGGAGCAGCCCAGGCCTGTGGCCTGCTTTTCTTCTGTGCCTGTCTTCAGCCACTGGATCACAGGGCCCCTGACACCCTCAGGAAGCAGAGGTGAGGGGCCACCTCCTATGGTGGACGGTTAATCCGACGTTCCACTGTTAATCCGTGGTGAAGCCAAAACTGAAATTCAGGTGTAGCTGTTCCCGGGATTCCGCGGCCTCCGAGCGTGCCTCTGTGCCTCTGCGCCTCTGCCCCTCTGCCCCACTGCCCCACCCCAGATACTCACACCAGCCAGTGGACATACTCAGCCTCTGGCTCCAGCAGGTGTCCATCTGCACACAAACAGACCCACTGAGCGAAGGCCCTGCCACCCCCTCTCTTGGAAGAAGTGGGGGCTGCGGCTCTTCACCTGGCCCTCCCCCCAGCATCCTGGCTCACGGAAGGTGAGGGAGGCCTAGCGAGCCCTAGACACCTACCCAAGTTGGTGAGCAGCAGTGTCCACATGGAGCCCTTGTCTGCCTCATAAGTCACCTCTGGGGCCTGGGCAGCCTGACAGGGAGAGAACGGGGGAGCTGTCACCTTTATCAGGGACAGACAACAGGTTTATAAGCACCTTCTTCCTGGAGGGCAGGAACCTGAGGCAGCCTTGGAGAAGGGAGAGCCCACTCTGACCCAAACGACCCGAGAGGCAGGCTGGCACAGAAAAACTCATAGAAGGAGCCCGGCAGAGCTGCCTCTCCAGAGATGTGAGGCACAAGGGGGCGCACGTGTCAACGGACAGGGGCCAGGAGGGCACTCTGAGGACAGCGGGCCTGTCACAGGAGTATGCCAAGATGGAGCTTTTTCTTTCATTTGGTTCCTCTTTGTTTTTTTTTTTTTTAAATATTATTATTATTATCATTTTGTAATTATGGTTTTACCAGGAAATCTAAAAGAGGGTACCAACATGAACAGGCCATGTAGACATCGTGCTTGTGCCTCCTTAACCACCTCCACGAATCTTTCAAAACGGAGCAGTCCCCGGCCCTGCCGTGGGATGTGTCTGTGCACACGGGGCGGGGAAGGGCGCGAGCCAGCAATTACCTCAGTTGGAGTGACCTCATTGCCATAGTACACGGGCATCAAGTCGTCCTCGCCCACGGCATAGGCCACGTGCAGGGGAACTCGGGGCACGAAGGTGGCACCGTGGAACAGGTCTCGGTAGAGGCCATAGTACTCTGCCAGACGCTGCTTGTGGTAGGGGCCACAGGTCTTCTCCCACTCAGCCCGCACAGCCTCCAGCGGGATCCGCGCTGGGAAGGAATAATGCCACTGGGATGCGCAGTGGGGGCAGGGACACGCCGGGGTCCTCTCCCCTGGGAGGGCCTACCTGTGCGGAGACGGGCGGCTCGCTCCTCCTCCACACTGGACCGCAGCTCCCGGAGGACCTGTTTTCGCTCCAGCAGCTGTTGGGTCCGACTGATCTTAGGTGGAGGCAGCCCAATGTCAATCTTGTCTTTGGGATCTGGGACGGAAGATGTGTTGGAGTAGGTGGGATCATGTCTTGGTAAAGCCACCTGTCCCTACCTAGTCTTCTCACCTGCCCAACCTCTGCTGCTAAAGCTTTCCCCTTGATTCACAAATCAAGCCATACTGTGCCGTGTCTACTTCACAAACCTGAACCGGATCCAGTTGCTAAGCAAACAGGGTAAGCTTAAGATTGTATTTTCTGATCCCTAAACCAAGTTACACTGTCTAGAGGTCATGGGAAATAGAAGCAGATGGTCTCTGAATTATAGTTGGGATCACCTTCAAGTCTGTTCACAGCTGGCCACAGACACACCCCTGTGTCCTCAGTAGAATTAACAACTGAAGCTGGCAAGCCTGAAGGAAGCACCTCCCACACTTCATGAACAAATCATACAGGTTGCCTAGGAAATGTGTTACAATTCAGATTCTGACTCAGCAGGTGAGATGGGGCCCAGAACCGCATCTCTAACAAGCTCCTCCTAGTTAATGCCTGTTGCTGGTCCCAGTAGCAACTGAGTAGCAAGGCCTGAGAGAACTTTCAATCCAACACCTTTTCCCATTTGCATTCGACAATATATAGCACGCAGTGAACCCTCATCAGAGATGGCATTAGTCTTAAGAATTCCAATGGGCTGTGTTCTTTAATCCTCACAATTTTGTGACAGGCACGATTACTTGGTTTTATAGTTGAAGAAAGCGAAGCTCAGAGAAATCATTCCCAAAAGGTCACGTGGACTTGGTTAAAGCAGGCTGTGCAGATTCCATGCCTGTGTCCTTAACCACCAGAAACATCGCCTCTGTAAATACTTTCCAAAGGATGCACTTGTAAGTTGCTCAAGGGCAGGGTCTCAGAGTCACCCTGCCCAGGGCTTTCAAGTTCATTCAGCAAAGTACTGTACACCTATGTGCTGAGCATTATGCGGGTGCAAGGATCCAATGATGGTCAAGACTGGCAGGATTCCTGTCCCTAGGGAGCTCATAACTGGTAGGAAGGCGAAGAAAGAAAAGATTCAGGATACAGTGAGGCCAAGGCTATGTACAGAATATTTTAGGAGCGTAGAGGGTGGTTCTAATTCAGAATGGCGGGGCGGGAGTCGGTCAAGAAAGGGTTTTAGGAGTAGAAATCTGTAAAGTAGAACTCTAATAGTAGGGGAAGGGAATCTTCCAAGTAGCAGGGGACAACAGATGTGACAAATTGTGGTGGGACT
The DNA here is from genome assembly GCA_004027375.1 of Macroglossus sobrinus. Lineage (NCBI taxonomy): Eukaryota > Metazoa > Chordata > Mammalia > Chiroptera > Pteropodidae > Macroglossus > Macroglossus sobrinus. The sequence goes on along the minus strand of PVKZ01001482.1, from coordinate 170,289 downwards.
ACACCGCCAACAGTGCGCAAGGGGACACAGGCTGGCTCTCCGCCAAAGCTCGGGGAGGACGCCGGTGGGACCCCCCTCCCGAGTCCCGAGGCTGGCGCCCACAGCCCCTGCTCCGGTCGCCCCGCACCTGACTTCTCCCCGAAATGCTCCTGGTAGGTCCGCCACCAGTGCGGGGCCCGCGCCTCCTGCTCAGCCTGGCGCCGGTAGCGGTCGAAACTGCGATACTTCTCCAGCCGCTCCAGGTTGCTCACATCGATGTCCTCATTGGGCATCGGCCCCAAAGGGGGAGTGCGGCGGCTCAGCGCGGCTGCGGGCAGTGAGCGGAACGTCAGGCCTGCTATGGCCCGGTCTCACGGAGGCCGGGGCGGGCGCTGGCTCGAACCCCACGGCTCAGGCTAAATGGGGACCTCCAAGAACCCCAGACCCCCAGAACCCTCACCCGAGGTGCTGAAGCCCCGCCATCCCTGACTTCTGCACAGCACGGGTCGCCACCAGGGCGCCGCCATCTTTCCTCACGTCGGCGCCGCCGCTCCTAGGCCCCCGTAGAGGTGGCCGGAGCGGCGCCTGAACGCACCGCGGAGGCCACGCCCCCGCCAGACCCCGCCCCCGGGTCCGAGACCTAGGAGCCACGTCCCCTCTCAGGCCCCCGACTCCTCCTTCCCGGGATCCCGGAACTCCTTCCTCCCAGCGGCAGGCGGCTGCGGGCCCGGGGCGCCCGGGCTCCGGAAGTTCCCTGTGGACGGCGGGGCGAAGCTGTGCGCGGTCGGAGTCCCTGCCCGGAGCCGGCCACCAGGGGGCAGCACAGACCAGGAGCAGTAGGCAGGGCCAGGCTTCCGCCGCGAAGCGAGGAGGTTGGCACTTTGCGGGACTCCGGGTGCACCTCTGGACTCAAACCCCGGAAACGGTATCCTGAACCCCTCAATGGTGCAGCAGCACGGGCTGGGGGCGGGGTGCGAGCACGGATGCTGGAGTCAGGCTGCTTGGGTTCAAATTCCAAATTGTGATCTCGCGCCTTTGCAGCTGCCTCATTTGGAAAAAAACAAGGCTTGTAACAGCAGTACTTAACTCATACATTTGTTAGGATTAAATTAATTAATATATATATATATATATATATATATATATATATATATATATATATATATATATATATATATATAAAGTACTGACTGTGGTATGTGTGTTAGCTTTTGATCACCCCCAATTTACTGGTATCCACAGAGCACATAAGCGACCTGGTTAAGATCGTGCCTCTGCCTAAATCCTTCCAGGGCTGTGTTGCTCTTGGGAGCCAGCGCTAACAAGTTAAAACTTGGTACTCCTGGTGATCTGGCTCCTCTGTCCCCGACCTCCAGCTTCCGTGACCCCACACATTCTTCACTTACTCAGCACTTCGCTTCCTCGGGCACAGGAACTTTACACAAGCTGTCACTTCTGCCTGCCGCTCCTCACCTTTCCCCTAGTGGCCTGGCTGCCTCCCAGCCCCAGGGGAGTGGCAAACCAGCTCGGGGCTGGCTTGTCCCTTTGCGAATGGAGCAGCACAGGGCCTCCTGCCCCGTCCAGCGCGGCTCTGGAGAATGTGCCTGAGTGCGAATGGTGGGAGATGAAGAAAAGAAAGAAGACAGAAAGTTGGGATCGGGAGGTCCACTGTCTGCTGATGGTGGAGCAGTGGCGGTTTTATTTTTGCAAGCTGCTTTTATATGAGAACATACTGGTTGGCATAAGCAGTTTCCCTCAGGCAGAACAACACGGTTTCTTCTACTTTCCCCCAAGCCATATCTTATCATGACCTTCAGCTTGTTATACTTTCTTGTTCTCAGAAAAAGTTTATGGAGGCGAGGTAACAGTGGACTTTAAGTTGACAAGGTCCTTACAATCAGCTTACAGTCCACTGTCCACAGCCTCCAGGGACAGAGGTGTGGGGTTTGCTGGTCTACCAGGTGGATCCTATTTCACCATTAGCCCTTATCTTCGAGAGACATTCTTGTTCTCTCTCAGTCAGTCCTAGAACCCTCCAAGAGTGGAGGTGGGTTGGAATTTAACTTTGCAAGGTCCTGCATGGATTCCCACGCGTATCAACTACAAGCCAATAATAAATATGAATAACTCTTGAAAATGGAAGCAATGGAGCTACCAGTGTCTTTTATTGTTACTTTCCACCAGTCTTTCGCTCTGTAGGGAACTGAATTAAGTTAGCATCTGGGTTATGACCTGGAGTTGCTTATAATTCTGAGGGGGAAGAGACAGATCAGCAGATACACCACACTCATTCCTGTATGCAGCCCTCTACCATCTGTATTCTGGTAGAAAGCTGATAATAAGGGGATAAGTAAGCTTGCCACACCTTAATGCCAGTGTCAGCCGAGCATAAATGAATCAGGAGGTTTTGGCTAGAAATACATGGTAACGATTTATTCAAGGGTCTTAGGATTTGCAAACCATAAACATGACTGGGCACTACCCAGAGTGTTCCGAAGAAGAAAGTAGTTCTTACAGTAAAGAGTACCTACTTGAGAGGAATCAGTCCTGCATTCTTTGCTTCTGGGTTGGTCCGAGATGCTAATCTTCCCCATGTCTGGTGGTCTGGATAATGGACGTCGGGCAGTGTGGATCTGTGACATCCTTTCCTAAGTCCTTCAGGGAGTAATTAGAAGGTTATCTATAGAATACGTAAATGTATATGTATAATTTCCAGGCATAACTGGAGAGTTCAAAATTTTAATTTCCTAATTAAAGCAAAAGTAGAATCGTCTCCTCAGACCTCAGCCTACTTGATTATAGTAATTTAGGCACCTTGGTTATAGTGACCGTTTTATTTCTTCACTCCTCTCAAGGGAGAGTGATATAGAGCTGTTAGTTACAGGCACTGAGTAACCATCTCCATCTGGCTGGTTTCATGGGCACTGGTGTCATCTGAGTGACACCACCCAGTTGCCCAAGCCAGAAGCTTGGGGGTTCTCTTGGACACATCTTCTTTCCCAGTTTCCATCCTGACCCTCTATGTCAGGCACCAGGTCCTGTGGGGTCACATTCCTGGTATAGTGCTGTCCTCGGTCTCCTCTGCTTCACTGCCAGGCAGCCTTCTGGCAGCTTCCCGGTCCCGGTCCGGTCCCGACTCTTGCCCCCTCCTGTCCTCCACCCAGAACCACAAGGGGGTCTCTAAGGTGCAAATATGGTCCCGCCCTGTTTAAAACCCTTGGATGAACACTTTTTGCCCTGAAGATAAAAATTCAAACTCTTCAACAAGATATACAAAGACCGATGGGCCGGCTCCCTAATTCTAAATGACTTCCTGTCTTGAAGTCCGAGCTCCTGCGGGTATCCCTGCACGCCCCCTCCCCCACGTGTGTGCCTGTGACCATCCGCGTGTGCGTCAGGTGACTTAAATGCCAGCTGCTCCTGGGATGTGCCCATCCTTAGAGCCCTTCGGCTCTTCACACAGGTGGGAACTTGTTAGGTGTGTGGCCAGAGGAGGACCGAATCTGGAGCTTCCACGAGGCTTCTAATGGGACACGTGGGGCTCCCGTCCTGCGCGAGGCACGGACGTGGGCGGCAGCTAGAACTGCTTCAGGGTGGCACTGTGTGTAGCGGCCGCACCGATAGGGCTGGGCTTTTGGAAGCAGAGCTCAAACGCAGGCTCTGCTATCTGCTTTGTCACCTTGGGCATGTTCATGCATCTCCCTGAGCCTTAGTCCCTTCCCCTGTGGAGGAGGGGTGATAACCATCTCCCCTTCTCCTGGCCGTGGTCCAGCCAGCAGGCGTGTAGCGTGCAGGCTGGAGGATCCCAGCCTGGCCTGTTTTACAGCAAATCACAGCGTCACAGAGCAAACATTTCTACGAAATAAGGACAAACTGCTGAGCCGTGTCAAACTGGGAGAAACCAGTCGTTGAGAATACAGCAACTTGATAGGTCCAAGATAAAGGCTGTAAACTATAGGGAAATAAACAAGGTCCCTCTGAAAGCTGTTCCGAGAGTCAGACACACAAACTGGACCTGCTCAGAGCCACCCAGCACCGCCCTCCTCTGCCTCCCTGCGCACGGGGACCCTTCCTCCCACGGAAGGTGACACACTGCTCGCAGAGAGAAGCCGCTTTAGACTTGTGATTTTATTAGTCGAGTCCCTCTGTGGTGGGTCCGTAACCCTTCCAGCCAGGCCCAACGCCCACATGTGGAAAGGGGCCTGTCTGGGGTGGGGACGGCCTGGGTGTGGTCTCTCTCGGTCCCCCTGTGCTCTGTCATCTTCGTCCCCCAAGCTGTGGCTTTGTGGCAGGAGAACAGCACAGAGAGAAGCCTTCTTGCCCTGTCCCTCCCCAGGCCCCTCCGTCACCCACAGCCCTCCACCCACCTCTGGGGAGCCTGTTAGAGGCCGAGGAGGCCACTGTCCAAGCCGAGCTAGTCACTCGGGCAGCTGGGAACGAGGCGGGGACTTGGTGTGAGCCCCTCAGAGCATGAAGGGCTGGCTGAGTGCCAAGAGCACGTCAGACTGTGAGGTAAAACCCGGCTGGCACGGCACCCTCCCTGCCCCTGCCCCTGCCACGCCCTCGGTCAGGAGGCTAAGAAGGCCCTTCAAATGGGTGGCCTGACTCCACGTCCCCATTAGGCGGGCGACACCGTGCTGTCTCTGCCGGGCAGGCAGGTGGCCGCCTGTGGCATTCTTTGAGAAGACTCCTGCCTCAGAACGGGCCCAGGTGAAAAGATCCCCAAACCATCCGCCTGCCACGGAGGGGAGGGGTCAACAGAGCCCAGTCAGACCCCTGGGTCTGAGCTGAATGTCAGCAGGGCAGAGGGACCACAGCCGTGGCTGGCAGCGTCTTGGGGCTGAGACGCCCGCAGCATCGTGTCACCCCAGAGGGCCCTGAGGCACGGCGGGCACGCACGGAAGGACACGCTTGCTCCCTGTCCACAGGAAGAGCTGTAATCAGCTCCTGGGTATCGCAGAGCCTTCCCTGGGCACCCCTCCCCGGGCCGGCAGCCAGCAGGGCGGTGGGACAGAGTGCCGGGTCTGAGGCCTCTGCTGAGGCGGCGGCGGGGCCCTTCAGGCCGAATGCGATGTCACATTGTAGGAAGCGTTCTTCAGGGTCTCCAGGAAGAACTGCTCATTCTCCAAGAAGTCTCGGTCCTGAAAGGCAGGGCTGGGTGAGCCGTCACCCTGCGGCTCCCTCCTGTACCTAAGACACTGGTCCAAGGGACTGAGCGCGAGGTGGACCCTGGGTGCCGCCTAAGCCAGGCCTCGCTCTCGGGGCCTCTCCCCACTTCCTCCCTGGCTTTGCCTCCCCTGCCCCTCTGGGAAGCAGCAGGGGGCAGGGAAGGAGCCCAGGCACTGGGGTGGGACCAGGTCTCTGTCCTGCTGAGGCCACTCATTAGCATATGACCCCATCTCCCTAAGCCTATCTATAAACTGGAGATAACGACCCTACCTGCTTTGTAGGGCTGGGTCAAGGTAAAGGCTTATAACGTACATAGTTTTCAGTACAGAGCCTGATGCACTGGAAATGCTCTGAGAGTGATAACAGCTGTCATTATCACTAGGGTGATATATGCAAAATCGCTTCATACAGAACCTGGTCTGCAGGATGCTTGCTCACTAAGCCATCTGCACCATCACTGTCCTCCAGGGGGTGGGCTCAGATCTCCTACGAGCCAGGCTGCCTCTGCCCTGAGCTGCTGGTCACCACGGGGACCCGTAGGGGCAGTGGAGGGCGGGCTCTCCACCCAGGATGCGCACCTGCTCAGCCGTGTGTTTCAGCAGCACCAGCTTGGCGTGGAGGTGCGAGGGGCCCAGGCCGGCGGGCGGCTGGCTGCACCGAGGGTCAGCAGGAGCGGGAGCCACGATGGCTGCAAAGGCCGAGGGGCAAGTCAGGGACCGAAGTGTCGGGGGGAGGACAGGATGGCCACGGCCTGTCTCCCCAGGGCCTTCTCACCACTGCGGACGGGTGCAACAGGGACCAACCTTCTGCGCACATCCACCCCAGGGCCAAAGTCCCATCTTTCTGGAGCCACTTACCACTGAGGCCAGAGGCTGGCAGGCCCTGGGCCCTGGTGAGCAGCCTGATGGGACCAGAGGACAGGTCCTGTCGGACACGGTCCAACTGCAGTCTCTGCTGAGCCAGACTCAGATGCTCCTGTGCCCCAGCCCCAGAGAGGCCCACTGTGAGGGTGGGAGACGGGTGGGGACGGGCGGCTGGGGGGGCCGGGCCGGGGCGGGGCGGGGCCTTGCCTGGTGCATGTGTTGCTCCTGCTGCCGCAGGCGCTCCTGCTGCTGCTGCACCAGCTGCAGCCGGGCCTGCTGCGCGGACTGCACCTGCTGGGCCTCCCGCAGCGCCCGCTCCCCCTCCTCGTACTTCTCCGAGGCCACCTGCGGGGGCAGGGGGCCACCTGGGTCAGCAGGCGGGCCGGAGGCAGGGCACCAAGGGAGCCCCGACCTCCGACCTCGCCCGTGAGCTGAGCCGCCGGCACCTGGCTCATCCTCTCCACCTCCTCGGCTCGGAGCCGGGTGCGCAGGGCGGCCGCGCTGACCCTCTCCTGCTCCCGCCGCAGCTCCTGCCGCTCCCGCTCCAGGGCCTCCCTCTCGGCGGCCAGCTGGTCCTCCTTGGCCCGGAGCTCGCTCGCCCTGATCTTGAGCTCGGCCTGCTCCTGGAGATGGCAGGGCCTTCGCTGCATTCTCCCCTTGGGAGTCACGCTGGGCCCTGCTCGGGTTCGGGGACCCCCTGGCCCGCCCGCCCGTTGCTACGGCTCCACACGGTTTGAGTCTGGGAGGAGGCCGTGGGGAATGGGGTCCGAGGACCAGACGAGCCAAGCCTCGGTGCTGCCCCTCAACCCCGGGCTCAAATTCTCCGAAGCCCGGTTGCCTCATCGCTAGCGTCTCTACGTCACGGGGACATGGCGAGGGCCGAGTGAGCCAATGTGTCTAAAGCACCCCGAACAGGAGGAGGAAGCCGCTGTCCTCGCACGGCCGCGACCCCGGCGCTGTGCCCTGTGCCCTGTGCCAAGCACGCCCACCCGGGCAGGAGCGGGCAGCGAGGGCGGGCGGCCGGGCCAGCGGCGCGGGGCTGGTGACACTGGGCCCTACCTTGGCCAGGCTGACCAGGGCGCCCTCCCGCTTGCTGTCCACTTGCAGCGCCCGCTCCGCCTCTCGCTCGGCCCGCTCCTTACTCAGCTTCTGCTGCGCAAAGAACTCGGCCCACTCGGCCGCCAGGCGCCGCCGCTCCTCCCCGCACTTGTGCATGACGGCCTTCTGCTCCTCCAGCAGGGCGCTCTGCGACAAGGGGACAAGGGTGTCGGGGCGAGGGGGTGAGGGCTGAGTGTCCCGGACGCGGGGCGGGGCCGGCCCCCCAACGCGGTGTGGCGGGACCCACCTTGGCCCGCTCCATCTCCTCCCGCTCCACGGCGGTCTGCCTGGCCACGGCCCTCCTCTGCTCCTCCAGCGCGCGCTGCGTGGACTCGGCCTTGGACTGCTCGGCGCTCACCCGCCAGCGCTCCTGCGGCGAGGCCGGGGCTGAGGGTGCGCTGCCTGCGCCCGGGGAGCCGGGCAAAGCCCCTGCGTCTCCCACGCTATGCCGCAAACACCTCCTTTCTCCAGAGGCACAAACCCAGGGGCGCCCGGTGAGGATGGCCAGGCCCAGCCGCTGGGCGGGCTGGAGGCAGCGGCGCCCTCACGCCCTGAACCGCCAGCGATGGCTCTCAGCCACCATCCGCCATCAGTCCAGCAGGCAAAGCGCCAGGGTGGGCGTGAGGCTGCAAGGCCAGGGGACGCGGGGCACAGACAGCACGAGGCCAGAAGCTGGACTGTGCCTGGGCCGAGGCAGAGGCTTAATGAAGTTACCAAGCGAGGGACTGAACAGATATGGCTCACAATACCAAAACATCCACATCTACACAGTGATACGCCCACAGGCTGTCTATGATTTCACCAAGGGCTATCTGGCTAGAGGGTAACTTTAACTTTCTTTATTCTTTCCTGTATTTTAATTTTATTCAGAGAAATGTATCATGACAACCTAGCACAAAAGGAAGAAAAGGCAGTATTTCTCTAACAGTAGAGCTTGCTCTCATACACGAAAGCTGCGTAGGGAGGCCACGGTGTGTCTGCTACAGCTCAGGAGGCGAGAGCATTTCTTCCAACGTCATAGGCATCAGCTGCCGTGACAAGTTTGAGCGAGATGGGCAGCTGATGGGCCGAGGGGCTCAGCTGTGGCGGGCGAGGGCAGGGGCAGCAGGGGCAGGAAGGGGCGGGAGAGACGGCAGAGGGACGTCCGGAGGCTGAGGTCAGAGCATGGCTGACACTCCGTGGGGTGCTCTGGGGAACACGGGCCCGTGCTGGAGGGCAGCCCCACCTGCTCCAGCAGCCGGCTCTGCTCGCTCAGGCGGGCCTCCATCTTCCCGATGACCTCCTGGAGCCGGCTCCGCTCCTCCTCCATGTCCCGCTGCTGCCGGCCCAGCCTCTCCTGCAGCGCTGGGGGCGGCCCACAGGGGCTCACTGTCCGCCCCCCCTTCCCACCGTGACCGGAGGGGACGGGGGGACACGTGGCTGCGCAGTACCTCGGAGCTGCTCGTCCCGCTGCCGGACGCCCAGCTCCCACTCCTGGGCGGTGCTGAGGTGCGAGGCCTCCACGCGGGAGGCCAGCTCGTTCAGGCTGCTGGAGAATTTCTCCATCTGCTCGATGACACCATTCAGGGACCTGGGGATGGATCGGGTCACCAAGCCTGGGGGCCCCAGCACTGCCCCGCTGGGGCGGGCAGGGCCCGGGCCCGGCCCTTACCGCGTGTGGGAGGTGGCGCTGGTGACCGCGTCGATCTCGCGGTCCTTCAGCAGCTTCAGCCGCTGCAGCTGCTCCTCGTGCTCCCTGCGCATGTCCAGGATGGAGGCCCTGGGGGGCGTGGGGACAGCGGCTCAAGGGCAGCAGGCTCACAGTGCACACTGCTCCCAGGGTCGGTCCGGCCGCTGGACAGGAGGGTCCAGCAGGCGAGCAGGTGGACCTGGGCTGCGTCAGCCCACGGCGCTCGCTGCTCCAGGCCCTGCCCGGACAGCCAATGACCCCTGGGCCCTGCGGGCTCGCCCTCTGCCCCCGCAGGGCCGTGGGCCAGTGTGCTCGGCCTGGGGCCTCACCCAGAAGGGAAGGGGCCAGGCCTCGGTTCGAAGGCTGCTGGGTCGGGGCTCAGGGGCTCACGGCGGTCGGGTGACTCTGGCCACCCTGGGAGCCCGCGTCCTCACCGCTGCAGCTCCCGGAGCCGCTCCACCTCCTGGTCTTTTTCCTGCATGGCGGCTGCCAGGCGCCGCTGGTGCTGGGCGGTGAGCTCGGCGCGGGCCTGCTCGGCCGCCTGGCACTGCGACAGGTACTGGCCAGACAGCTCCTCGTTCTCTCTGCGCAGCCGCTCCTCCCGCTGCTGGTACGAGGTCTCCATCACCTTGACGCGGCTCCTGCCGACGGAAACCCGGCCGCAGGCCTGTCTGAGCATGAGCCCCGGGGGGCCCCGGGGGGCCCCGGGGGCCGCAGGCAGGGGAGGGCGGACCTGTGCGCATTCTCGATGAGCTCCAGGTCGGCCTGGTGTCGCTGCTGCAAGCTCTCCAGCAGCAGCTGGTGCTGGGCCCGCTCCAGCTCCAGCTTCCGTACCTGGAAGACGGCGAGGGGGGCAGCGTGGCGGCCGGGCTGCCCGAAGAAGCCTTCCAGCCCTCACGCTGACACCCTCCCACCACAGCCGGCTGCCCCCGGCCCCTCACCTGGGCCTCCAGGTCTGCCAGCCGGGCCTGACTCTGCAGCAGCTCAGCCTGGAGCTCGGAGGTGCCGCGCTGAAGCTGCACTTGAGCCGCCAGCAGCTGCTTCTGGTATTCCGTGCCAGGCAGCAGGCTCCGTGCTAGGGGCTCCGGGAGCAGGGACTGCAGGTGAGGGTAGATTAGGTAGGGGACAGGGACTTGGCTGAGCTCACCTACCTCTGGGCCTCTGCTCACTAGACTTCCCAGGCCTTGCACCTGATCTGGGGCGGCAGACAGGGACAAGGACGTGACAACCAGAGGCCAAGGATGAGGCCTTGGAGAGTCACAGGGTCGCTGCACCTCCCCTCTCTGGTCTGGTCAGGAGAATGAGTCCCTTTCTCCCTCAGAACATCCTCCCTGCAGGGGTTCCAGATTCCCAGGGAAGAGCTGCGTCCCAGCAGTCTTAGCTGCGTCCCAGCAGTCTTAGCTGCGTCCCAGCAGTCTTAGCTGCGTCCCAGCAGTCTTAGCTGCGTCTCAGCAGTCTTAGCTGCAAGGGCTGATGACACGGGCCCTTTCTATCGGGCCTTAAGTCCGGATGATGACAGCTACTCTGCTTCTTGCAGGCTGCTCGCCACCCACCATCCTCAGAGGTGCTTCTAGGTCACCAGGTTTAAGCTCTTAACATGGCTTGGCCTCCTCAGGCCCAGGGGTCAGAGGTGACTGCCCTGGCTTTCCAGAGGGAGTGACACCTGCAGCCCTATTCTTATCGGAGCATTCTGGCTGCCCCTGCCTGGGGGCCACCTTTAATTCCCTGTTGTGCTGGCAGATTAGCACCCAGCTCTGCCTGGGGGTGACAAGGCGAGAGGTGCTGCTGGGAAGAGCCCGGTGAGCTCTCTGATGTCACCACGTGGTCTTTCTGGCAGGTTGTCAAGTCAAACAGCTGTTGCTACCTCTGAGACGGGAGAGTTGCTCCCTGGGCCTGAGACCTACGCCTGTTTGTCCGCCCTCCCTACCTGGACAGGCGCAGGCAGCCCTGTGGGTTCCTGGGAGCGTGGGGCACACAACGCAGGCTCTGAAAATTAAATGGCAGAGAGCTGAGTGGGAGGGGGGGCCCCAGAAGCCCCCGTCTCGTGGGTGCTCCAGCTTCACTGACTTTGGGGAGCCCCAAAGGCAGCTCAAAGTGCCTCTTTCTTACCCAGAGTTAACCCCCAAACAAAGCGGAAAACAAACCAGTGCTTGCGAGGTCTCCAGGGGCTGTGTCCTTCTTCGGGTCACCTGCATGGAGGGCCAAGGAGGCCTGGTTCCAAGTCACAGGGGACCTGAGGACACAGGGATGGGGGGTGGCAGGGACAGTAAAGGACAACATCAGGTTCAAGTGGAAGGCAGGAAACGCCCCGGGGGCTGGCGGTTCACCGCAGTGCAGCTTCAGGTGGGTAAAGAGGACGAGGACCCGGCGTCAGGGCGCCCCTCACTCAGCGGGCCCGACGCAAGGCATTCAATGCCACACGGCGACGCACAGCCGTTCGTCCCCTCTAAGGAAGAAGGCCGTGCCTGTGCCGGTCCCCAACGTGCTTCTCACCACCCTCAGCCCCGGCTGCGACTTACCCCGAGGTGGCACACCCGGCAGGCGGCTTCTGTGCTGCTGCTGCTGAGGCCCCTCCAGCAGCTGCGTGTTTGAGCCCCTGAGTGCTGGCGACGGGCTGGCTGAGGGAGCAAACGTTAAAGCGAAGCTGGCAGGGTCCAGGTTTGGAAAGATGGAGACAGGGCAAGGCCCAAGCGTGAAGCTGTGTGGCTGTCCGTCGTCCCGCCTCCCCGGGCTCTCCTGCCGTTCCCACCATCCTGTCTTGGGGATTCTCCCAAGTGTGAGCCCCTGGCCTTCCAGAACCCCACTCCGCCCCGGTGCCCACCATGGCACAGGGAATGGATGCTGACCATCGGATGACAGTCCAAGGAGCGACAATGGCCATGTTATGGGCACCAGAGTCAAGTTCAAATTCAAGGCCTTTCGACAGAGGCTCGGCTCGTTCTCCCGCCAGGTCCAGCTGCCCCGTGAGCTCCTCCCTCCCGTCTGTTGTTCTAACTCCCTCCTCAGCTCTCAGGGTCAGTGAGCAAGCTTTTCCCCGGGCTTCGGCCCCAGGTCAAAGCCACTCTCCTCACTCACACCAACCCCAGGGCTGGGTGACGTCCCCGGCCTGCCACGTCACCTCCCCTTCGCGCTGGCCCCACAGCATCTTGTCATTTCCTCTGAATGATCCCGGCCTTGCCAGCCCCTTTTGCCCGCCTGCCCTCAGGGGTCCGTCACGGGTCCGTCACCGTCCTGCCCCACTGGCTCGCCCTTCCGTGGCATCCCCCAGGAGCCGCCTCTTGGCCACTGAGTGTTCTCTAACACCCCTGAAAAGCACGGCCGAGCTCGGCCCACACACGCGGCGTTTACTCCCGCTCGGGCCAGCAGGCGCACCAGGAATGCGGACACTGGGTCTTCTGCCGGCCCGAGGGCGCTGTGGGCAGAGCTGCCGCTCAGAGAGGGCTGCGTGCGAGCCACGTCAGGGCGTCCTCCGTCGCCTGCCCGAGCGAGCCAGCACCTATCCCCACAGCAGTTGGGGCCCCCCAGTCCCCTCGTGTCTGCACCTGGGCAAAGGTGGGAGCTTGAGGCTCCCCCGTGGGGCTCCGGGGGAGGGCACAGGTTAAGGACGGCGCTCTGCCCTGGGGCGCATGGCCGGGCCCTCCCTGCGCTAGAGACGGCAGCCCCAGCCCCAGCCCGTACCTGCTGGACGGGGGTCGGCCCGCCGCCCCTGCCGCGTTCTGGTCCTTGGAGGGGGCGGCGAGCTCCTCTCTGGCCGGACCTCGGGTCCTTTTCCGAGACAGGGCATGGCTCAGCCAGTCCTCCTCCTCCTCCCCGTCAGGGGTGCCCAGCTGGGAAGCCTGGCTGGCTTTGGCGGGGGCATCTGCGTCGTCGGGCGCTGGCTTGGCCCCCGAGGAGGAGGGGAGCCCAGCCGGGGCGGAGTGCCGGCCCACGGGAGGGGGCACGGAGGGCTTGGAGGATGCGGAGCCGCCCCTGCGAGGCTCTCTGGTGGCCGAGGGGGCGCGCAGGTCCCAGTCCTCTTCCTTGAGGCCCAACCAGTCGGCTCCGCCCTTCCTGGGGTGGGTGGGGCTGGACGCTGCGGGGGTGCTCTGCTTGGAGCCTGCTTCTCCCTTGAGGTCTGCGGCCCCTTCTGCCAAGAACCTACTTCAAGACAGAGAGGAGGGGTCTAAGGCAGAGCAAGGAGCCCGTCCCAAGAGCCCCCTTTCCCTCCGGCCTCGCCCTCTGCTGCTAGGGGGCGACGGCGAGTTCCACACCAAAGAGTGGGGTGCCCAGGAGCTCTGCGTGGCCAGCCCCAGGCCCCGGGAGCGGTGCCCGTGCCAGCCCAGGCGGCACAGCGGTGGCAGCTGAGTGCTGTCGTAGAGAGCACCGCCAGACGCGGACTCCTTGGATCCCGTCACGCCAGCCGGGGACAATTCTACCCGTCGCACACGGGACCGAACTACAGCCACGGGCACATGCGTCCAGAGAGGAAGCAGCTGGCCCGGGCGGTTTAGGTGTCGCATCCAGCGTCGTTTGTCACCTGTTCATTTATTCAGCCATTGCCTATGCTCTACTGCTCAGCTTCCAAGCACTAAACGCATGCCAGGAAAGGGAAAAAATGTCAGCATGTCTGTCTACACAGCTATTCAGAGAAAGAGAGGCTCGTGAAGCCGACACGGCAGAGTCTGGGTGGCGGGCAGCGGGGAGCGTGCCACACTGTCCTCACGACCTCTCCGTCACTTTGAAGGTATTTCAAAACACAGAGTTTAAAATAAACACTGGGAGAAAAGTTCCAAATGCAGACAAGTCCATCCACTACCGTGATGCAAACGGGGACGAGACCACTGACGGGGTCCGCACGGCAGACCCCCGGGTCCGAGAGGAGAGGCCGCCACAGGCCTCCGGCTTTGCGAGGCTTCGGGAGGCGGCGGGCCCACCCTCTCCCGCAGCCCGGGCTCCTGCTGGGGGCCCTCTCCCCCACCCGGCCTGGACTGCAGGGCTGGGCGACCTTTGCCTTCCTTCAGCACCCGCAGAGCCCAGAGCCGTGCCCAGCGTGGCCTCCCCAACGGGCCTGTCAGCGGCACGGGGCGAGGCTGGCCCGTCTGCCCTGTGGGCAGCCGGTGGGCAGGCTACGCTCCCTGCGGGACCGCTTACCTGACTGGCTGCCGGCGGGACTGCCGGCCCTCGGAGGAGCCCATGGTGGGCTGATAGGCCCCAAAGGTGAAGTCCTCGTCGCCCCAGGTGTCATCTTTGTCTGTGAATTAAGGGGCCTGTGATCGTGGGCACAGAGCTGTTTACACAGAGCTGAACTGGCAGCTTGACGAGTGTGACACGTGGAGGGGAGGCCGCCTGGGGGGGAAGCAGGGCTGAGGGGCTGGGCGTCAGCTCCACTCGGAGGAGCATGGGGAGCCGCCACACGCGGTGGCGGGCCCTGTGGGACGGCCCTGAGGTGTGGCCCTGAGCCGCGTGTGCCCCAGGCACGCTCCAACACGTGGCCCCAGGCGATGCTCCGAGAAACCCTGGTCCAGAGCGTTTTTCCAACTGCGAGCTGCCTCCAACTTTAATGAGTTGTAGCCAAAATCTTTATAAACCACATAGCGTATAAATAACAGTATTGAACATGGTAATTAATATTTCGTGACACTTGTCTCAGTTAAAATACGCATAATAAAGTGTGTGTGTGTGTGTTATGACGTAAAGTTTATTTCTTATTATGGGTTGTGGGAGAAACCTGCTCTGGGGGCCCCCCACCCCAAAAGCTTCCTTACCCTGTGGCCTCTGGTACTTCCTGTCCAGCTTGAACTCGCCGTGCTCCCCGGTGCCCGGGCGGGCCAGCAGCTGGGGGGCAGTGCCTCGCCCCAGCAGCTCGTCCAGCTTGGAGCGAGCGGGCCGGGGCCCTTCCCTGCAGGACGGGATACAGGGTAGGTGTGTGTGAATACGAGGCGCTCCTGGGGGCCCACGCTGCCCCCGCCCCCAGGCCTGGCCAGGGGCTCTCTGCACCTAAGGACCCTTACTGGTCTCCTGTCTGCCTCCTGTCCGCTTTGGGGCTGTCCCCAAACCCCAGGGCAGCCATGATGTCATCCCCATCGTCAAACAGCGACTCATCCTTCTTTCGGATGGGGGTGTCCCCAGGAGCTAGAGGAATGGAGGGACCTAGGAGACAGAACGCAGGGCGCCATGCCCACAGCTGTCTTGTCCTCAGCTGTGGCACGCTGAATGGGTTGAGGGGGGCGTTTCTCTGCCACTCTGATTTCTGGGGAGGCAGCAGGCCTCGCACGTGTCTGGTCCTCCACGGGACCCGACCGATCCCCAGCTCACACCCCCACCCCATTCTTATGGATAGAGAACCCCTCGGAGCCGGACCCCGGGCCGGCCTGCCGCCAGCTGCACCTTCCGCGGGATGAAACCAGCGCCGCCCCCTACCCGGGTCTCTGACTGGGGCTGGGCTCTTCTCCGAAGCCGCTTTACACTCGGTTCCCGGCGGCTTCTTGGCGACTCCTTCCTCGTCGTCGGACAGGAGTCCTGCCAACGGGTCTTCCAAGTCTCGGGAAGGAAAGCAGTGCTCAGACTGCACACGTGTGCAGGGAAAGAAGCCCTGTGCTGTGCTGAGGCACATAAACGGGCCCCTCAGCATCTGGGGGGGCTCCGACCAGACCGGGCTGGACGTGGGGAGCCAGGGGAGGGGGGCGGCCCTGGCCTGCGGCCCAGTGTGACTGCGCCGGGCTCGCCCATGGCCCCCGCTTCCGCTGTCTGCACAGCCTTCTGGGGACGTCCCTAAGGCATCAGAAGAGCAGGGAAACAACCATGCATTCGTGAAGATTCGGGAATCTTTCCTTTCCTTTATAAAATCTTCAGCTGGATGGGTGGCTTCAAAGTCCTCGCTAATGAGCTCCCCAAGTATCTGGGTGAGCACAACACAATCAGCCCCTCCCTGGGCCCAGGGCAAACTCCATCAGTGGCCATCGGCTGTCTGCGGCTCGTCTGACACACGCAGAGTCCTGGCCACAGCAAGGGAGAAGCGTCCCTCGGGCTGCTGCGCTCTCAAACCTGGAGCGTCCCAGGAGTGAGACTGGGTGGGGGGGGGGCCACGGGTACCTTCAAAGGAAAACTTCCTGTACGGCTGCCCCAGGCTTCCGGGAGAGGGAGATGACTTCTTGCTGGGAACGGCGTCCCCTGTAGAAGGCAAAGAGAGAGCAAGGTCGCAGGCCTGGGTCACCCCTGATGGAGGCTCTTCTGCCACACCCTGACTGGGGCAATGGGGTGGGGGTGGGGGGCGTATGACCGTGGACACAGTCCTGGGATGGGTCTACCCCTCCCCAGTTCTCACACAGGCTTCCGGCAGGAGAACGGATTCTGAAAGCCACCTCCTGCCGCCTAGTCACGAGTCACTCCAAACAGAGACATGGGTTTGGAAGACGCACAGGCCACCGTAACATTCTGCAATTTAAGTCAAATGGCTCCTCCAGGAGCTGCCGTGTTGGACTTGGACGTGGAGGAAATGGAGCAGCCCGAGGAAGGGAGGAAGCTCAACTTGTCCCCCTCCCCCGCCACAAACACTCACACACAGGGGGTTAGCCAGCCCCTGGCCTCTCCCTCCCAGGCACAGAAAACCCACAGGACAGAACAGCTTCCTTCTAAGCATCCTCCACATTTCCACGTCCCCAAAGCCTCCCAACGTCCGAAGAGCCAGGTCCCACTCACCTTTGTCGTTGGCTGTAAAGGCGCCAGCAGGTTTGGGGGTGCTGGGCGGCTCTTCTCTCCCAGAACCCTTTGCGGCACTTTTGCTAGAGGCTGGGTGAGACTTCTTCAGCCCTAGGAGCTCGGCGTCCATGTCGTCCAGATCCTGGGAGAGTGGGAAGAGGGAGGAATCCCCACATGGCTCAGCTGCGGGTTGCCAAGTGCCCTCATGCTCCCGGCAGCCTGGCGGCGACGGGACAGTGCCTCCGTTTTCCATGGGGGAGAGTCGGGGACGTGAGCTGGGGAACCGACCCGACAGGGGCACAGGACAAGGACAGAGGTAGGGCCGAAGCACAAAGTCTCCGTGCGCCCGGCCTCAGAGAAGCCTGGAGGTCCTGGACTGGCACGGCCCAGCCACCGCCGCTGCCGTGACGTGAGAACGAACAAGTGGCTGGCACCTGCTCTCAGCCACGTCCCGCACAGGCTGAGCCAGTGTCGGAGCCCTGTTCGCAGCGGGGACGAGGCGGCAGGACCCTGGGGTCTAAGACTCCCAAACGGACGGCCGCTGGGCAGTGGGAAGGGGCCTGGGACATTCTGTCCAATGTCGAAAAGGACGCTGGACTCCTCAGCCTGCCTGGCTCGGGCAAGCAGTGCGCGATTCAGGGAAGCAGTGTGACAAGTGTGATGGGAACGCTGCCCCATGGTGGTGAACGGTGACATCAGGGACCTGCAGGGACCGGGCCAGGAGGGGACGGCGGCCAGGCTCTCCGGGCCGCCACGAGCCCTCGGCGCTGGCTCACTAAATGCTGACCTCGGCAAGGGACGAAGACTTCGTCTGAGGGGGGTGGCTGGCGCCCGAGGGGCAGAATTGCGAGAAAACAAGGGAAAATGAGAAAACTATTCAGAAAAAAAAGATGAGTTGGGAAAGGAAACGGAATCAAAGGTAACCGGGCATCGTGGGGGCTGAGCTCAGGGCTCTGGAACGAGAGACTCCAAGTCACCACCAAAAAAACTCATCCCTCGACTGGAAGGTCACGGCCGGGGTCCCAGCTGGCCAGCCTCGGGAAGGGGCGATTTCAAGCTGGGGTTAAAGAAATGGAATCTGGAGTCAAATAGGGCACAGACCCTGATTCTTCAGGGCCCCACGGGGCCCAAAGCAAGCATTCAGGCTTGGCCCAGGGCCAGGGCAAGTCGGGGTAACTAGGGGGCCGTGAGCCAAGGTCAAGTAGGAGCACGCTGCCTGCTGGCTGCTGGCTGCTGCTGGACAGAAGCAGGGTGGGGGTGGGGTGGGGGACAGAGGGCAGCTTGAGGTTTCAGACTCCACCCAGGCCACCCGAGCACTGGGAGAGTATGCTCTTCTTACAAAGTCTTCAGAATTTACGCCTTACAGTTGCATTGCCAGCACAATTTACAACAGCCAGGATAATGGAAGAAACCTAAATGCCCACTTGGATAAAGAAGTTATGGTTCATATATACTCAGCCATTAAAAAAAATGAGATCCTACCATTTGCAATGACATGGATGGACCTAGAGGTTCTTATGCTGAGTGAAATAACTCAGAGTTATTTCAAAGATAAATACCATATGATTTCATTTATATATGGAATCTAAGGAACAAAAAGAACAAACTAATCAAAAACAGACTTACAAATACAGTAGACAATTTGGTGATGGACACAGCAAAGGGGGTTCGTGGGACAGGGAGAATGGGGTGAAGGGTTAAAGAAGTACAAATTAGCAGTTGATAGCTGGTCACGGGGATGGGGAGCACGGCAGAGGAGATGCAGTTAAACATTAACATGATGGCTAGGTAGAGGGCCAGGGGAGGGAGGGAGCAACTAGGGGATCGTTTTATGAACTATATAAATGTCTAATCAATGTACTGTATACTTGACACTAATTAAAATGAAATAATTAATTTTTAAAAATTGCATTGCCAGGGTTAGCTTGGGGCTTGATCTAATAAGAGGACAGCTGTACTGAAGGGAGCTGGCAGGGGGTGTGGAGAGAAACAAGGAGAAAGGTTACGAATAAGCTTTAGAGGAGACGGTCTCCCTCTCTCTCCCGCTAGGTGGTGCAGGGGTGGAGGGACACAGCTAGGTGAGACTTCAGGCGGGAGCTGGCCCCATCTCGTCTGAGACCTGTGGCTGATGTGTGACGGGCTGGGGTGAATCTCTATGAACCGGGGAGACTGGTTCGCACCCACAGGGGCAGAGGGCAACAGCTCACGGGTGAGTGCCACTCCTGCCCTCAAGCTCCTGCACGCAAAGGGAGGCGTTCCAGGGAGCATGAAGGCTGTGCAGGAAAACCCAGTACCGCCCCACCAGAACCGCCCGGGCCGCTTCATTACCTTCATGGCCTGGAGCATGGCCTGCGGGTCTGCTTCTGAGCTGTCTGAAACCTAAGTCCACAGGAAGGTGAGGACGGGTGTCAGTCAGGCCCATCAAAGCTCAGGGTTCTCGCCCAGGGGCCTGGCTTCGGTGGGGGCAGGAGCAAAGCTGGGCCAGCAGGGCGTGAAAACGAGGGTGCTGCCCTCCCTCGGGGCCTGGGCGTTGTCTGCAGTGAAAGCTGCCCAGCTGTGGAGACCCAGTAAGGGGTGCCGCTTTCCCTCCCCCCCACAGCTGGAAAGACCATGTCCATCACAGGACTCGAACTACGCTGCTCCCTGTCCGCGTGACCCAACGGCGGGGGGTGTATCGTGGAAGTGCAGTTAGAACAGGCAGCGTCCGAGGCTCCAGCAGCTGCTAGGGGCCCTGCCCCTGGGCCAGCCCGCTGGTAGGAGGCAAAAGGATGCACTTGGGGCCCTTGGCAGCCCTCGGTGCTGTTTGGCACTGAACCTTTCCATGAGTAGTGGCGGGCCACAGAGCCCATCTCGCGGTTTCCGGGGGTAGGAAGGGAGGGTGGGGAGCAGGGGACGGGCCAGGCTCACCTCGGCATCGGCTCCTGCCAGGCCTGCCATGGTGCTGAAGGCGTCGTCTTCCCAGAGGGCCCTGCAAAGGGGTGGACGTGGCACCCACCCGCAACCCCCTGGCACTGGGCGACTCTAAGAGAAGAAGGGCTTAGAGGACCCAAGTGAACCTGGAGAGTCTCTTCTCTGGGAGAGCGGGGGTGCTAAAGGAATTTCGTGGCCACCTAACGCAGTGATTTTTAACTTTTTTTTTTTAAAGTGGTAGAGCCTCTTTTTAGAAACAAACTGTTAATAACAACAACGGGCAAGAGAATAAAACAGAACTGCTTTAGGTAAAATGAAGGTGGGGTGGAAAATTCGTACCCCGCCCCCCAATTCAACTGTCAGGAGAACCTGAGAAGAAAACAGGGGATGGGGGGGAAAGCGGGGCGCACAGTGAGCGGAAGGCGAGGGGCGGAGAGGCAAGGGGCATTTAGACTGAGCGGGGTCACGGGTTCCCGCCCAGGCTGTGCCTACTTTTTCCCAGCCCTCGCAGGCGGGAGCACCGGGGCGACGCCTGTGTCATCTCTGGCACGCGGAGCTAGTTTGACAGGCTTCTCAGGGAGTGTCGCTGGGAGAAAAGAAAACAAAAATGAGGTTATTTGGCTGCAGAGAACTGAAGTCAAGATGAAGAAGATCACAGGTTCCCCAGCAAGCTAGCCCCGCCTTCCCATGGGAAGAAGGGACAGTTTGGAGAAAGGGAAGTGGCCCCAGGGGCCGGTCCCACAACTTATCCCTTGAAAAACCTGAATACAAGCCTAAATGACAACTGGTGACAAAGGAGAGCTCGCACTACCTCATCCCGCCCGATCCCACCCCACTGCACGGAAATGCAGAAAGAACAATGCATTTCCACTGCTCGAAGCTGTTGGTTGTCACACAAGGGCCTGTGCTTTGTGGGTTCTTCTGGGCCAAGTGCCGGGAACCTCAGCCTTGCTGGACCTGCTGTCCCCGGTGAGCTCTGCATGACCCCGAAGCCCTGCTCCATCTCAGGACAGCAGACATGGACACAGAAGGTAAAGAGACTAGCGCCCCAAATAATAAGAAATGCTTACGATGCAACAGGAAGAAGGCAAATGACCCAGTTAAGAAATGGGCAAGGGACCTACATAAACCTTCTCCAAAGAGGACATATGAATGGCCAAAAAAAACCATGATAAGATGCTCAACATCCTCAGTCACCAGGGAAATGCACATCAGAACCACGATGACATGCAACTTTACACCTACGAGGATGGCTAGCATCCAAAAGGTAGACGAGAGCAAGAACTGACAAGGATGTGGAGAGGCGGGAAACCCTCTGCACTGCTGGTAGGAATGAAAAACAGTGCGGTTGCTGTGGAAACAGTTTGCTGGTCTCTCGAAATGTTAAACAGAGACGTATCACATAGTTGCATCAATTGCACAGCTCGGTTTACACCCCAAAGCACTAAAAAACGACATAGCCACACAAAAACTTGTGTATGAATGTCCGAAACAGCCCAGCCAGAACGTGGAAGGCATCCAGATAAGCATCCGCTAGGAAGGGAGAAAGGAAATGTGTAATCCACATAGAGAGGGATGAGGAACGGGACCTTGAAAACATTCCGCTACGTGAAAGAGGCCAGATGCAAAAAAGCCGCACACTATGGCAACTCTGTTCGATAAAAATGTCCAGAATAGGTGACACCATAGAGAAAGAAAGTAGATGAGTGGGGGCCTGGGGTGGAGGGGAGGCGGGGGATGGAGAATGGCTGCTAATGGGGGTACGGAGTTTCTGTGTGAGGTGATGAAAAGTGTTCTGGAATTGGACCGTGGTGATGCTTGCATGACTTTGTGAGTAAGCTAAAAGCCGCTGCATTGCATGCTTTAAAAGAGTATGTTTTATATGAATTCTCTCTCAATTTAAGAAAAAATTAAAAATAAAAGGAGAAAGCCTAAACCAGAGAATTCAGGGCATGGGGCACTTACTTGCATCCCCCAGGAGGTCACCAAGGACGTCATCAATGGAGCCTGGAACAGAAGGTGTGGTGTCACGACGTCGGGAGGAAAGAAGGCTGGTCCTTACGGCCCCCTGGCTGGACCCCTCACCCCAGGACCTCAGGTGTGTGGCTCTGTCTCCACTGGCCACCCGATGTTATTCTAACTCTCTGGCAACAAGTCACAGGCCTTATTAGAAATAACTTTCTCAAAGGATGATCGTGAAGATTTTCAATGGAAACTACGATCTCTGCGACACACTGGTTAACAGGCCAGTCCTCCAGACTCTAAACAGAGCTCCGTGTGCTCCTTCAGGAGAAGCACCCCAGATTTCCAGGCACGTACAAGCTTCTTTCATACCATCGCCTCCTTGCACCCCTGCATCTGAGGCCCCCAGAAGTGGTCTGGAGGCACATCTCCTTGGCCACTTCCTGATGGGGCACGTGGGGAAACCCAAACGCGAGCATTGAATTAGTTCTCACAGCCAGCTAAGCGCCTTCACCAAGCGCAATCCCAACCATACAATTCCGGATTCAGGGCCCGACGAGAAGTCCCATCCCTTGCTTATTTCTGAAAGACTAAGGATCCAGTGAGGCAGCATAAGGAGCCCCCAAGAAAGACCAAAGCTGCCTAGAGAATTGGCGGAACCAGCAAGACACATCAAAAACGTCCGGATATGGACACGTACGTGTAAGGTATTTTTAAACCCAACGTGGGGGAATTATTTTTGGCTTAAGGATGATGTTCTACCTCTCTACTCACCTTTCAATCCCTTCTTGGTTTTCGGTGCCTGAAACGAGAAAAACAAATCACTTTAATAAAATCAAACAATGAATGTGTTGACAAACGAGAACGCGTAATGAATTGTTTTGCCTTTGGTTAAGTCACCAGAGGGAAAGGAGCAACAATGGCATTTGGAGACAGAAGCCCTTTATGCTTTCCTAGAGTTTCTGAGAATAGATTCATATTTGGAGCGTGGGAACAGCCCCCACTAACCAGCTGTGGATGCCACTGTGGGCTCCCCCTGTGGGCAGAAGTCTCTCCTTTTCCCTAATTTCCAGATGCCACACGCAAATCCTCCCAGCCAGGATATAATAAATTTAGGGATATTTTCCTCTATTCATGTCCCTGACTCAATACCAGGGGACAGACGGATAAATGATTCCAGCTGGACATTCAGACTCAGAAGAAATGTTTGCTCATGGCTTAAGAAGAAGGTTGGTATCTGTGCTACTTCCCCTCGCTCCTCTCCAGGGACCACATCCTGGTCCTTGTCACCCCGCCCCCAGAGTATCCCAAGGTCATGGGGGTGCATATTTCCATGCATCTTACTCTGCATTCTGCCTACCATCTCGAGGCAGTGAGGGCTGCCTGCAGCAGCTTCACAGCGCTGTATGACTCATCTGAACCCGGCCCACATCAGGCTCCTGCTCCCTAAGGAAGAAAAATTTAAGTGGTTGCTTAACAATGATGTAGCTTTACCCCAGCTCCAGGCCAAGGCCTGTCAAGGCTTCGCTCACTTTACTCATTCAAGAGGTCGAAACCTATTTCCATACATTAAAAACTGCTCGGAAGGGGAGCCACGCAGAGGAGAAGCAAGGTGTTCTTGGTTAACTTGAGTTTTCCCAGACCTGGAGATCACTCGCAGAAAGTTCAGTGCTTCTCATCCCTTACTCTGAGAGAGGACGCAAGAGATGACAGGTACCCATCTAAGAAAGGAGGTGGGGTGCCTGGCACTATGGCCAATACACCTTCCCAGGCACCAAACACACAGGACTACGTTCTAGGCAGCACTCGGGACAAACAGCGCATGTGCGAATGTGCGTGCTGGTTATTATTCCTTGACAGGATTTTCACCGACAGTGGAATTTTTTCCCCCTTCACATTAACTGTAAATCTGACTCACCCCATGATAGAGAACTGTTTTCCTCAGAATTATCACTCCCCCTGCTCCCGATCCCTTCTCTACCTTACCAGAACCCACCTTGGGCGCGCCTTGGAAGAAAGGCGTTGCAAGGGGCCATCTCTGTCCCTCTGGTGTTGGCGTGTCCTGTTACTGGAATGCACAGTTTATCTGGGACCTCAAACCGGGGGCCTCTCAGAATGTGTGTGTTTCTCTTTCTCTGTAGTGGCAGTTTTCGTGACCTAAAAGTGCAAACGCGTTTTGTCTCATATTACATCCAGGAACTTCCTGTCATCCATGGACCACGTCCCAGCATCCCAGACCGCGGGAATTTCTGAGAGGTTTGCAAAG
Source organism: Macroglossus sobrinus (assembly GCA_004027375.1). Lineage (NCBI taxonomy): Eukaryota > Metazoa > Chordata > Mammalia > Chiroptera > Pteropodidae > Macroglossus > Macroglossus sobrinus. The sequence continues at coordinate 146,696 of PVKZ01001482.1, read as the reverse complement.
GCCCCAGGGCCGCAGGTACCAATCACGTCGACGCACCCACTCAGCCAACTCCGTGCCAGTCGTTTTACAATCCCGAGCTTGCCCCTTGGCAAGGGCCCTCCCGGAGGCACCCCTTGGGTCCCGAGACTCCGCGCCTCTCTACGCGTCACCCCCTCCGCGCGCCCAGCGCATCTGGACCCCGAGCGCAGCCTACAACCCTCCTAGCCCCAGAAACTCCCCGAGTTACGCGCCATTCTCTTCGGGAGAGAAGCCGTTGGGACCTGTCCGAACCATAGCCGCCCACCCGGGTTCCTCTTGAGCCCAGCTGGGCCAGGGCTCCCGCTTCGGGGCCCCGAGGACGCCGACCTCTCGGCCGCCCCGCCTCCGAGAGAGAGGCGAGCGCGGGGCACCCAGGGAGTTGTAGTCCGCGGCTCGCTCACCTGCCGGAGCCGAGGGGGCGGGGGCGCCTCGAGGAACTACAGTTCCCAGGGTGCCCCGCCGCGGCCGTTAGCTGGGCCCGGCCTCTGTTCGCAGCTCCGCCCGTTGCTAGGAGCTGCCCCAACGCCACCTTGGGAAGACGATCCAGGCTCCAGGCTCCAGGCTCCAGGCTCCAAGGCCTGCGGGCCTCTGCTTCCTCCTGTTCCCTGGAGGCCTGCGCTCCGAGACGGAGCATTTGTAAGTTCCCCCAAATCCAAGCCCTTTTCTGCGGGCCGACTCGTGGCGGGGCGGAGGGCCTGAGGAATGTGTTACGATTGGAAGATCTACGTGTGAAACCATAATTAAGAATTTATCCCACACTCCAAACTTAGGGAACTGGCTGCGACCTTCCTGTTCAATTAAGAGAACCAAAGATGCAAAGTCGAAATGAAACCTAACGTCGTAACCAATGAGAACACGTAGCACTTTTTGTGTTACAGATTTTATTAAGGGTCTTTCAACTTTGCAAAGGAAAACGAGGTTGGTGTTTTGGCTGGTCCGCAGGTCAAGCTGTGCTGGAGTGCTGGTGGGTCACTGCTGTCTACCCATGATTCACAGGCTCGGGACACGTGCACCTCTTTGGAATTTCAAATCCCCGCCCCCACGTCCAGCCCGGCATGGGTAAACAATACATGGTAAATGCATCTTGTCAGGTAGGAACTCAAACCACAACAGTAAAAGAAAAATAAGAAATAGCAAAGTAATTATACACTCCGAAAGGGTCTATCCTTGAACCCATAGCAACTGTAAATAACATGGTGTTTACAAAGTAATGGTCAGCAGTCTGAATATTAAGTGGAAGATTACGTATTTGTTAGCTCATCAATGAAAACTGTCAACTGTATTATGGCAACAATAGTTTGATTCAGAGTTCTTAAAATCACTCCCGATTTTCCATAATCTTCCTGAGATCATGAATGGCCCACTTGAATTTAAGGCAACATAAACCAAAAACCCCTTTTTATTTAGGAATCTGCAGGTCTGCGACAGCTCACATCTGGTAACTCCAAAGTTATCATCACCACAGGAATAGTTACTGAAATTTTCAGTTAAGTGTGGACAGCTAAAAGCAAAACCCTACTAACATTTAAAAATGAAAATCATTTTAGTCATTTACATGACTTGGTCTATTCGTCCAAGAATGGAGTAGTAAATATTTAATTAGCTGAAATGATTTCCACATTCCATGAAAATGATCAACAGCTTTATCAGAGTCAAGAGAATCAATAAAAGACTTGATTTTGGGTAGAATCATCCATTTGCTGGAGAGAATCAATTTCTCTCCAGCTGCAGTAAGAACTACGGCTTGAAGACAACCTATAACCCCAGGCATACCTTCCATGTATGTAAAAAGATTTAGCAGGTGTCACAGACCATCTGCATCTATACTCTTCCTAATAAGATGAATGGGAAGAGCTCAGAAAGGGGGAGATGGGTTTGAGCAGCCAGTCATCTAAAGAATTTCCATTCCCCAGGGAACTCTAGGATCATGAATTTGAACAGTTATATTTCTCCAGCTGAAACCATGCAGTGAAGAAAACCAAGAATTAAGATCCAACATGTGACTTTAAGGAACTAGAAAAAGCCTCTAGGCATATGTATCTGAAATGACAAGCAGTGAGTTTGGGAACAGAGTTAATGTTTCAATTAAGGGAATGTTCTACAGATAAGCTGATACTTTATCAGCCTTTGGTTCTAAAGACAAGAACAGGAAGGGCCCCAAAGGATTTGGGACAAACTGTTTTGAGATCACTAACGTTTGTGAACTCTGACATATACCTCAGTGACTAGGTTGAAGTTTATCTTTGTACCCTTTGAAAATGGCTCACAAAAGAACCCAATGGAACCAAACTTCTCTATGCCAAAGCTTAGCGTCTCAGGCACAGCCAACTGGATCTGCTGCTTTTTAGCAGTTGACAAAAAATTCTGAGCACTCGCAGCTACTGCGACAATTATAGTAATTCTGGCAGATTTCAGCGCTAGCTGCTCAGGCAGGCAGGTCTGCCTTCCTAAACCTCTATCTTAAAACTCTTCATAATTTGAACTTATGTTTCATTATGAGATACACTCTTTTGCTCTTGACAGTACAACTGGTGAGGTTTTAACTATCTTTATTCTTTGATTACAGTGAACAAAGTTCAAGACAATACATTCCAATGTTAATAAAAATAGTATCAAATAGTACCAGATTTAGTTTTTAAATAAGACTCAAAATGCCGAGCTGAAGGTGGCTCTGTAGTGTCTACACCTGTTCAAACCTTCTAAGATCCCTCCCAGATTTATGCAGCTAGACCAGATGGGTGTCATTTCAAACACCCTTACATCCTGATCACAGATATTCATCTGTGAATAAGGTCTTTAACCACTAATTTTGAAACAATTCTACACTTAACAGGTCAATATAAGCCATTTATATTTACTTTGTTAGTCCCCAGAATCTGGACTACTGTCAAGATATACCCAAACAAGATTAACACACAGTGCTTTCTACTTCAATCTGAACACAATGACCAATTAATTCTCCTGGTGGAAAGATTAAGGCTTGTGTTGACAGCCAGTATTTCCACTGGGCCTAAAATCCTCACGTTACTGGTTCAACTGGGATAGATCTGCTGTCAGGTCCTGAGACAGGAATTACATTTCCACTGAATCATACCACATTCTCAAGGCTGATTCTAGAACTGGTTTGAGGCAGATGTCACAAATACAGTTAACAGGTTTAAAAAAATCAAGTGCCGTGTTGTTTTACACTGATCTTTTTTGAATAAAATTCAATAAGAGGTACACGTTTACTCTTTAAATAGACAATGATTGTGTAAATCAGATTTCAGCTGAAAGGACAATTCAGCAATTCAGATAAAGCTCCTAGAAACAGACTGAAAATGAAGCCAGATGAACAATAATAGATCCTGTTTATGGCCACGCCACCCCGAAGAAACCGAATCCCGTCTGATCTCAGAAGCTAAGCAAGGTGAGGCCTGGTTAGTACTTGGATGAGAGACCAACTAGGAAGACTAGATGCTGTAGGCATAAAAAATAAAAAATAAGGGATTGTAAACTAACAAGGTCCTTGCAATCTGTGAGGTCAGCCAAGGGTGTTGCCTCACCTAAACGAAAGACAGTCTCATTTATCCTTTATCCTTCAAAGATTATAGTTTCTGATCCCAAAATCAGAACACATGATTTGTCAGAGGATTTTCCTGTGCTACCCCGGGTGTAAGAGGTAACCTGAAATATGATTTTATTTTCCTAATGCAAGGTACTATAACCTCCAAGCATTTTAATGATTTATGCCAATATAAGAGAATACATGAAATCTGCCAGTTACTATGGTACCCAAAGTTACTGTAACTGTAACTGAGAGCTTTTCCTATACATATTCTACTAAGAGGGAACTGTGATTCTCTGCTCCTCCGGTATCTCTTTCAGGAGAGGTTAAGGGACAGGGATGGAGGGAGATCAAACACCACGAGCTGCCAAAAGTCCTATGTAGAGATAACTTTGCTACCTACCCTTCCACTAGAAGTTGGGAACACAGGGAGCTGCAGTGCTACTACAGTGACAATTCTGGGATCCTTCGAGTGGAAGATTAATTCCCAGTCACACGGGACAATGACCCTGCAGTAGCCCTGTACCGAAGAAATCCCTGTGTTGGAGAGATGCGACTGTGAACAAACAGAAACAGTATGTCAGCGACCAAGGCCAGGCAGGCATAACATGAGTGAAGCACAAACCCACACTAAAGTTTCTGATTGGGTTCTTTCCCCCGGTCCAACCTCGATCCCGCTGTTAAGCCAGGGCCCGTGACAGCAGTGACAGGAACACTTAGCAGGAAAGCTTGGAAGGGTTGCACCCTTTTACAAATACCTTTGCTTAAAAACACATATCCAGTGATTCGCAATTAAGATGTGAAAATAATTAACTACTTAGTAGTTAAGTGTTACTAATTATCAAAAGTTATGGCCTCCTGGGATCAGCAGCTTGATATACGGAAGTCAGAGTGCATTTCTTAAAGCTTTTTCTGAATGCTTAACAGGTCTCTTTCAGTGTTAATTGCACTTAAAAACATCTGTTTTTTCATTTAATTCCTGTAAGCTGTTCATTTTTTTCTTCACTGATAGACAGGAAAGGGGTCAATTTATCATTTGCTCTATAGCTCTCCGAATTTGATAGAGATTCCGCGCAGATTTGTGTGGCAGGTACGAGGGGAGCAGCAGCGTACAGCCACTTCCTGGGGCAGAATAAACTTGTCATGACATTCAGAGTTTGGACTGCAAAGGCTTCAGGTGCTTGTAGAACGATTTATGGACCTGTAGGGAAAGGAGAGAGAAGAAATGACTGATAAGGAGCTTGCCATGTAAAAGAGCATATTTTTCATCAAGAAATTAGCTGGACCTTATTTGGATCGTGAGCCAAAAGAAATGAGCCAACTGGGGAAATCTGGGCACTGGGTAGCTGATGATATTAAAGACTTACTGTTAATTTGTTTAGGTGGGAGAACGGGATTATGGTTGTTTTTACAGTCCTTATCTTTTAAAGATACATATTGAAATATCTATGGATAAAATTATCTGATAGCTTGCATTTGTTTCAAAATAATCTTCAGGATGAGGAGGTAAAAGGTTTCAGATGAAACCAGCTGGCAATAAGTAGACAGATGTAGAGATGCATTATAGTATTCTATTTCTGTATATGTTTGAAATTTTCCAATTGGTTATTAAAGAGTCCAAGAAATTAAAAACTTGCACACGACAGGAATGACTCAGTTCCCTTAGGAACCTGTTGCTCAAGCAGCGACTGTCTGAAGTGACCCCGTGAACTTTCCAAGTTTTCACTCTTTGAGCGTTTTCCTGCCTTAATATTTAAATGAAGAATTTCAAAAGGTAAAAAGACACTTCTTCTTTTTACCTCTTCTTTGTTCAGTGGGGATTTCTTGGCCCACTCAAACAAGTTCTCATACACATTCCCATCATAGCGGCCAAGTACAGAGCCCAGTGACATATCCTGAAAATCAAACGCATCCACCAAAGCGACAGCATCTGGGCGAATGATGGTCAGTAACTCCTTGATACGCTGGTGTACTTGGGCAATTTGAGAGTCTGTCAGAATGCTCTCCTGAATGAAACAAAACAAGCAAACGACATATATATAGACAGAGAGATATTTACATATAGATACATGCATGCACAGCTATAAAGCAGACCGTAATTACTTTTCTAAAAAAACAAAAACAAAAAAACCCTTAAACTTAGAAAATACTAACCTGAAGAAAATCCCCTGCCTTCTGACTGATTCCATACAGAGAATATAAGAGACATAAGTTCCTCAAGACAGCCTGGATGGATTTATCTTGAATTTTGGCGAGTTTTTCTGAAAAGAGCTTAACTGTCACATAGTGGCAATGAGCCTGCATAAGAAAAAAACACCAAAATGTGAGAAGCTTTGAAGAAGACTCGGCCTGCCAGGACAGCGATGAGGGTCTCTGCACTAAGACGACGAGGGGAGGCGGTGGAGTGAAGGGTGGGGCGGAGGCGGGCAGAGAGAACTGTCACTGACCTCGCTTGCTCGAACAAGGTCGATGGAAGTGAGGTTCCAAGCGACCTCCTTGCTTTTTCTGTGGATCAGTTCAGCTTGAAGGCTTTTTGCAGCACTTTCGACTAATCTGTGCAGAAACGAAGGAAAACTGAGGCTCGGAGGAAACCATCAACAGCGCCCGCTCCCTCCTCCTTCCCAGAGGCCCCCATGGCTGCCGGTCCTAGCCCCCCCCCCCCGTCCTCGCCCCCAAGGGGCCAGCTCACCTGGCTGCTCGGAGCTTATACGCTTCCGTCAGGCTGTCGGGGCTGCCGATGTCCAGCACTGTCGGCCAGACCGCCACCTGCTGTGGCTGGATGCGCTGACTGGGTAGGTCGTTCAGGTAGGACACCAGGCCGCACAGCAGCTTTCCCGAGCGCACCTGCTCATAGCTTTTCATGAGGAACCTGAAAAGCATCAGCACGCGAGCTTTCAGGGACCGTGCTCCTTGTGACACAGAAATAAAGGGACCCTTGAAAGGACTTTAAGCTATGTGACAGGTGATTCATACTTGCTCATCTGACACCAAGATTAAAAACAGCGGGTCGGGACAGAAGGGAAAATGATGCCTTTCGGGAACAAATGTAACGCGAAGAGAAAACACGGACAGATTCTCATCAGGGTAAGCACAGTTTAAGAGTCTCACCTAGCCGTCTGCAGCATCATGACAGTGTTTTCACCCTCAAAGGTGCAGGTTGGGGTAAAAGTGACATAAATATTGGGGAGACCGCTACAGTGAGAATAGCCGTGGCCGCCACAAGCCATCCGACAAGCTTCAATAGCACTGTTCGCCGTCCAGGTGGTGTACGCCTTCAGCCCGGCGGTGAGCGCGTGCAGCTGCAGGGGCGACAGCACAGGCCATCAGGACATCTGCGGCACTGACAGTCCACACCCTCCTCCACTGGTACCGGTCACTTTCAAACCCACTTGCCACGCATAGAACTGAAGCAGCGTGGTCACATGACAGGCCTCAATTAGTAACACTCCCACACTCCCTTCTGAACCGTTCTACTGGGCAGGAAGCCACCACTCATTTCCTTTGATTAACAAAGGACCATGTTGCTACAGCACTTCTGACACTTAAAGAAGAAACCCACGTAATTTCATATCTACTCCACTTTCTATCAGAAACATGTCTTTTGAGACATATGGACTCTCAAGAAATCCCAAAATGTGTTATTCTCTGGACATTATTCAACAACCAAATATGAAAGAGAAAAGTGCCCGCCAGTGAATGAGATTAAACACATACCTCAGGCAGCTCACTCAGGTCCCCTTGGCCAATGTCCTCGTTAATCCGATGATAGGTCTCCTTAATGTATGCGCCCACAAACTGGAAGGCATAGGCAGTGGCCAGGAGTGGAAAGAGTTTATACTGCTGGGTCTGAAAATCCAAAATCTGTGGTTCTGGTTCACTAATGCATATGGAAAAAGAAAACACAAATGGAACACTTATACAGAACTCACTGTGTGCCAGGTTCTAGTCTAAGCATTGTGCTGTATTAACTTATTTAACCCTCATAAAGACTCTGTGAGGTTAACGCTTATCATCTCCGTTTCACAGATGGAAAAAATGAGAGGTTAAGAACCGGCCTGCAGTCACACAGCTGACAAGTGGCAGATCCTCAATTAAAACTGAGGCCATTTGGCTATAGGAGAGATGAACTCTTAACTACCTTAAGCTGCCTTAGGTAGACAGAATTGTCTAGCTGTGAAGTTCATATCCTTCTTAGTCTTTTCAGTATGACTAAGGAAACTATATTCTATGGCAACATACAACACCATAGCTAACTTCACTGGAGGACAGCAATGTTAAAGAGCTCTGACCCGCGGGATGGCTGAACGAACTATGTGTCGACTACAATCCTGGAGAAGACCTAACATATAGTTAAACAGTTAAAGTCTGAGGCGGTCTGCTCTTCGCAATTTCTTTACTTCTTCTCTAAGGGTCAAAGGTCATCAGGGAGCCTTGCCCAAGGGAAGGTGGGAGTAGGAATAAACCACAGGCACAAGCACTATAGGGAATCGAGTCTGTCGTCGCTTTCACCACATCCAATTTGTAGTTGTTAGGAGCAATTACAACTTTCACAATGCCTTCGCCGTTTTGAACGTTTCCTAGAGCTTAAGTAATATGAGTACTGTTTTCCTTAGAAGGTTATGATAATAGTAAGATGACAGTCTCATCTTTCTACTAAGAAAGGCAGTCTAGGTCCTGAGCACCAGACCCAGTACTGGTATCTCAGTGAATTTTTCAGCCACTGCACCTTCTCTGGACCGCATCAGGGAATTCTGATATTTGAACGGGCTCAGAGCCAGGTCTTCAGGACGCGCGTATCTCAGACTCCGCCCTTACCCGGGCTTGATCTCAGACTGGTGCCTCACGGCGCTGTAGCGGATGGCAATAGTGCACGCCTTCGCCAGGGACCGCGCGGCTTCTCCCACAAGGACGGACCTGATAAACACCATGGTCCCGTAGGTCAGCTTGTTACTCACGGGTTTCACGTACGTGCCATCGGGCTTCACCTGGAGAAGGGACATGGGACTGATGCTTCCTTCTGTTAGACCCGAGGCAGTTTAGGCCAGTGGTTCTCAAATGCGGTCCCCAAACGGTAAGTATCAGCATTGCTAGGGAACTCGTGTGAAATATAGTATCTGTCCCCACCCTGACCTATTACTAAATCAGAAACTCTAGGGGCCAAGTACTCTGGGTTTTAGCCAGCCCTCCGGGTGATTCTAATGCATCCTAAAGTTTGAGACCCACGGGTTTAGCAAACCAGAATATGCTCTTTCTACCCGCCAACGGCTTCTGATTTTACTGTTCTAATAAAAAAAGCATCAGAAATAAAACCGTGTTATCACCCTCTAACCCTGTGGTTATCAAAAGCCACCGCAACCCCCGCATTTGACACCTCTGCTCCTGTGTTCTGTCTAAACGTACCTGGGCGTACTTCATCAGCATGTTTTCTCTGGGAATACGATAATTGTCCATCTTCAGGTAGCCATTATCCATCTCATCATAGCCAAATTTAGGGCCAATGTCACCAATGGTAATACCTACCACAGACAACAGGAAAGTCACCAGATGTTTATGCTCTGGAAACCCTGGCTCTCCCCGAATCCTCTTTACATGTGTATTATATTTTTTACAGAAAAAAAGCGCTCGGTTTAAGTTTCCATCTCAACAGCAGATGAGTAATTCTAACCTGGCAAAGGCTTGTGGGTCCTGATCTCACGAAGAGGTACAATGAAGGCGTGTAATCCATAGCACTTCCCCTTCGTGTAGAGCTGGGCAAGGACTATCGCATAATTTGAAGTCTTTCCAACTGTGACATCAAACAGACCAAGAGAGGGAGTGAGCAACCACTCTCACATTTTCAGAGGACAGAAAGAGAGAAGGGGGAGGGGGAGCCTATGTCAAAGGGAACGCCAGACTCTATCAGTAAACTGGCCAACTGTGCCCAGGAGCCTTTCCTATGAGTGTCGCACAGTTTTCAGGAGGAAATCAATTTAAGCCAATAGTTATTAAAATTTATTGAATTCTGGTAAAGCAATTGTCCATTTTATTTTTTACATATAAGAACTTTTTATTGAGATATAGTTGACACATAATACTGTATCAGTTTAAGGTATACAGTATGTTGATTTGATAGCAATTCATTTTAAAAGATAGTTTTACTTTATTTTCCACTCATTTACATAAAGAAAATTTAGGATAACTAAATTTAAATTAAATTTAAATGACTTCCTTTTTCTTCCTTAAGGCAGTGCTTTCCAAAACACTAGCCACTAGCCACACGTGGCTATTTACAATGAAATAATTATAACTGAATAAAAGATTCAGTTTTCCAGTCAACTAGCTACATTTCAAGGGCTCAACAGGTATATGTGGCTTGTATAGAACAGCAAAGATAAAGAATATTTCCATCACTGCAGAAAGTTCTACAGGAGAGAGCTGCTTTAAGACATTTCTGGTTAATACATCCAGAGGTACTTATCTTCTTTTGCATGACAGTTTTTTTCTTAAGAAAACGTAGCGTCACATATATAACATAAATGAGAAAATTCAACCATAACACTATCTGAAAAACATATCCTAAGGCAATGACTCAGAATAGAAGGCGATATTAAATAAGTGTCATGTCAAAGCCTATTTATAATAAAGGTTTGAAAATAAGTCAAATATTTTTCAATACAGAAATAAAGTTACTTTTAATGACAACTGTGGAAACGAAGCTAATATGTGGAAACGTTCAGATGAAAAACCAAGAAGAGTAAAAAACAGCTGTCTCCTTTCAGTGTTTTGTAAAATGTATAAATATCTATAACACATTTAAGCCTTAAGAATTTTTTCTCTATTTCAAAACTATATTCTCATGTAAACTCTACATTCGAAACAATCTTATGATAAATCTTGAAACCATCCAACAACTGTTCAAAGTTCACTTACGCCCACCGGGCCACCACTTGATGGAGGTCACCGTAGGACTATTGAGAACGAACTCCTGGGTTTCGGGGTCGTAGGTGGCTGTGGTTTCCAAGCCTCGAAGATGTGTTCCTAAGGAAATCAGGTACAGTTACTTCAGACAAAATATACGGAAAACCGGCATGTGGTGAAATCTCCCACCCAGTCCTTTAAGCTCTAATATCTTGGAGAACAGTAAGATCTAACAACAACAAAACATGTAGATGAGCTACGAACGGTTGATAACCAACATCCGTAATTTTCTATACGCAAATTGGCTAGTTCCAATAAACTGAAAATATAAACGGCAAGCGTGTTCCATGTCTATACTCGGTTTAGTGCACCTGTACAACAGTGGATATGTAAGTTATTTAGATAAACCAAAGAAAATGCAAAGGCAGCTTAGAATTCTAGTTTCCCAAGATCCTAGGTTATGAATCCCAAAGGGACGTCCACTGACCTTTAAACCCATCTCTAAGCTGTGAGAACGCCAATTTCAACTCACAGGTATCACGTCTACCAACTGACCATGAAGAATAAGGTAACATGTGACAGGAAGCGACTCTGGTTAAAGTTCTCGTAAACTGAGAATTTATTTCAGAATGACTGCTTAAGTAGAGAACAAGAACTTAAAAAGTTATAACCATCATGAGGAAAAGACCTAGAACGGTGACTTTTTCAGCTTCCTAAAAGTCCGATATCAAGGTCCGAGTGTGCCCTGCAGATCGCCAAAGCCAGGCCCTAAGTTTGTCTTGGCTGGCACACTCGTGTGACAGGAAGAGTTCCTGTTTTCCTATGTTTACTGGAGCAGGATGGAGATTCGTGTTTTAAATCCTAATACAGATGTACCAAAATTCTTTGAAAAGAGTTACAGAAAAATGTTCTAAGTGACGCTCTCAATGTTTTCCTAGAGCCAATGCTGAGAACGTTTACCCAGCTGCTTTGATAGCGCTCGATCTCATTAAACACTCAACAGTCTGCACCGTTCAGAACCGCCCAGGCTGAACAATGGACATGGCCACGGGACGTGTGACCCACAAGCTTCCTGAGTGGGAACCAAGGAACAGACGCTTAGACTCCGTTCACCAAAGAAGCGGTTTTAGAAAATGAGGTAACCGTAAACAGAACAGATAATGACAAAACGTTTGCAAATGCACAATTGAACCAAACGGTATTCCACTTTGAGTCTTCTGAAGATCCTAAAAAACACCATTCAGTGCCAAAGCTGAATGCAACTATAGCACTCAGCCAAAGCAACTATAAGACGAAGATGAAGTTGCACAGAAATAAGGAACAAATGGCAAATACACACCTGACCGGGTTCTGAAGCCTGTGAGTGGAAGAGAAGCCAGAAAGGAATGACAAACACTTACACGAGTTCAGAACAGAAGGAAAAAAGCGGGTGAAGGATGGAAAGAAAAGAAAGTGGTAGATAGAGTGTGAAACCAAACGCCTAAAAGTGCAGCTTATCTTAGTTTTTCTAAACTCTGACCGAGGCACCTTCAGAACTTTACCGAAGTCACTGAACTGAGGCACACACAATTTCAAGGGACAAAATGCTGCACATTTCGGTTACGTAAGCCACTCGTGTCCCGTCAGGAAGTCAAGGAGCACACATACGATCATCCTGCATTGCTTCTGGAATCTGCGTGCGTTTGCGAATGTGTCAGTAAGAATAATCAGACTGTAACAAAGATAGGTTCCGATTGTACACGCACACCCATTCTACACCACTCCAGTGAACTTGACAACTCACTGGGTAAATAAGGCCTGATGTGTAATTCCTGAACTTCTGGAGAACCATGAAAAAAAAAAAGTCAGCCCGTCTCTGTGATAACCTAACCTTTCATTTCCACTGACCAAAGCAGTGTCTTTGCCAAGACGTGTTTGCGTGAAAGGCCTGGCGTCTGCACAACAATGGCATTCCAAGCGTGTGCACACACAGATGCCTCCGCTAACCCGTGCCAGGCACTCGGCACGGGCCAAGCTCGCAGAGCCCTGCCCGACCCAGAAGGTAGACTGAACGCACCGTACCATGACCCATCTCTGTCTGGGCATAAGTGCCAATGATCTCCAAGCTCCAGGCGGGCATGAAGAAGCGCTCCTGCTGCTCGGCAGTGGCCTGGTGAAGCAAGGTGGGCAGGAACATGCCTAAGTGAAGATCCAGAGGCGAGGGCCCTCGGTGCACAAAGCTTCACGGCAGTGCCAAGGGTGGGCATTTGAGAGAGGAGTCATCGGGTGTGAGCGAATCAGCAGTGAGAACAGATAAAGCAAGGGGAGGAGGAAAAAAAAAAAAAACCTTCCGTAAGTATGGGTAAGTTGAGCAGGCTTTACAGCGGATGGGAGCACTGCCTCTCTCTGTCGTACTTTATAACTCTTGGCAAATTCCATTTTGCTTAGGGTGGCGACAAGTATTTTCTTGTACTACTCGTCTTTAAATCATTTGGCTGGGCGGGAGTGGCTGCCAACTGCCAAGCTCATGCAGCACAAAACCACGGGAGCGAGGCCGGATTCCAGCCCTGCCATTAAAGCAAAGGGAAGGAGACACTCGCAGAGGCTGGCTGTCTGCAAAGGAGACTTGAAGACAGACAGTGATGTACTCTGATGAGAAGCTGAGACCCAACATACGAGGTCTCTCAGAGGAAAGTTTGTCCTAGATGCAGTTTTGATAATGCTGGAATCTTTTGTCTGTCCATAAAACATTCAGCATTGATCCATATTTGCCACCTGACTGGTTATTTCATTCAGGTTCACCATGAACATCCAGCCAGGTGCTGCTGAAACAATTGAATACAAAGAGTGACAGTGCTCCTCATCCCTAAATCACAGAAATAAATGACATGCAATATCTCGTGAAAACTGTAATTACAAATAACAGATTCATGCACAACAGACTCTCTACTACAATTATGTGGGAGTTGGCACTAATGACAATAAACACCTTAGTACATGTTAAATCCACTCTCTAAAGTCATCCTTTGCTAAATTTAATCGATTCTACATTGCTCTTCTTATTTTCTTTAGCTTAGAAAAGAGCCTAAATGACATTTCAGTTTTAAGATCTCTCAGTTTGGAAAAAAAAAAAAAAATCTCTTGGTTTGTTGCATAAAAGGGGAGGGAGAAAATACCCAGGGCGCCCTATCCAGGCAAGGACTGACCAGTTATGTCTTCCAATAGGATGGCCCTTGCTCTCAGCTAACCAATCACATAAAAATCAAAGAATATGGTGACTTACTTCCTCCTTTCACACAGAAATCAATGCTGATATAGATAAGCGCCTTCAGGACAAAAAGACAATGGCAAAAAAAGGACAGGAATCTTATCACCTAATCGTATCTTCTAGTCTAGGGAAAGAGGTGCCCAAACCAGAGCTACTCTCAAGCCCTACGATGTCACCACTAGTGGAAACGGGGTGAAAGGTCTACGGGACGGTTATGACTCTATAATCATTGCAAAATAAAGTTAAAAAAATAGTGGAAATTTGGAAAAACACATCCATGGGATGACAGTGCCTTTCACTTACAAACAGAAACACCAGCTGTCCCATTTTTAAAAGATTGGTTCTTAGGGAGAAAAATAAATGTATGCTTAGGACCTGAAAAGAGAAAACTCTTTGAACTAGGACTGAAAGCTGTGGCTTTCAGCCACTTTTAGGGCGGAAAGGCTGTTTTGCATCACTAGAAACCAAAGCAGTTCCTGATGAGGGAAGGGCCACCCAGCAGCACCCATGGGACACATGGGAGGTTCGCATTGGTGCATCTCATGGAATATTATGGGATAGTACCCAATACCAAGGGTTACCAGGGCAGAAACTGTTTTGAGGCTGAAGAATGTTTTCAAAAGGAAAACATCTCTATGTCTAAGACTGTTCATAAATGGATGGAATTTAGAAATATTACAGAGAGAAAGCGACCCAGACAACTATTTGCCTTAAATAAAAGTATTTGTTGTAAAAAGTTCTCTGTGCATGATAAAGATGACATATTACTTTAAAATAAGTTATTTTAAAATGACAAAGCAGCGACATTTTACTTGGTGAAGCACTAGAGTAAATTCTTTTAAAACCATAATACCAAAGGCTTTGCCAGTCTCTCCTTCTGTGTGATTTCTGGCTGGAAAGGCTGGCAGTCAATACTGAGAACAAAATGATTAGCTTAATAATATATGAAAGGAAGAAATCAAAATAGCATTTCCGTGAATAGCATGATTTGAATCTTAGGAAATCAACAAAATACTATCAATAATAAATGATTTTAGAAAAGCAGTAGGTTATAAGGGGAAAAAAATCACTGCATTCTTATCGATTAGGAGTATTTAAATAGAAACCCCATTAGAGAGATTTACAAAAGGAACAAAATATTTAAAATTTAAGTAACTTAGGTTAAGGATAATGGAGATTTAATGAGGAAAAAATATAAATACTAATAGGATGAATAAAAGAGAATAGGAATAAGAGATAAGAAAATGCTAATTCTTGGCTGTAGGGACTAAATAAAGTTAATATTTCCCAAGAAAATAAAAGGGTTTAATGTAACAGATTTTAAATTCCTATAGAATATATTTTAGAACTTGACAAATTGAGATCTGAATTCCTCTAGAAGAACATTATATCTTGAAAGGTAACAATAGCAGTCTTATCCTACTGGATTTTTAAATATCTTACAAAGTAACAATGAGCCAGAGTTTAGAATATTACGAAAGAAAAACAACAAAAAAGAAATCGATATATTTAAGGTTCTAGGAGTAAATTGAAACTATTATAAAACTCTAAGATGAACCAGAAAGAACATAACAATGGACAAAGAGCAAATAGTTAATAAACGTTAATAACTATGTGAGTCATTCCTCACTCTATCACATATAAGTCAAAGCATTAAATATAAATCAAACAAAAAAACTGGAAGAAAATATAAGAAAACGTATACCTACTCAGAGAAGGAGGCACTGTACACACAAGGACAAAACGTTTAACAAAACAGAAGGCAACAGAAAAAATATTGGAAGGATACAATAAAATCATATAAGATCAACATGCATAGCCCTTTAATCAATATTCAAAGGAGAAAGGCCCAGTATATACATGAGAAACACAGACAATAAGCCAAAACATGTTAATTATATCAGGCTCACTAGCATTGGAAAATTAAAACTTTAAGTCTTAGACATACATTAATATAGCAAAACAAAACTGAAGTAACCATGCTGATGGGGCTATGGAGATACAAATATGCTAGTAAGTTGCTAAACATATTGTAAACTGATTCTATGTTTTAGGAAAAGTATGCAATAAAAGCTATAACATGTTCATTCCCTTATTTCTGAGAAAGATATTCTAAAGGCATAACCCCAAAGAACATAGTTTTTGTCAAGAAGTGGATACTGTTCTTTATAAGAGTGGGAAAATTAGAATAGTCCAAAGAATTCCCGGGAAGTCCAACAGGGAAGAGGCTCAGTCAGGAAAACAAAGAGGAGGAGACCATCGGAGAGACAGAGTAGTGAAGATACAGGGGAGAGAGATTAGTGACTTACAAAATCAAGTTTATTATCTATTTTTCAAGTTTCGAAGGAAGAGAGGTGCTTTATTTCATATTTGAGTGTCAGTGATGGAATATGCAAAGATACTGCGCCATCTTTAAGGATGATAACTATGTATTACATAAGCTCTATTCTCCTTAGCATTAATAACAAGAACAGAAAACACCACACAAGAAGAATCCCTAGGAAGGAACCAGAACTTGATCAAATGTCTGTGACGACCGTACATACCACCTGCTCTGTGACCCGGAGAAATGCCTGGTCAGGGTGATTAAGGCTAGACCACGTTCTAGATTGTCCCTCCAGTGCTAGACCCCAGGGAGAGGGCGCCGTCCTCAGCCAGAGCTCTGCCTTGGATCAAGGATCACGTTCCACAGACAAATGTGTGTCAGGACTGGTGTGCCTATGTAGAGGTGCATATTTAGAGGAGGGAAGACACATTCTAGAAGGAAAAGAGAAAACTGGTGACCAAGACTTTCTGCAGGTGACTGAATTTTAAGATGCCTGAGGATCCTGGAAAGCGCCTGAACAATACTGTCTCTTCACTTCTCAGTGGCTACGTAGAGGTAAAAGAATCCCAAACGCCAAGCGACAGCCGGTTCTGGGAGAACACTTCAAATAATCACTGTTGGCCAATATTCCAAAGCCTCAGAATTTAAAGAGTCAAAGAAATCTTCATCTTCTACAAGTTGCTCTACAGCTAATTTCTTTGATGTTCAAGGACTTTCATGTATTCGTTATAAGGTCGTGTACTGTCACACGATGCAAATTCACGAATACACTGGCTTTCCTGGGAAAAAAACAGAGTCGACGAAGCACAACTAACACCAATGGGAACTAACAGATTCCAGAAAGAAACAAGACCAAATCACTACAGAGATTAAGACAAAGTTGGTCCAAACAGCAAGAAAATATCAGAAAACTCGAAGCAATAGCGGAAGAAAACTACCAAATGCAAACTCGGCCAGAGCAACGCAGGACCTTAGTCCAATTTCTGGGCTCTTCAAACCAGTAAAGTTCAAGTCTTCCTTTCTTCCTTCAAATTTAGGATATATATTTGGAATGTATTTTATAAATAGAAGCAGAAGGATCAGACTCAGAACAGACCACATCCTAAGCCTCCCATCAACAGCATGACTAGTAAGTCACACACATCCTACAATGATAAATAAAAGGAAAAAAGGGTTCTGTAGCACAGAGCGATTTTGAGATTAACACACACACACACACACACACACATGTGCACAAGCACACGCACACGCACACACAGAGCCCACCCTTCAAGACCGAAAGACTGTATGAATGTTATTTTCCTTTCCTAGGACACCTTTCTTCAGGTGTGGTGGGGTTCAGGACTGGCCATCCTGAAGCTAGAGTCTTGGGTGTTTGCGACACCACACCACCTCCAGAATCTGCAGGCCCCACAGAGGTTAATGATAAAAAGCATTTTCTTAAAGCAATTCACAAATCAAAATGCACCAGCTCAAACACAAAAATGAAGCTTTCCTGACATCTGCGTTCTTTCCTCTTTTCTTTACTTCTATTTACGTAGTAGAAGTGATACAATTAAGAATGAGACTGGACAGCTCACATTCAGACACTCAAACCTGCCAAGGGCCTCGTCCAGGAAAATAAACCTATTTCCCAACGAGACCAAACACAAAACTTTTTGAAAGTAGCTAGGCTTTTAGGAACAATTTAACCAGAGACTACTGGTAATGCAAAGTCCATGGACATGTATGGTAAAGATGTATAAAAAGAAGTGAAGAGAATCATGAATTTATTTCAAACCGCCTCATAACCCTGCCAGTGGGCAACGAAGGAAGAAGACACTTAATTGCTCTAACCCTCTGCTCCCATTCAAATCCATTCAAATCCAAGCAGAGTCATCAATGAGATGTGGCTGAGCATGAACCCTCTCAAGAATTTCCAACCAAGACTTGGACAGACACCAGCACAATGGGGCACGCAGTGCCACATTTTGAACCCCATCTTTCCGAGCTGCTCATCATCTGTTAAGATGGGTACATGTGGCAACAAAACCAGTTTACAGGGACATGGCCTGTGAGAAGACAAGGCGCTGACTTTTAGTTAAGAGTCAGCAATCGAAAAAGAAAATCCCAAGTGTATCGTGGCAGAAAAAAAAAAGTCAAATGCCAGGAGCCATCTGTTAACTGAAGTCCTGAGGCGGGTTACCCACTGACCCTCAAAAGCAGACTGACCGTGGCCCAATTCCGTCTGGGCGTAGGTGCCAATTATCTCGAGTCCTTTGGACGAAGGCAGCCATTTCTCTTGCTGAGCAGTGGTGCCCTGATTCAACAAGGTTTGCATAAACATGGAGTAATGGAGGTTCACAGGTTCCACAAAATTGATCCCACATAGTCTACAGGAGAGAAAAGAAAAGCATCTCAGCCTTACTCTAAAAACTGCATTCCACCCCCGGTTCTTGCTACATAGCCTGGCCCTCAGGATGGTTAGAAAAACTTCAACGCCTTGCTTCGGAAAGTCAGGGTAAACTTTACCATCTCACTCCCTAAGAAGCCAACGGCAGACTCTGGTGTCATCCTTTCTGCCCCTCATCATTTCAAGGCCAGAATTCCGCTTTCATTCTATACTTCATTCGGGAAGCAAATTCCACCCACTGTTTTAGCCTAAAAACACCTCGTTTTTGGTTTTGTAGGTGTTATTTGTTGGAGCGATCGGTTGGATTTTGGGGTCTGTTTTTGCTTTCTTTCATTAAAACCAAAAGAATGCCATAGAACACTTATTTGCAGAGCTGTTAACGGAAGCGCCTCAAGAATAATTTCAACTGTCTTTCCCTGGATAGCGTCCAGGTTGGTAAATACATATCCTAGGGCCAAAGCACAGATCCCCAAAGGTCTTCAGAGTTCACAGCTGGGTAAGGAATTAACGTGAGCATGTGACACACTGATCGCCAGTGGTCTCTGAAAATTACTCCAGGTCAAAGACACTTGCAAGATAATGATATTCTGTCTTCAACTATTTTCTCATAAAATTGACTCTGTGAAACAGTCAAAATACAAATTATATACCCAGTCAGCCTTGGCTATGTTGTGTTCCAGGTTTTATAGGGATCTATTTTGTGCTAGCTAGAATACAAAATAAATATCCTCTAACTGATCTTTATGTCTTCGTAAGAGACGGGTAGGAACGGTGTCACCACCAGTTATCCCAGTCCATACAAGCAGAGCAGGAGTTAAAGCGAAGAGGGGGCAGGCTGCCAGCTCACTGCTGCGGAGGCCCTCAGATGATTGCACCATCTTCAGGGCGGAAGATCACCCTTCCAACGTGTGGGGACACACTCAAACACCCAAGGAACGCCTGGCCTAGCCAACGTCAAAAATGCTTTTTGACCCTGAGTCGCTACGATTTTTTTTCCTACTAACATCGGATGTTAATCAAACTGAATGGAGGGAAAGAGAACGGAGGAGCATGAACGGAAGAGGTGAGCTGGCTCCCAAGTAACTAGGATCAGCAGCAATTAGCTCCTTTGGTACCGGAGCGAAATAACGCACTTGACAAAACACACCCGCCTCCCTGAAGTGTGAGCCAAAGCCCACGGAGTAGAGAGAGTAGCAATCATTCTCTCAAAGACAAGAGCATCAGAGCACTCCCAGACAATCGTGTCTTACGAAAAGAGGAAATGGATCTGCAAGAATTTCTGAGGAATACAAGTAGTAAGTAAGGTGCTAAAAATGGCAGCAATATTAAGACACTCCTATTCCCATGAAGGAACTGAGGAGGTGTTGTGTGTACAAAGTGATGACACTGATACAAAATGATTAATTCTAGGAAACTGAGAAGAAATGCTGGCAAAATAAAGACTGTCAAGTATTTATGTTCTTAATAAACAGAGATTTTTTTTTTTGAGGCCACTGGAAAATCACTGCAGGAACAAAAATCGGAGTGTTTTTAAGTTATGTTTCCTCCCTCCTGAAGATGCTTTTCTAGGAACTAGCTTTAAAAACCTAAGAAGGGGAACAAAAACCGTGACTGATTCTCATTAGAATTTTAAATTACTCTGAAGAACATTTACAGTTTTTTTTTTTAAATAGCAAACAGTATAGTTAAAAGACAAAATTACAAGAAAGGAGATTAGAAAAACAACATTAATATTCCCTACACAGCAAGGTCTTATTTTCTCAAGGACTGAAAAGTTCTTTTATTGCTCAAATTGAGAAATCTCCAAGTATTTTAATAATATTAAGTCGGCTTCAAAAAATTCTCACAAATGATTGTGTATTTTGATAAGAGAAATGGATATAAAAGAGACCAATGTTCAAAATCCCCAGAAAGAGAAATATTACTGTTTTTCATCAATTCTAGCATGACTCCCTGACCCCAATTTTAGTATTTAAGAAATCCAACGTGTCTCACAATTACTGCTACGTCATGGGCAATTTCCTTAGTGGTCCATAACAACATGGACGTAACAATCCATGGCAGGCTGCAACTCGATGTAACTGCCAAGTAACTGCCAAGATTAATTTTCAATTCCCTTCTCTCACAGAGGTTGACATCCCTGTCATAGCTTCAAGATACTGAAAGGAAGTCAAAGCATGTGTTAAAGTCTGTACTTTCTATTCCCCAAACGATAAGGTCTGTTATCATGAAAATTAATACACAACTGGCTGGTGTCTACTGATCTTTAAACCACAGAAAGGACTCTGACCTATTTCATTGTGACTTCACTGGAGTCCAGTTATACACTGGGAACCACCACAGGTTATGAAATCTAACCAACTCTAAACCACACTGCATCGACCATTCGAAAGCAAAAAAACAAAAAAACAAAAAAAAGAAACCTCTCTTTTGTGTTGTTTTAAGGAAGAATAAAATCTTACTAAGATTCTAAGTCTTACAAACCCATCTTGGGTAATTCAGAAACATAGTCTCCTAGGAGTTGCTCTATTTCAATATCCCCACAGCCATGAGTTACGAACATTAAAAACAAGAGCCTTTGAAAGTTAGTTAATACTGACTTGGGCTACCAAATGTAAATTGTATTTTTATAACTAAAATTGAAGAGAGTTCTGAAGGTAGTCCTAATGGCCAGAGTGAATTACTTCATCTTGATAATAATAACCAAGTTAAATGGAAAACATTTAGGATACCAAATGCACTAGTGGCAGTAGTATAGAGGACACAGGAAAGGTGCTGTAGGCATAAAAAAAATCTAAAAATTAAATAAATAAAGAATACAGGAGGAATGACTATTACTACATAAAGGCAGAACTTGCAACATTTCATTTTTCTTGGTTCTTGAATATTTATCATTCATATCATCTAATCTTTATTGACAAAAATATTGGCGTCCTTCTAGAATGCAGAAACCTAAAAGAAGAAATACAAGAACGAGTGAGTGGTGTAAGAGATGCTACAGGCCAAATCGTAATATTTAAAGGCAAAAAAAAAGTGCATTTTTTAAAATTAAGAAACAAAATATAAAAAAAAACCCAAACAGTAAAGACAAAAAACAAACAAACAAAAAAAAAACTGATGGTCTCAAAAAAAGGACACTCTTTTAAGCATTAGGACTGAGGGATGTTTTTATGAGGTCTCATAAGCACCTGAGAGCCATTTAAATACCGCCACCAGGTTCAACAATGCTGGGTTCTTAGAATACTTTCTATTCATTCTGAGGTTTGACTAACATTCTTCTTCATTCATCCCATGTTTTCCATTATTCAAAACTCAAAATCTACACAATACCATAAAAAGACAATGTTATTGCTCCAAAATATTGGAACGTTTGGTCTTGCAGCTGAAAAATCATCCCGATTTCAGCTTCTAAATTTAGCAGTCCTTCTCCTTAATCGAGAAAAGGCATTTTTGAGTTTAAATCGCTCAAAATTGAGCCGGCTGGCCAAAAGGATTTGTAGGAGATTCTTGAGCAGGATAAAAACTGCATCATCTCCAATTCGTTATCATCATTCTACAAATGTCATCCCTTCCAAAGTCTTAAATACAAACATAGACATGACTTTCCACACCTACAACTTTAAAGTGGCGTGAAAATGTGCCAGTTTGAGTCTTCAAACGTCAAGCACGACCAAAAAAAGCACACCACAGGCGGCGGATATAAAATCTGGGCTTTCATCACAGATCAAAACTTGATCTACACTGAGACCTACTTTTTAAACCACATGATTTCATCAGGGTCTGAGATGCCAAAGTCCCTTATCTTTTTCACCATGGTGGCACTCTTCTTGACAGCCACCTCGTAACGCTCGCTGCGAGTGAGGAAGTTCAAGTCTTCATGCTGGAAGTCTGGGTCTCTGAGAATCAGGTTCTCTGGAAGGGATTAAAGGGCGTCAAGAGAAAGGCAGAAAGTCGGGCTCGGTTACGCCTCTCTGAATTCCAGAGTCACGGCCAACGGGGTCCCCCTCTCCGGTGGGGACCCTCCCACCTCCGCCCCAGGCCGCCGCCGGAAATGAGGGTCCCGGCTCCCCCCAAAAGCTGGGCCCGAGCCTACGGCCTACAGCACCCCAGACTCCTCATGGAGGGAGCTCCAAGCCCTGCCCGGGGACGCCAGGCGGCCAGGCCCGCCGCGCTCACCGATCTCGCGGCGGCGCCGGGTGTTTTCCGCGCTGCCGTCCAGAATGTGCGTGAGCAGATCCGGGTCGAAGCTGGCGGCGGCCCGCTCCCTGCGCAGGTCCTGGTTCACGGTGACCGCCATCGGAGACCGAGACGACGGATGTCCGCAGCTCCTGCGCCGGCCGGGTCCCAGGAGCCACCCAAGGGCGCGCGAGGCCCCGCCCCGGCCCGCCCCTTCTCCTTCGCCCCCGCCCTCCGGCGCGTGACCCGCCGCAGCCCGGGCGGAGGAGGCGCCAGCGTGGGCGCCGAGGGGGCGGGCGGAGCTCGCGGCCGAGTCCTCCTCCCTCGCCGCGAGGAGCCCCAGCGTGGACCCGCGTCCCCCGCCCCCGGGGAGGAGACCCCGGCACAAGGCCCGGAAAGTGCCCGCGGAGAAAGCCAGGAGCGCTCGGTAACCTGCCCCTCGCGCATCACGTGACCTCGCGGGGGGGGAACGCAGCGCGACGGGGACGCCCAGACCGGTTGGCGGGGGCGGGGCCAGGGGCGGGACAAAGGGCGGAGGGGACTGCGCATGCGCCTGGGGGCTCGCCCGCCCGGCGCCTCCGGGCCGCGTGCAAAGCCCTCGCTGGGCCGGTGGGAGGAGGTCCCGGGCCTTGGGAGTGATGCTCTTCTGGCCGCTGTCGTCTCTGAACTGCAGCGAGCTCTTTGTCCTCCGTGCCTTTGACACTTTGGAGGTGTATTAGCCAGTTCTGTAGAATGTCCTTCAAGTCAGATTTGTCTGATACTTCTTCATGATTAGAATCACAATATGCATTTTTTTTTGGTGGGAATATCACAAAAACGGTATGTCCCTCTCAGTGCATCGTATCCAGGAAGAACACGAAGGTTGTTCAGTTTCTTCCCTGGGAAGCGGGCCAATTTTCTTTGTGCTTAATAAGTAAACATGAATAACTTGTTTCTCATCCAACGTGGACCTGGCCCTTTCCCATCCATTGACGGTTCTTCTCTGAATACATTGTACTCTGGTGATTGCAAAACTTCTAAGGACGTCACAAAATAATCATTTTACTAGGTGACTGTGAAATTCATTTAGTTGGAATTACCTTTAAAATTTGTCATAGGCTTAGTTCAAATCATATAGTACAATGAGTTTTCATGGAGCAACGTAGGCAAACAAAGAATTGTAGCTTTTAAAACATCAGTGAGTTGCTTCTGGGTTGATCAACAAGCCAAGGTGCTGGGAGAGTATTGTCCCCAGAGGGCTGGACGCCCCGCACCCACGCCCCTTGGGACACACCTCGCCCTGTGTATCTCTTCCATCTGGCCTTGCCTGAATTATATCTGTAGATAAAAAACTGGTGATCTATTCTAATTGTGGCGTGGTAAACATGTACAGTCAAGATTCTCGTCTTCAGGAAACAACCCAAAGCTGTTAAAAGCTATAGTGAACCGATTTCAGGTATTATTTCTCTGACCTTCAATCCTGCTACAGAAATCTTGGCAATTGCTTCAAAAATAAAAATAATAAAGGAAACAGAGTGGTTCACCAACCATCTTGTGCAGTATTTTCAAAGATTATTTCTCTTGTTTATACCATGGATTTTTTTTTTTTTTTGTCTCTCCCAGAAGTGCCTTGTAGAATAAAAAGGCAAGGCCCTGAATTACAGGTTGTACTGTTAATTACTCAGACTTCTAAGGAGATTATTTGAAATCCAGTTGAGCCACAGAGAAGCCTGTCCTGATAGATCTTCTCGGAAACTTTATTAAATGTATAATGACGTGGATAAGTTATTGAGCCATACATCATTATTTAACAGAAATGTTCTTATTTAACAGAAATGTCTTAAGACACACAAAGCGACTTTTGTTTGAAAAAATCATGAAGTTAAATGTATAAGTGTATGCCCCCAAAGAGTCAATTCTACCGTATGATAATTTTAAAAATAAATAAAATTTGGGACGTCGTTACTTATGGCTTAGCTTATATATGGTGCTTGAAAGTAGAAAAATTACCTTAAAAAAAGATTCTAAAGTTTCAGTTTTTTGCTGGATTGGACAGGATTGTCCCCATTATCCGAAATAGGAAGTACTATTACCTCTTGGCTGCTTTTTTGTTTTGTTTTGTTTTGTTTGCTTTTTTCTCATGCCAATGGTTATTATGGGGCTGTCTCATTTCTGGTTGCAGAAATGGCTGTGCTTTCTAGTTTGCAGCAATTCAGAATATTTGCATTTAGGGCAAGAGAAGTGGACCTGGGCCAGGTACTCCTGGGAAGCACCAGCCAAACCTGTTCTGGGCACACTGCCTCGAAATGACCATGGAACATGAGCTGATGATACTGCCCATGACCTCCTCTCAGAGGACGCTGAAACCAATCGTGCCAGCTTCTTAGTTACATTCAACCTAGACTAAAGCCGTGTCATCTGATTTCTGCAAGGATCTTACTTGGGGTTACTTAATTACCGTTTTCTTAGTTCATAATTCCACTTTCTTGTCCTATCACAAAATAATTGAAGGCTCTCACCTTCAAGATCCTTGTTATTGAAAAATTATTGCTGAATCTCACTCCGCTAGCGTATTCTATACATGGCTGCTCATGCTATGGAGTCGTTCTCTCTCTCTCTCTCGCTCTCTCTCTCTCTCTCTCTCTCTCTCTCTCTCTCTCTCTCTCTCGTGCTCATGAGTACACACACACACACACACACACACACACACACACACACACACATACTGACATACTACATATGCACTCCTGCTGCTTTTTTTCCTGATTGTATATCTTGGAGACCTTGTCGTATGCATATATATATATAACGTCTTACATTTTTAACCTGCTGAATGTTCTATCACGTAACTTGTTTAAACAGCCTTCTTACTCTTTTTTTTTTTAAATTATAACCCAAACCCATAATCCCGATCTAACCGTGAGAAAAACATCAGACAAACCTGAATTGAAGATCGTTCCACAAAATACCTGACCAGTATACCTCAAAATTCTCAAGGCCATCAAAAAAACAAGGAACGTCTGAGGAACTGTCACAGCTCAGAGGCATCTAAGGAGACGTGACAACTAAATGTAGTATCCTGGAGGGGACTCTGTAACAGAAAAGGGACATGAAGGAAAAATAAGGAAATCCAAATAACGTATGGAAATGAGTCAATAATAACATATCTGTATGGGTTCATTGATGGTGACAAATGCATCCCAATAATGTAAGATGTAAATTATAGTGAAACTCCGGTATGATGTATATACAGGAATGCTCTGTACCATCTTTATAGAGCTTTTAAAAAAATTTAAAATTATTCTAAAATAAAAAGTTTATTTTAAAAAACAAGTACAACTATGAAAGAGTGTTAAAATGTAGTGAAAAAAAGATGTAGAACAGCATGTATACGTAATATAGAGGGGAAATAGGAATTTTCCTTTGAATATAGAGGAGAAATAAAAGGTTTGAAGACTAAGCCATGCTCACTCCTTTACGCATTCATTGGCCATGAGTGTTTCCATGCCCTGAGGGCAGAGCCCAGTCATTGTGACAGATGGGATATTACTGTCTGCCCTTTCTTCTCAGACCCTCTGCTTAGGGATCAAGGAGGGAGTGGTTGGCATAGGGATTAGCATAGGAATGATAGATAGTTCTCCACTTAGAGCTTTTGTATGTTGTTTTTCAGAATAGGTGAATGTGTAACTAATCAAAAAATATATTTTTTTAAAATGTTAACCTTCCATCCACTGGAACTAGTCTTTTAGATGTTGCTGGTCTCAGCCGTCTGCTGATCTCCGTCTCGTGGTCTGCTTGGTTTATCAGGAATCTTCAAAACTCCATCTCGACTCTTTGGCGGCAGGAGCCAACCATGCTGCCCAAGCCTGGGATCTATTATTTCCCCTGGGAGGTCAGTGCTGGCCAAGTTCCTGACGGGAGCACGCTGAGAACTTTTGGCAGGTGAGAGCAATGATTTTTTTCTCAAGGTGGGGAGATAATGCTTAAGTGGCCTCGTTCCATGCCACGTGTATGGATCTCTATGACCCCTCTAAATAGATCCATTCTATTTTATTGCATAGATATACCATAATTTATTTAAACCATAATCCGTTTACTTTATCAAACTCTATTGAATCTCAACAAAAACATCAACGTAACAGAATGGGGAAAGGATTGTCATTTCCTCCGATGTTGTTGAGCGACAAGCCTTTCATTTGTTTATCCTTTCAACAGTGTTACCGAGCAATGAAAAGGAGCAAATCGCTGATTTATCCAATAACAGAAATGCATCTCAAAACTATTATGCTGAGTGAAAGAAGCTAGACACGAGGGAATACATGCTGTTATCAAATTCCATGTATGTGAGAGGCCTGAGTAGAAAACTCGTACATAAAGACCATAAGCAGATCAGGAGTTGCCTGGGCTGGGAGATGGAGGGACTGACTTTCAGAGGGGCACAAGGGGACTTTCCGGGGTGACAGAAGTGTACTCGACCATGGTGGTGGTTTCACAAGTCTTTGTCCAAGACTTCTTGAACAGGTACCTGTTAATGCACATGGAGACAGAACATAGTTATTCTAATTTGTTGCTGTTATTTTTATCTTGTCTCATCAGAGTATGGCTGACTCTTTTCTCCTGGATTCACTGACCCCCAAAACCTTTTAAGCTTCGTGGCGGTTGCGTCTATGGATGGGTAGAAACGATCACACTTTCTCTGCCTCGCAGGTTGTGCCTCTATGACATGACCCAGTCCCAGGTCACCCTGATGGCTCAGCATGGAGCTGACCAGCACCGGGTCCTCGTCTGCACCAAGCTGGTGGAGCCGTTCCAAGCCCAGGTGGGCTCCCTGTACCTGGTCATCGGGGAGCTTGGGCACCAGCAGGGTAAGCCGGGGCCTCGCACACGCTTTATCACTCTGGGGGGCGGTCCTTCGGTGACTCGGTTAGGACCGAGCCTGGCTTCTGACGCAACGTTCCTTTCAGATCAACCTGACATTTCAGAGCCTCCTAGGGGACATGTGACTGGGCTCAGAGCCTACCTGGCTCAAAGTGAAAGGATGGAAAAATATATTTCATGTAAATGGCGACCAAAAAGGAGCAGAGATGGCAATACTTGGACAAAATAGACTTTAAGTCAAAAATTGTCACAAGAGATAAAAAAGGACATTATATAATGATAAATGGGTCAATTTACCAGGAAGATATAACCGTTATAAGTATATATGCACCTAATAGCAGAGTTACCAAATACATCAAGCAAGCATTGACAGAATTGAAAGGAGAGAAAGATGTAAATACAATGATTACTTCAACATCCCACTTTTAATAATAGAAGTAATAACCATGAAAAAGATCAATAAGGAAACAGAACTTGAACAACACTATAAACCAGTTGTACCTAAAATACATAGACAGAGCACTTTAACCAACAACAAAATACACATTCTTCTTAAGTGCATGTGGAATAATATCTAGGATAGACGATAAGTTAGGCCTCAAAACAAGTATTGAAAAAATTGGAAGATTAAAATCATACAAAGTTTCTCTCTTACCACAATGAATGAGAAACTAGAAATCTATAGTAAAAGGAAAACGGGAAAAGCTACAAATATGTGAAAATGAACACTCTCTTAAACAATCAGTAGGTCAAAGAAGAAATCACAAGGGAAATCAGAAAATATCTTGAGACAAATGAAAATGCAAAACATAACAACCCACAACTTACAGGATTCAAGAATCGCAGTCCTAAGAAGCGAGAGAGAGAGAGGGGAGAGAGACCATCACTTTCTGAAGGCCTGGTACTGGGAACTTGCCCTACGTCTCTTTGAAGCCGCTCACCAGCCCTTAATCTGGGTCTTTATTATGGCTCGTTCATAGATGCGTAGGTGAGCAAACCAAGGCTCAGAGGGGATGGGGCTGGAATAGCCATCTGGGAAGACAGGGTAAGAGAAACAGAACACGAGAGAAGGAATGAGAGCAACATGGGAGAACCACTGGACTGGAGACTTGAAGGTTGCTTTCAAAACCTCAGATACTTACATGCTTTGCCTCCCACTCTGGCCCTCCCTGGGCCATTTTCCTTCACACGTTCGAGATCATACTATGTAATGTTGGATCTGGTTATTCTGGGTTAACATTACATCTTAAGTATTTCCCCATGTCTTCAGACTCTTTCTAGATGTAGTGTTTAATGGCTCTATAATATTTTATAGGTTAGATGTGTGTCCTAATTCACACGACCGTTGGACATTTATATTGTTTCCATTGTTTGCCCCTATAAGCACACTTATAATTAGTTATAATCAGTTAGAGAAATTAAGATCTAGTCAGTAGAATATTATGCAGCCATTAAAAATGGTGTAAATGTATACTGATTGACAGGAGAGGTTTACAAAACGATGCTAAGAAAAAGCAGTTTATCAAACAATATGTATCGTTTAATCCCATATTTGTTTAATATACATTTTTTACATAAATATAAAGTTTTTACATTTCGTATGTAAAAGTTTGAAAGGTCAGTTACCAAAATGTTAATAGGTATTTCTGAGTGATGAGATTCTGGAATTTTTTTATACTTTTATTAGCATTTTACAATGAAAATGCATTGCTTTTATAGCCAGAGTGGGGAAAATGTTTTTACATATCTATCTAGATCTGTATTAAAAATGCTGCAGTTAATATCCTCATTCACTAATCTTTGCCTATTTTCTGGCTATTTCTTTAGGGTAGTTTCCTAGAATTAGAATTGCTAGGATACAAACATTTATATTTCTCGATTTAACACTACCAAGTTACTGTTGAAAAGTCACAGCGATTTTTAACTCTGGATGACAAGCACTAGGCAAAAAAGCAATAATTAATGGTGCTTCCTTTAATTATATTTGATTTAGTAAAAGTTAATCATTATTCAGGCTTAAGCCTTGGCATTTACAGAGTTCCTGCCCTCATAATGGATTTGAGAGATTGGTATCTGGAGGAGGGGTGGGACTACAGACAAAGGGCCTCTGCGTGAATAATCTTGGCTTTGGCCATGAATAATGTTCGCTTTGGCCGTGGCCCAAGCCCTCTGAGGCTCTCTCCTCCACTCCCGGCCCCGCAGTAAACCCTAGGAGCTCAGGAGGCCCGACTGACCAATGTCTGAACCCTCAGGCCTGATGATAGAGATACAGGGGGAAGTTGAAACTGAGATGGGACAGCAGGCCGGGACAAGGGCAGGACCCGGAGTGGACATTTAGAATTATTTGTGGGAAGGAAATGGGAAAAAAACTTTAAATTGAGCCCACATACATTTTTTTAATTTACTGTGTTCATCTCAAACGGACACAAACAGAATGGGAGACCGCATCTCCGTGTACCCATCACCCAGACTCAGCAGTGACCGCTGCTCCACTCTGCTCTGTGCCACCACTGCCTACCTTTATCTGTTTATCTTGCCCGTGTGTTTGAAAGCAAATAGAAGACATCATCTCATTTTACCTGTAAATACCTCAGGATGTACCTCTAACATCACCACAGTTAACGCAACAAAATCAATAGTTATTTCTGACATAATCTAATACTTAGTCCATGTTCATTTTCACCCAGTTGACTAAAAAAAAAAAAAAAAAGGAACAAAGAAAAAAAGATGAGTTTTTACAATTTGCCAGTTCAAAACAGGATCCCAAAGTCAGTACGTTGCATTTGGGTCAAATGTCAACCAGTTATCAGTCATGCCCTGTGTGTGACAAGGTTGGCATTTCCAAGGAGAGACCAGAGTCCGCCTAAAGGGACCTTTCTGAAATGTTTGCCCAGAGAGCTTGCTGAGGAGATAGACAGGTGAAGGAATGCTAGCCGTGTGCCAAAACTCGCTGGCTGTGTCACTTTGGGGCACCACTCAGGGGGCCGAGGGCTTCCTGTTCAGGGATGGAGGTGTTGGGGCGCAGCCTCTCCCCACTCTGCTCCCAGATGGAATTCCCAAGTAGAAGGTTGCTCGCCTACAGTACGAGGCTGCCCTACAGGGCTCTCCACAAGCCCCATACATCCCCCGCCTGCTTCTGGTTGCTTCCTCCTAACCAGGCTTCCTCCTTCAACGGGCCCTCCCTTTGTGTCCTCGGGGACCTTTGCTCTTCCATCTTTGAGCCTACGTCAGGGACCTGCCTGAAACCCGCCTTTTCCCCTGGGACAGCAAGTCCCCCTCATTGCCTCCCACAGGGAGGCTGGGTTGGCTCCCCGGGCGGGCCACACACACCACAGGGGCGGGCTGAATCTTGCTGGCTCCTCGCCTTTGTCACTACATGCCTTTCGCCTTCTGTGGCCAACTGGTTCTGTCACCATGCCATCTGTCCCACTTCTGCCTCCTACGCCCGTGACTAGTCCCAGAAAGTCCCTGCCTCTGCCCCCTGAACCGGTGCCAGCTCCACACTCCTTCTTTCTGTCCCTTTGCTCTCGGCCCCGGCAGGACGCTTGGACTTCGGACTCTGCTGTGTTCCTGTCACCTCTGTCTTGCTCACTTTTGCTTTCCTCCCCGCAGCTGAACGTCATTGTCATCTCACTGGCTTTCCTTCAACGCCTCCCCCTCCCTCCCTCCCTCCTGCCTGGTTAAATCCTCTTGGATCCCACCTGACCCTTGATGGAGAAGGTTCACAAGGCTCAGTGTTCCCCAGCACAGTGATTTCAAGGGCTCTGATCTCACCGGGCTCTCCCCCCGCCATGTTACCTAGAAACCCTCCCATATGTCTGTCTCCCTGCTCTTCTGGGATCCGCACACCTCTTCCAGGCAGTCCCCTGTTACTCAAGACCTCCTGCTTCGTCACCTCCCCTGTCCTTTTCACCTGTTCTTCCCTCTCCGCATGTAAGGCCCTCAAGCCTCTTCCATGTTAAAATAATAATAATGATAATAATGCCATCTTCTGCTCCGTGTCCCTTACCCCTAGCCGTGACCTTCCTTCCCTTTACAGCCAAACTTCCTGAAACAAGATCCTTCTCCATCCCACCTCTCCCTTATCTCCCGGCTGCCCTCGGGCGGCTCATAACTCAGTCCCTTCTTCTTGCTCTGAGGTCTTGACCTTTGCAAGAAGAGATCCCCTACAGGAGTATCTCTAGCTGTCTCGTTCCTGAACTTGATCTTGATCTCCGTTCCCCTGCAACACTTCTTTTCCTGCTTGGCTAACAGAGTCACCCAGTTTGGCCCTTGTGATAATCATATTCCTAAAACTCACTTCCAAATTTAATAACCGCGAACTGTCATTCCCAAGAAGCAACGTGTTCCAGCATATAAATCTAGAAGGGAGGGGTTTCCTGGGGCTGAGGGGAGGAAGGAGCTGATTGATAGGCATTAATGTAAGGAAAGTGCTCTGAAATTAGGACGAATAACTAGGAAAATCTTCATACGGGCAGTTTGGAAACTTGGGGCAGAGGACAAAGTTTTGAGATTTTGAGATTTTTTTTTAACTGCGGAGTGGACCTCCTGATTTTTATCCTCGCTCTCCTGGGTCGTCCTGAACACACGCCACTGCTCCATGAAAATTATTCAGGGCCCCATGGTGTCCCAAGGAAAGGTCTCGGCTTCTCGGTGCCGAGAGAGGTTTAGGCAGACACCCTGTTTGATGGATCAGTATAGCCCAGCTATCCCTGAAGACGCCTGAGGGATGAGAATCAATAGTCTACACTGATCAATCAATAGATCCAGATAGTGTCCTAGGCCCACTCCTCTCCAAGCCATGTGGTCTCTGCAGCCAGCACCAGGGGCCAACAGAAGCTGACGACAGACACATGACCTCACCTTTCAAATGTTCGCCTTCCTGGTGTTGAAGGCTGGAACCCAGAATATTCCACACTCTCAATCCTGCCCCTGGGGCTGTGTTAAGGTGATTAAAATGGCCTAGACCAAGGAGAAGGAAGTTAGGGACAGATTTTACTGAACCAGAGAACCTCTTATCTCAAAACAGCATCTAAAGACAAGATAATGTCCAAGAACATTGAATGCATTCATTGGCATGCCCAAGAGGGCAGAGAGAACAGAAATCAGAAAAAAAAAAAAAAAAAAAACCAACAACCAAGAAGCAAACCTCAATGTCTTTCCTGCTTGATGTCACCAGAACATTGACAAATCTTTCCATCAGGTCACCCCAGCATCTGCTAGAAGCTCCCCTAGCTCCTCATCCAGGGTGGGATGACTTGTCCCCTATAAGGCTAAACTCTCCCCTCGGATTCATTAACTATGGAGCTCTCTGTGCCCTGATTTCCCTCTGGGTCCCGGGATACCCAGGGGGCCCTTCCCTTGGGACAGATGGAGAACTGGGAGGATGATCGAGACCCCCTCCTCAACCCGGGCCCTACAAAGAAGGTGGCAGGAATTCCATCTCTCTGGCCCTTCCTCCCTGGGGA
The DNA here is from genome assembly GCA_004027375.1 of Macroglossus sobrinus. Taxonomy (NCBI): domain Eukaryota; kingdom Metazoa; phylum Chordata; class Mammalia; order Chiroptera; family Pteropodidae; genus Macroglossus; species Macroglossus sobrinus. The sequence continues at coordinate 113,768 of PVKZ01001482.1, read as the reverse complement.
AGTGGACTTTTCAGGCTGCCCCTAAGTTCCAGGCATGGGCTCGAGGCGTATGGTGGACCCACAGTGCTGAGAAAGCGCCCGCGTCCACGTGTCGTCCTCCTTGCCGGCACCTGTCAAACTCGTCCTGTCCAAAGCCGGGACCGAGAACGGGTGGAGGGTCGGCGGCTGGAACGCATCAGCCACTGCTCGTGTCTTTCAGGCGGCGGTGCCGTGGTGAAGGCCCGGGTGCTGACCTGTGTGGAGGGCACGAATCTTCCCCTGTTAGAACAAGCCATCCAAGAGCAGAGGGCGTACCAGCGTGAGAGGGACAGCCACCCCTAGGACACTGCGGCTCCTGGGGACCCCCACCCAACCTGCTCCTGGCGCCACACCTGCTGGAGCCCCTGGAGCTGCTGCAGAGAAGACTCGGGACCCAGGGGTTTTCCTCCGAGGGACAGCAGTTTCTGGAACTGGAGAGAAGCGGGGAGGGGTTGTCCAAGACACGGGAGCGTAGACAGCAGGCGCCAAAGCCTGACACCCCCACCCCCACCCCAGGAGACCTCAGGAAGCCGAGCTCTGGGGTGCTGGCGACTGTGCCTCGTGTTGGCTTATGGAGAGTTCCAGAAGGTCCTGGTGAATAAAGCCCCCAGTGGCAAGCCCTGGCTTTGTGTGCGTGTGGTGCAGCGCTGGCCCCAGCCAGGAGGGGGAGCCGTGGAGCAGGCGGCCTGCCTGGCTGTGAGGCTGCCAAGCGTGGGTTTCTGGTGAATTCTGGGCTGTGGGGCCTGAGGGGACGGGGCTGGGGCCTCTGGGGCCCAGGTGGGGGGGGCCCAGGACGCAGGGAGACCGACCCCACCGAGTTTCTGCCCTCAGAGGAAGCCAGGCCATTCCCAAACAGGCCGGGCCCAGTCCCTCATCCTGGCCCTGAGGCCTAGGCCAGCACTCTGGCTTCAAAACCCTACCTGACCCCTGACCTCTGCCCTGAGTTGACCCCGACCCCCAGGCAACCCATCTGGGCAGCCTTCAGCCCCAGAGCCTGGGCCTGGCTGGGCAGAGGCAGGGGCTGCGGCATGAGAGGTTTGGGCCCTCCTGCGCTCCGTAGCCGGGCACATTTCTGGCTGGGCGCTGGGCAGGGGGCTGGGGGTTCCTGCCTGGCCTGGGCTGGGCCAGGGGCCACCCCACTCCTAACCAGGTTTCCAGGGATGGGGTGTGGTGAGGGCCGGGGTGGGAGCTGTGCCTGAGCCCGGGCGAGCCCTGTGGGCCAGACGCCTCGGGACCCAGGAAGCCTGGGCAGGAGATGTGCCGGGGGGTGCTCCAGGGTGGCCGGGGGGTGCCGCTGGGGCCCTGGGGTTGGGGGCGAGTGCCCCAGGCGCCGTCTGTCTTGCAGGCAGCTCTCTGGACATGGATGTATTCCAGAAGGTAGAGAAGATCGGAGAGGGCACCTATGGGGTGGTGTATAAGGCCAAGAACACGGAGACGGGGCAGCTCGTGGCCCTCAAGAAGATCAGGCTGGATTCGTGAGTGCGGGGACAGCCCTCCCAGAGGGGACCCCCAGGCCATCATTCAGCTTCATTTACCCCGTGTTGCCCGGTTACACTGCTCATCCTCGCTCCCACCAGGCTCTGCCCCCCGCCCCCGGTGGGCATAAGTGTGTGCCCAGCAGTCCAGGGCCCCATCGCCGAGGGATGGGCCATCTTCAGGGAATAAGGGATGTGGGTGACTCTCCCCGGGGCAGAAGCGCCCTTCCTGGCTCCCCATCTCCACTGTTGCTCGCTTCTTTCCTGCAGGGAGACCGAGGGGGTCCCGAGCACGGCCATCAGGGAGATCTCCCTGCTCAAAGAGCTGAAGCACCCCAACATCGTCAGGTGAGGTGGGGGAGGAGGCAGGGATGCGGGCCCGCCCCGGTCCACCTGGGGGGCCGCGTGCTGACCGGCGCCCCCTGGCCAGGCTGCTGGACGTGGTGCACAGTGAGAAGAAGCTGTACCTGGTGTTCGAGTTTCTCAGCCAGGACCTGAAGAAATTCATGGACTCCACCCCGGGCTCCGAGCTCCCCCTGCACTTGGTCAAGGTACCGAGCGAAGGACGGGGGCGGGGGGCGAGGGGGGATGGATCCGAGCCGGGCGGCCAGCTCCTGCTCACGCCCGCTGTCCCAGAGCTACCTCTTCCAGCTGCTGCAGGGCGTGAGTTTCTGCCACTCGCATCGGGTCATCCACCGAGACCTGAAGCCCCAGAATCTGCTCATCAACGAGCTGGGTGCCATCAAGCTGGCCGACTTCGGACTGGCGCGAGCCTTCGGGGTCCCCCTACGCACCTACACCCACGAGGTGCAGCGGGACAAAGGGGTGAGGAGGGCGGCCGGAGGGGTGTCACCTGTGGCCCTCGGCCGCCCCGAATGAGGCTGCTTTCTTGTCCCCCACAGGTGGTGACCCTCTGGTATCGTGCCCCCGAGATCCTTTTGGGCAGCAAGTTCTATTCGACGGCTGTGGATATCTGGAGCATTGGTTGCATCTTTGCAGAAATGGTACTGAGAGGGATAAACATAGCCGCAGGGAGGCCTCAGGCTGGGTCCTGCTGGGGTGGGGAGTTGGGGGGGACTCTGGTTCTCCTGTTCGAGGTGGATTAGGGGATGTTTGGGACTGGCTAAAGGACTCAGGAAGCCGGTCTGATTGCAGAAAGGCCAAGATTCTTAGCACAGCCCTGGGAAAGATACCTCGAAGGCATATCTCTGGTGTGGCCTCTGATCTGGTTTGCATTCTGGATGATGGGGGGAAGCTGGGCCTGTCCCAGTCCACCTTGGGGGCCGCGTTCCGCCTGGCATCCCCCGGCCGGGCCGCTGGACGTGGCGCAGTGAGAAGCTGTGCCTTCTCCTCTTCCCCGTTCTAGGTGATCCGCAGAGCCCTGTTTCCCGGTGACTCTGAGATCGACCAGCTCTTTCGTATCTTCCGCACCCTGGGGACACCCAGTGAAGCCGTGTGGCCAGGGGTCACCCAGCTGCCTGACTATAAGGGCAGCTTCCCCAAGTGGAGCAGGAAGGGGCTGGAGGACATCGTGCCCAATCTGGAACCAGAGGGCCAGGACCTGCTCATGGTAGGTACAGGCAGGTGGCTGGGGAGGGTGAGAAAGGCCCCTGAGCTCCAGCTGCTGCTCCAACCAGAAGCGTCCCCGTGGTTACCAGTGCCTTATGTAACCCTGGCTCCTTCCGTGTCCAGGCGGGGTGACCCCTGTATGCAGCCGGCTTGTCTCTGTCCCTGTGCGTATGGACTGACTGTTCCACCTGGGTGCCTCTCCTGTGATTTTATTGTTCATCTTCCCTTTTCAAGCGTCTCTCTTCTAGTTAGCTTTGGCGTCATGCTGTGATTCTCGCCCTTTTTTTCCTAAATTACTTTGCATTGTTGGTCATTTTCCTTGGGGACGTTACTGCCCCATCTAGGCTGTAAGCGTCCCCAGGCAGGGACCACACTCCGATGCCTCAGCATTCCCTGTCTCTCCTCGGTGCTCTCCGCAGTGGCTGCTGTACACCAGGCTGCCCAGGGCAGGCTGTCCCCTGCTGCCTGAGTCCCTGCCACAGTCCTCTGACCCCTGGGGCCGGCCCAGGCCAGACTGCCCTGAAGGCCTTGGGGACCCGGAGCCACGGTGCTCCTTCTGATCCGGTGCTGGGTCAGAGGGCGGCCAGGCAGTGTTTTCCGTCTCTGGTTCTGAGTCCTGCTTTGTAGAACCACGTGTGTGTGCTGGCCTGAGGCCCTAGGATGGTACAGACTGCCAGCCAAGTTCAGTCCTGGCTGCTCTGAGTCCTGGCTGCTCGGGGCGGCGCCGGGTCCTTGCACAGCCTGGCAGTGTTTAGCGACTCAGCTCCTGCCGCACCCCCAGGTGTGCTCCCCGGCAGGTATGGCCCCCACTTCCGGATACACAGAGAGAAGTGTGTCTCCTCCAGAGGTAGACTGGGCCTGGAAACCTCACTAAGGGAGAGGAGACGCTGACTGGGCCTCGGCAGCATGGAGGAGAGACCTGGCTGGCTCAGCCGGGCTGCACCTGAGCTAATTGTCTGTCTCCACGTCCCGGGAGTGTCCAGAGCTGGCTCCCGAGCTGGGAGGCAGTGGCGTCCTGCAGCCTTGGGCCTGGAGGCAGCCCTCAGGGGGCCCCCTGCAGCCTGGATTTACCTGGGGGCTAGTGCCTCTCCCCACCCTGGCCACTCACACGCCCAATCTCTTTCCTCTTCCCCATTCCTTCCCAGCAACTCCTGCAGTACGACCCCGACCAGCGGATTTCAGCCAAGACGGCCCTGGCCCATCCCTACTTCTCCTCCGCCGAGGCCTCCCCCGCTCCCCACCAGTGTGTGCTGGAGCGTTTTTGCCGCTGAGAACATGTGAGGCCACTGTCACCGCCACCTCCCTGTGCACCTGCCGAGAAAGACGGCGTCTGGGACGGGGCAAAGCTCCGAGGACTTTGGCGTCAGCCATCGCAGGGCTGAGTTTGGGTTAGTCCTGCCCTAGGTTAGCGAGTTCCTGTGTTGTTTTTTTTTGGGGGGGGGGTTGGATGGTGCCGTTTCAAGATGGGGACACAGAAGCTCAGTGCATGAGGCAGGGGGCATGTTAGAGACGGGGTCCCCTGGCACTGGCACAGGCACCCAGCAGAGCAGGGAGCCTGCTGGGGCTGCAAGCGAGGCCCTAACCCAGACTTAAGCTACCAGCCCAGCCCTCGGCGGCGGGTGGCCGTGTCAGACCCTGCGGGAAAGGCTGCCCCCTGCTGGTCATTTTGGATTTAAAATGTTTTGGGGAAGAGTTGTGTTCCAGGGAAGAGTCCCCAGTTAAACAGGGGTGAGAGCGAGAGGGGACATTTTCCTGGTCCCCGGGGGAGGTCGGGGTGTGCGTGGCTGTTGTACGTAGTTGTCACCCACCGAATACTTACATTTGTCTGTCTCTGGCATTAAGAACGGGAAATAAACGTGATGCACTCTGAGCTCTCCTGTCTTTTTCTGTTGCGAGGAGGGAGGGGGCAGCAGACACTGGCTGGTCCACGACCTCCTTCCGTGACCCACCTCCCCGAGTCGAAGGAGCCTGGCCCGCTGAGAGCCCCCATGTCCTAGGAGGGCCAGTGGGCATGTGCCTGGCCCCCCAGGCAGGACTCGGCAGTGGTGCCACCGTGTGCCCAACGCCCAGACAAATCCATTCCACACACCTGGGACGACTGGTTTATTGGCAGTACTAGGCGGGGGCGGGGGGAGGGGAACAGGGCTGCTGATCACCAGGTTGGGGATGGACGGGCACCAGCGTCAGGGGTGGGGGCCCAACACCGTGAAGCTGAGTAACAACAGAACGGCCGTCAGACGGCGGGGAGGCCCCCCCCCCCCGGATCAGGCGGCTCAGGGGGCGGGGGGTGTGCGTGCATCCTCTCCCCTCGCCCTCACACACGCTCTCGCCATGGCTGCTTGGCCCCCGTCAGCGCCGGGCGCGGGGTACGGTGGGGGAGGCTGAGCGGTAGCAGCGGTACCCCTCCAGGGCCGCGGGGAGGAGCAGCAGGCCGCTCAGGGGGTCTTTCCGGCAGCGCCCCATGGCCTCCCTGTAGCTCAGCCGCTCTTTGGAGATGGGGTCTGTCAGATCCTTCTCGTAGCTGGACTCGTCCTGCAGGAGCTGCGCCAGCTCTTCGCTCAGCATCCCGGAGAGCACGGCCTGCGGCACGGGCACGCGGCCCGTCCTCCTGGGGTCGATGAGCCCCCCGGTCAGGTGCTGCACCTGCAGGTGCGGGAGCGCGCTCTCCCGGGGCATCCAGCCTTTCTGGACGGCCTCGCCCACCGACAGCCGCTTCTTGGTGACGGGGTCCTCGATGCCGGTGAAGGCCTTCTGGGCGTTGAGCAGCCTCTGGGTCGAGGTGTTCTCGATCAGCCCCCTCTCCAGGGCCTTGTGCACCGAGTAGCGCTCTCGGCTCAGGAGGTCTATGATGCCGCCCGTGGCCGCCTGGGCCTCCAGCAGCTTCTGCCCCGTGATGGGGTCCAGCATGTTCTTGGCCATGGCCGTCTTGATGCTACACTTGTTGTCCGTGGTCGTGTCGTAGACCCCGGCGATGGGGAAGCTGTTGTCGTCGCCGAGGCCGAGGGAGAAGCCGGGGGAGAAGAAACTGGAGCTGTGGGGGCCCGGCGAGGCCGCCGGGGATTTGGAGATGATGGAGCCGATGGAGAGCGAGGAGCAGGGCTTGGTCTCCCCCGCCACAAGCAGGGCGAACTCGGAGATGGGCAGGCGGCCGTCCTTGTAGAGATGGTACTCCTCCTTGGAGATGCGTCGGCAGCGCAGGGCGGCCTCGATGGAGTACTGCTTCCCGCTCTTGCGGTCCAGCAGCACCGACTCCTCGCCACAGGGCCCCAGGGTGGTGACCTCCTCCCAGTCGCACTCGAGCTCCTGCAGCTGCAGGTACTGGCCTCGGTCGATGATGCCCCTCTTGTAGGCCTCGTACGGGGACAAGTCCTTCCCCGTCTCCGGTTCCAAGATGCAGATCCTCGTGGAGAGGTTGGTCTCTCGTGTCTGGGTCTCCTGGCTGAGCTGCTCCCGGCTCACCTTGGCGTGCAGGTCCCGGAGGGTCCTCTCCTTCTCGTACATCTGGTCCTTCTCGCGGAGGATGGCCGCCTCGAGCTGCGAGAGCTCCTGGCCCTGCTGGGCCGCCTTCTGCCGCTCGCTCTCCGTCTTCTGGCTGAGCAGCTTCGACTCCTCCTGCAGGTGCAGCACCTTCTGCTGCTTCTGCCTCTCCAGCTCCTGCAGCTGCTGCTGCAGCTGCCTGCACGCCTGGCTGCCCTGCTCCCGGGCCTTCTGGAGCTCGGTCTCCTCGCGGCTCCAGGTCCTGCTCAGCGACTCGGCCCGGTCCATCCGCTCCCGGAGGCGCTGCAGCGCCTCCTCCTGGCCCTTCCGGGCCGCGCGCTCCCTGTTGAGCATCTGCCACACCCGGGACCTCTCGCCCTCCAGCACGCGGTCCTTCTCCACCCGGATCACCTCCTTGTAGATGGTCTTCTCCTGCGACTTGGTTTTCTGGAGGACGTCGATCTGGACCTGCAGGCTCTGGCGCTCCCGATGCAGCTCCGTCACCTGGCTCTTCTCCCGGTCCAGGTCCCGCCGCAGGGCTTCGGTGGACTTCTCCAGATCCGGGTCCTTCTCCAGCTTGACCACCTCCTCCGTGATGATCTTCTCCTGCACGGCGGGAGGCCGCTTCTCCAGCTCCTGGATGCGCAGGGTCAGCTGCCGCCGCTCCTTCTCCACGGCCAGCTTCTTGTCGCGGTCCTCCTGGAAGCTGAGCAGGCCCTCCTTCTCCTCCACGGCGGCCAGCAGCTGCTGGACCTCCCGCTCCAGCTGCCGCCGCCGGCCCACCTCCTCGTCCAGGCTCCGGCTCAGCCTGCTGTGGTCCTCGTGGAGCTTCGGGTCCTTCTGGGTGACCACCACCTCCTGCACCACCACCTTCTCCTCGGGCCGCCTCCTCTCCAGCAGCAGGCACTTGCTCTGCAGCTCGTACACCGCGTCCTCGGCGGCCCGCCGCTTCTGGGCCGCCTCCCGCACCTCCCGGCGCAGCCGCTCCGCCTCCTTCTCCAGGACGGGGTCCTTCTCGTGGCGCACCACCTCCTTGCTCACCGTCTTGGTCTCCACCTTGGACCGCTCCCGCCGCCACCGGTCGCGCTCCCCCTGCAGCCGGATGCGCTGCTCCTGGGCCCTCCCGCTGGTGTTGACCAGCTCGTTGAGCTGCACCTTCAGGCGGTCGACTTCCCGCAGCACCTCGGGGCTCCTCTCGTGCTTCACCACTTCCTGCGTCACCTCCTTGTACTCCACCACGGGCTTCTGGGCCCGCAGGACGGCCAGGTCGGGCAGCAGCGCCTCCACCTGCTTCTCCACGTCACCCCGCCTGCGGGCGGTCTCCCGCAGCTCGGCCCCGAGCCGCGCTATCTCCCGCTCCGTCTCCGGGTCCACCTGGAAGGTCTCGTGGACGCGCTCCTGCAGCTCCACTTTGGGCTTCTGCTTCTCCGCGGCGCCGAGCTGGTCGCGCAGCTCCGTCAGCTCCCGGGCCAGCGTGGCGTTCCTGCTCCTCTCGCCGTCCAGCAGGCTCCGCAGCCGGTTCGCCTCCCTGACCAGGCCCGGGTCCTGCTCCACCGTCTTCACCTCCTTCACGATCACCTTGGGCCGCACGGCGCCGATCGCCCGCCCCAGGTCCTCGATGCGCAGCCGCAGCGCGGCCGCGGCCTCCTCCGCCCTCCTCCGCCGCGCGGCGTCCTCCTCCACCTGCCGCCGCAGAGCCTGCGCGGCCTTGACCATTTCCAGGTCCTTCTCCACCTTGACGACCTCCTTCACCACGACCTTCTCCTTCACCGTCGCCTCCTTCTGCTCCAGGGCCAGCAGCTCCTTCTTCAGCCCGTCCAGCCGGGCGGACACCGCCGCGTTCTCGCCCCGGAGGTGCTGGATCTCGCCGCGGAGCTGGGCCGCCTGGCTCTCCAGGCCGGGGTCCTTCTCGATCTGGGTCACCTCCTTGGTCAGCAGATGAGGCTGCATGGCCTTCCTCTTGCCCTCCAGCTGGACGACCTTCTGGGCCGCCATCTCCAGGTCTGCCTGCAGGCTGGCCCGCTTCTTGCTCTCGTCTTCCACCTGGGACCTCACCCTCGACAGGTGGCTCTCCAGCTGGGGGTCCCGGTAAAACTCCACCACTTCCTTCTCCTCCAGCCTCTCCAAGGGCCGCTGGGTCCTCAGCTGCAGCAGCTGGCTCCTCTGCGCGTCCAGCTCGCGCTGCACCTGGGCCACCCGCTTCCGCTCCTCCTCCAGCTGGGACCTCAGGGCCTCTGACTCCCTCCCCGCTTGGGCTGGGCTCTCAGATCCCTGCTGTGCGTCCTGGGCCACCTGGAGGTCCTCACTGAGCTCCTTCTGCAGAGTGAGAGAAGGCAGGGAAGAGTGCTGGGGGCGGGGAGGGGGCTGCTTCCTGACCCTTGGCCCCAGGACGTGGAGCGGAGACCGGAGATGCTCATCGGCAGGTGTTTTGAGAAGCCCCGTCAGGGCCACGATGTTAGGATGTGGCCGAGTTTGTACTCGAGTGAAACTAGGACCGGTTCTCCCTTCCAAACCTTCCCCCTTCTCCTCCATCCGGGCGCCCAGAAACGGGCCCACACTCCTCTGGGGATGCGGGAACACACCTCTGGGTAGGAGAGATCTGGCAAGTCGCTTGACCTGTCACTAAGAGTCATGGAGCGCTTCTGGCTCCCGGTCCCCCAGGGAGGGGACCTAGGTGGCTTCTTGCCCACCGTAGCTGGATCCTAAGGCTGAAGACTCGGTGGGGATTTTCTCCGGTCCGCACTGGGGGACCGCCCAGTGGCTAAGCTGTGACCGCCCTGAAGGACATCTCCAGAGCCTACCTCTGAGATGGGGACCAGTCTGTAAGAGCTGCTGGGGAGAGAACTGGGGGGAGGTAGAACCCCAAGGCTGCAGGTGGTAACAGAAAACCGCTAGGTCAACTACAGGGCCAGGCTGCCTGGGGGCGGGGAACGGGGTGGTCATCCTCCCCGTACCTTCTCCAGCATCTTTCTGGCAAACTCCAGCTGGCCCAGCTGCTGTTGGTGAGCGGCCGCAGCCTCGGTGAAGGCTTTCGTCAGAGTCTGCTCCTGCAGAGGGGGGAGGGAGAGCGGTGTCAGCTCCCGCCCCAGAGGCCGCAGAGCCGGTGCTTCCGGATGCTGGCTCACCTGGGCCTGGATGCTCTCCTGCAGGGGAGCCACTCGGGGTCTCTTGGGGGCCGAGCCCGCCTGGGTGGGACCCAGGGAGCAGCGGTAGGTTTCTGCCTGCAGCTCGTAGTCCTGAGGAAAAGACAGCAGGCTGGTGGTCAGTGGGGGGAGCTGGGGCCTGGCAGAGGGCGGGCGGGCGGGCGGATCAGGAGGTAAAACCGCTCACCTGGAGAGCCGCCTGCAGGTCCTGGGAGAGGCGGCAGGCCGTGGCCCTGTCTTGCTCCCGGCCCTGGATCTCCTGTAGCAGCCTCTGCCCGGGAAGAGGTGAGAATCAGGCAGGTCGGGTCACACCACGCGCCGGACTCGCCTTCCAGCCGGGAACCTCCGTGCCCCAGGCAGGGGCAGGAAGGGCTGTACGGGAAACCGCCCTTCCCCTCCCCGATACACATGGCCTTGGCCTGGGACATTTCACCGCTGCCCCCTGGCCGTCCTATCTATTCCTTAGGCCTCGGCTTAGATGTCACTTGCTCCGACGCCCACACGTGTCCTGCCACGGACCCCCACGGTGCTCTGGCTTCTCTTATCGGCACCATGGCCTGTGACACACCGGCCCCCACCAGCCTGAGCTGCACCCCCAGCCCCTGGTTCGGTGCCAGTGTGTGGCAGCGGCTTGCCAAGTGTGAGGAAGGAAGAGTTGGAATCCCAGGAGCATAGAGCCTGTTGCCCACCGTGGACCAAACAGTGATGGGCTGGCTGTGTTTTGTGGGCACAGTGGAGCACTTTGGGACGGCGATGGTGGTGATGATCTTTGAGGTCACTTAGAACACTGGCCACTAGGGGGCCACACGCACACAGGTGGCTCTCCCTGCCAGGAGGCTGCCAGGGAGGGTGGGCGTGGCTCCGGGCAGGGGCCTGACCTGACCCCCAGTCGCCTGCAGCCCCAACCCCATACCTTCTGCGCCTGCAGCTTGTAGGCCACCTGGCTGGGCCCATCACTGGGCCGCACCTGGTTGCGGGGCAGGTGCTCCAGCCAGGAGCTCAGGTTGTCCCTGCTGTTCTTGAACTGCTGGTAGGTGAGGCCAGCGTCCTGCATGGTCTTCTCCCTGTGCAAGGATGAGGCCCCGAGCAGAGGTGAGAGCTGCCCTCCAGGGATGATGAGGGGGGCGTGGAGGGGGTTGGAGGGTGCTTCCCTGTCACACGCACGGCAGGAAGCCTGAGGGGCTGTCACACTGAGCCCCTGACTCTGGCCTCGTGCTGGTGCTGGGCATTACCAGAGGGATGGCACAGCCTCTGCCCAACACTACCCTGGGGGGAAGGCGCTGTTCTTATCCCCCTGTAGAGGTGAGGAAACTGAGCCCCAGAGAGCCAAAGTCACCGGTGCAAGGGCACACGGCTTGTGGGCAGCAGCTGCTGTGTGCCGTCGGCGGGCATTGCCTTGAGCGCGGAGGGCCCGGCCACTCACCGCAGGTCCAGCTGGTCCCCCACGGCGTGGTAGCGGTCCGTGAGGGCCCGCACCTGGCGCTGCTGGTGCGGCAGGTCCTGGCAGAACTCGTGGAAGTTGTTCTGCAGCGCGGAGCACGCGTGCTCGGCGGCCTTCAGCTCGCGGTGCAGCCCCAGCACGCACGCCTGCTGCTCCAGCAGCTCCTTCCGCTGGCGCTGGGGGAGGCGGGGACTCAGCGACACGCCCCCTTGCGGTTCCGTGAGACGCCACGTCCACTCCCCACCTGCCTCCGGTCGGGCTGTGACCCCTCCTCCCGCGCCGGCATGCCACCTGGCCCCTTACCTGCAGCTGGCTGACCCTCTCCTGCAGGGCGTCTGGGCCAGCGGGGATGGGGGCCTCCTGCGCCAGCGTGGACTCGAAGCCTCGGATGACCTTGTCCGCATCCTGGATCTGCCGCTCTAGGCCCAGGGCAGCCTTGGCTCTGCCGCGGGGGGGCCGGGAGGAAGGCTGATGGTTAGTCACCGCCTTCCTCCCCAGCCTCACCCCTGCCACCCAGCCCAGCCTCCCCTTCCCGGGGCCCTGGAGCACTCACTTCTCCCCGTAGAGGTTGCAGAGAACCTGCACGTCGCTGTACTTGTTCTTGACGTTGTTGAGGGCCACAGGCAGGTGCAAAGCGGCTGGGCCCGCGGGCCGAGCTGACAGGAGCGCCTCGCACTCCTGCTGGGCTGCCTCCTTCTCTGCTCCCAGCTTCTCCAGCTGCTGGGCTGTGCCCTGGGGCGGGCGGGGGTCAGGGATGGGCGCTCAGGGCAGGCGGGTTTCACCCAGCCCTGCCGCCAGGTTGACCTAACTCTGCCCATGAACCTGAGTGTGTGGTGAATATGTGCTTGAGTCCAGGCTAACCATCTGGGAGCAGTCCTGGCCTTGCTCATCCCCGTGTGGGTGACCTGGGGCAGGTGGACCTCTCTGACCCTCAGTCTCCTCATCTACGCAATGATTAATGGAAGGATGAGATGAGACCATGTGTGTCAGGAGCTCGGCAGCACCAGGGCACGAAGCTGCCCACCACAGTCTGTATGTCATTCACAAACCTTCAGTCCCCTGCCCCATCGCTAAGGGTTAGGCAGCGAAGCCCTCACTCTGTCCACTTGGGCTTATTTCGTTCATTCTTTTATCACTTTTTCATTTATCTCTTCTGTAAGTCATAGGTGCTGACTCTGTGCCATGCCCTGCCCCCCCTTCCAGTGTAACTGGGCTTCCCATGGACCCCAACACCCCTGATGTGGTAGAGGCTGTGACTTCAAAACCCAAGGACCTGTCTGGGGACTGCCGGGGCCCCAGAGAGCTGTTTCAGAGCAGCATAACCCGGCGACTTAACGTGGGGTGTACAGGCCCAGCCCCCTACCAGGGCCGACCCACCCCGGGGTGGGCGGAGGTCTTTGTTGAGGTGGCATCAGGCACAGTGCCTCCTTCAGCGGCTGCTGCTTCCTGCCCCGACCCCACAGGTAGCACCCATGGGATGCCCTTATAAACACCCAGCATGCTCATCTCCACCTCAGAGACGCCCCAGGACCCTGCAACCTGCAGCTCCTAATGGTCGTCCTTTCCTGCCTGGCCCACCCTCTGCCCCGGCTGCAGCGCCACCACCCGACCCTATGACCCTACGACCCTACGACCCTATGACCCTACGACCCTACGGTACATTCCTGCAGTGAAAATCACAAGTTGCACAACAGCGGGAACAAGAGATTCAAAAATTTTAAAGTAAACCCAAAGGATATGTTTGTGTAGAAATTGGCTCGGAAGGCTGCTACCCCCACCCCCACCCCGACCCCGCTAGCCTCCTAGGAGCAAGCACCCCTAAGATGCTCCAGGCTTCGTGCTGCTCTCGGGTCTCTCTCAACACCTCCAGAGTTGGGGTCATAGGATGTTTACCCTGGGCCTTGCCCCTCTAGAACCTTCCCGGGCCTTACTACGCTCTATCCTCAGGACGACAGGATGAGCTGGGGATTCCGGCGCCTGTTTTCAGGGACGAGGAAGCCAAGGCCCAGAGAGGTTACACGAATCGACCGAGGTCACAGAGTGGGTCGGCGGAGGGGCCGGGACGGGAAGCAGCCCGTGTGAGCGCTGGACTATGCCTTCCCTTTGTCCACCTCGGGTCCCTGTGGCTGTTCCCACACTTGCCTCGCTTAGTTTCTGCACCCCCAGGGCAGGGCCACTTCGTGTCCCCCGCGCGCCCACCTGGTGGCGTTGGAGGCGGCCCTCCAGGTTGTCCAGCGGTGCGGTGCGGCTGAGTGGGGCCCGGGCCCAGGCCAGGACCTGCTTCTCTATCTGCCCCAGGTCCCCGTCCAGCCGGGTCATCTGTGTCAGGAGCTTCTGGGCCTGGGGGTCGGCTGTGGCTGAGCCAGTTGGAGCTGGGGGCACAGGGAGATTGTGAGGGTCCAGGGCCTGTGTCCCGTCTGCCCGCCTGCCCAAGAGGCTGCTTCCTGGGTGCCCAAACAATCCCGTGTGGGTTAGGGCGGGGAGGGGATGGGCAGGGCCTAACTGAGGGAGGGACAGTCCCGAGGGCTTGCCAACCCAGAAGATGGGACGCCCAGAGCAGACATCCCTAATCCAGGGCCACCCCAGCCCACCACAGCAGTGGCCAAAGTAGGAGTCCGCTCCCTCTATTCCAGCAACCCTTACCCGCTCCCTGGCCAGCCGTGGTACCCTGCGGGCCCGGCCGTAAGGGCTCTGCGACACTGGCCTTCAGGCGGCTCTGGGCTGTGGCCAGTTTCTGCTTCAGAGCCTGCATCTCCAAAGCCAGCCTGGATGGAGGGGGAGAGCAGGGAAGGGTGAGCCTCGTCCCTCGTCACCCGTCCAGGCGAAGGCCGGGCACCGGCCTCGAACCCCACGGGGCCTCCTGCCTCCTGCCTCCCTCTGTGTATCCCCAGGGAGACCCACTTGGAGGCCCTGGCCACAGCTTCGGGGTCCGGAGCTGGGATGCAGAGGCAGGCGGCCGGGGCACGCTTGGTCTCCCCACCCGGGCCCTGCACGACCCAGGTGTGTGGGTCCGTGTTGTCCACCAGCGTGTACCGCTCGCCCCGCACCAGCTGCACCTGGGGAGCGGGGGAGAGGGGGCTCATGTAGGCTCAGGGGCCAGGGCCAGAAAAGAGACCCAGGCCGAGATGGGGTAGGGGCTGCGGCAGGGGCAGGAATTGGAGTGGAGGGTGTTGGGGTAGGGGTGAGGGCAGGCCAGAGGCAGGGCGAGGCTTGGAGAGAGGTGGGCTGGACCAGGGGCAGGGTGGGGCGGGGCGGGGGAGGGCAGGGGCGGGACAGGCTGGGCCTGTACTTCTCCTGTGTCCCAGTCACAGATGCTGTCCACGGGCAGGGGCTGCTGGGGGGCGTTCCGGCGCTGTGGCAGAGGGGCCACCTCCCGGCTCCGCCGCTGCAGGTCCCCGATAGTCTTCTCGGCCATGGCCAGCTTCTTCTCCTCTGCCTGTGGGGTCCCAGGCAGTGGGGGTCAGGCCAGGCCTGCCCCGTCTCCACAAGCAAGCCAAGGTCTGGCCTTCTTAAAGTGAGGGTCTCTAGGTCAGCAAAGTAAAAAAGGAGCCCCTTCCTGGGGACCCAGGACTCTTGGGTATGTGGGGTGGGGTGGGGTGGGGTGGAGGGGGGCTGCCCAGCATCACCCAGGCCTCTGGAGTGGGAGCCCGAGGACCCCAGAGGGATCCTGGAGGCCCTGTCACATGACAGATGAGGAAACTGAGGTTTAGAGAAGGGAAGAGCTTACTGGTAACAGGTCAGCCTCCTCCTGCTAGGGTGACCCCCTTCTCCTGCCCCCCGCAAGACGAGGGCTCAGAGTAGGGTTAGGTACCTGGGGGGGTAAGCCCCAGACACATGGACAGGCCCCACTCCCAGGAGAGGGGTGCAGGGGCCAGGTGGGGCCGTCTCACCTCCAGCTGTTGTAGCAGCTCTGTGGGGTTAGCAGGGGGCCCCCCAGGGGCAGGGCTGTACTGGGTGTCCAGGCTGGAATTAAGCTTTGCCAGGGTCTGGCTGACAGAGTCCGCCTCTTCCTGGAACTGATTTTGGTGCAGGGTCAAGTTCAGAGCCCAGGGTCCCCCCACTGCCGGCCGACCCTGCAAACCAGCTCATGCAAATGGGCTGAACCCAGACTGCCACTCGTCCCCCACGCTGTGGGCCTTTCTACCTGGGCAGTGGGGCCTTTTGATCCGGAGTGCTCTACAAATGGGGCATTTTCGGTTCACTGAACTTGAGCGAATTTAGTGAAAATTCAGTAAATTCCCTTTAATGTTATAAACACTTTGGTTTTGTCCTTCCTGCACATGTGCAGAGCTGGGCCTTTGCTGCCTCGTCACCCTGGCCGGACCCGAGGTGGGTGACCGGGGCGTCTGAACTTCCTGTCTCCCAGCCCCGGAGGAGAAGCTGGGGGTGGGTTTTACAGAAGCGTTCTGCGGTGGGGCGATAGTACAGCGTTCTCATCGATGGCTGGGATATGGAATCGTGGTTTTATAGAAAAATGCTCTTAAAAGTCTATGGAACATTTTGGGTGGGAATTACCAAAAAAGTTCCCTGTTGTGTACCCTATCAATGGTTTCTTAATGCTGTTTTAAAAAATGATCGTCTCTTCTAGGAGACTTTTTACATATTTTTCCTTTCATTCCCCCGCCATCCCCATGTAATTTTAACACCACAGATATGCTGTATGTTCTTTGTGTGTATACATGTATGATTTATGCATAAAAAAGATTTTTTTCTTTTTTCTTTTGCTCATAAGAACCAACTTTCACCACCTGACATTATTCTCCCTCTGGGACCTAAGTCACAGAGACACAGTTGTGTCACTTATAAGAAGCACCTTGTCTCCCACAAGGCGAGCATGTCCTGTGGTGACCTCCAGACACCTCTGTGCTCCAGCCCGGGGCCCTGGTGGCTGCCCCCACCCCCCGGAGCTCATGTCCGGCCCTGCCACACCCCACCCCTAGCCCTGTGCCCTTTGCCCACCCCTGTGTCTCCTCCCCCGCCCAGCCGGGCCTACAGCCTCACCCGGCGATAATCCTCCACGTGCTGCAGCTGGCTCTCCTGGCAGATACACAGGTTCAGGAAGTTCTGCCATTCCATCTTGAGGGCCTCCTGGTGGACCTGGGGACAGCAGCGGGGAGCCCTCAGACCAAGCCCTGTCCTGGTCCCTGCCCTGGTCCACCCACCTACCCGCCTCCCGCTCAACAGGCCCTGCCTTCCATCTCCCTCTCCCCAGCCTCCTTCCCCAGTGGAGGGAGCAGGGGTCCCTGAGGCGGCCCGGGGGTGTCTGGGCCGTCACACCTGGATGGGCCCCACAGCTGGATGCCCCAGCTGCACCATGCGTTCCCCATCGTCCTCCAGCTGGTTCACGCACTGCTCCTGGCTCAGCAGCTCGTGCTGCTTGAAGTGCTGGGGGAGAGTGGGAGCGAGTGGTGAGGATGAGGGTGCCCGCAACCCCTGCCCCGCCCCCACGCGGTGAGGATGAGAGGGCCCACGTCCCCCGCCCGCCCCCACGTTCCTGGCTCTGACCTCGTACTCCCGCCGCACGCCCACGGGGTCTGCCATGAGGTCGCTCCAGTCCTGCTGCAGGATGAGGTGCTGCTGCTGGGCCAGGGTGCTCAGTTGGCGCGTGCAGCCCTGCAGGTGCGTGTACAGGCTGCCCAGGCTCTGCCCGCGCCATGAGGCTGCCTTCTGCGCTCAGCGGGAGGAGGGGAGAGAAGGGGTATTGAGAGGCACCATCAGGCTGCCCCCGAAAACACTGGCCCCATCAAGAGTGTCAGCAGCCAGGCCCGCCCCACTCCCAGCCTACCCGGACGCCGGCCTGGCCCTAGAGTTCCTGCTCACCAGTAGGTCCCGGTACTGGTCCCGGATGGTGGCTGCATCCTGTTTCGACCAAGTGGGAGAAAACGCAGGCCTAGTGAGAGGTGGGCTGCAGGGCGGGCCGCCCCGGGCCTGCTGGGCCCTTCGGCTCCATCCCTTGCCCCAGAGGCCAGCCAGCCCAGCTCAGGCCCTGACGGGAGAAGGGGGTAGGGGCTGGGCTGTGCATGCGAGAGGCGCACCCACCGGCCCCACGAGGCTGCGCAGCTGCTGCCCGTAGGCGTCGATCTCCTTCTGCAAGATGTTGTGCTCTGCGATCTGCCGCTCCAGCTCCGCCATGCCCGGCCCGTACTGGCCCTCGCGGACTTGATTCTGCGGAAGGGCTGGCCGCTCAGCTCCACCTTGGACCTGGGCAGGAGCCCTCCCGTGCCCTCCCCGCTTCCCCATCCGCAGGAGCGGAGCTGGCCTTTTCGGCAGAGGGTGGACTGGCCAGGAGAATCACCTGGGTGAGTAACCGGCAGCTCACCCTGGGAGACGTGCCATTCTCTGAGGCCTCTGAGCCTCCTCCTACAAGAAGCCTCCCCTGCTTGCACTGTGTCCTCCACTCTCTCCTTCCCCAGACCCCGGGGTGGAAGCATGCTCGCTGTCAGGCCCCGGATGACACACTACGCGCTCCGATTGCTGCGGGGTGTGACGCCAGCTCCCAGGGGCGCCCTCGGCACGGGGGGGCGGGTGGCCCCTGACCTGTTTCTGCTCCAGCACCCGCGCCCAGTCCACCCTGGGCCCCACGCTGGGCGGCAGCACCATCTTCTCGTACAGGGCGCGGTACTCGGCGCACTCCTGGGTCACCCGCTCGTGCAGCTGCTTGATGCTGCCAAGGAGATGGGCCAGCAGGTCAGAGCTGGCCCGGGGCGGGGCTTCCCCCCTGGGACCCTCGCTGCCCCCCAGCTTTGAGCGCCAGGCCCCGACGCCTCCCCGCTCACTCCTTCTCGATCTCCTCGGCCTGCGGGTGCTTGAGCCGCCGGGCCTTGTCCACGTCCAGGAACAGGTCCTTCAGCAGCACCTCAGCCTCCTTCAGGCTGCGGCCTGCCTCCTGCCGATGCTGCAGCGGCTGGCTCTGCTCGCTGTGCAGCCGGTCCTGCGGGCGGGGGCGGGCGGCATCCTCACTGCCTCCCCCTCCTGCCCCCTGAGCCCCACCCCGGCAACGGGACAGGCTCACATGCAGGGCAGGCTCACGGGAGGACTGGGCCCCCCTCAAACCTCTTTGACCCCCCCCCCCATGTTGGGAGCCCAACAAAGAAGGACTGCTGAGCCCTCTCCCCCACCGTTTGGGATAAAGGTCCTCTGTCCCGTCTGTGCCACGACCAGCGGGCACTCCGGGGCATGGCAGTGGGTATCCCATGGCCCCACGCCCTGCGACCCACCGCCAGGCCTCACCTGCTGCAGCCTCTTCTGGGTCTCCAGGATGTCCCTCTCCACCTGGTCGGCGTTGGCCTGCATGCGGGAGATGAGCAGGGCCAGCTCCTGGGTGGCAGCCCTGTTGTGGGGGGGGGGAGGGGCGGCATCGTCGGAAAAGCTTCTTCTGTGCCCTTTGGGCAGTTCTACCCACCAGGTGGGGTCCCTTGCCTCCTCTGAGCCATGCCCTCTGCAGCCAGGCTCGCTGCCCTGGAGGGAACAGTCCAAGACTTGGGGAGCTCTGGTCCCTCAGTGACAGGCTGTGAGGTCCCCTGTCCTGGGGGAGGGGAGTGCTGCCCCCAGGTAAGGTTCAGAAAGTGAGGGTTCCAGGTGTGTGTGGTACTGAGGAGCAGGCTGACCTCACTGTGCTGGCAGCGAGTCCCCGACACCACCCAGCTCCCTGCCTGGCGGGCGGGCAGCCCAGGGGTGAATCACCGGCTCGCCCGCTAACACCCGAGACGGCATGGCTGGGCCTTGGGGAGGAGCGGCTGGGCCGGCTGGGGGAGGGGAGCAGCAGCGCATCTGCACCCCAACTTCCTCCCACCCCAGCCCGGTCTCCCCCGCCACTCCGGGCTTTGCCTGTGCCCGGAGGAACCACACAGCATTGGAGCGGGGGAAAGCTGAGAGATGGCAAGGGCACCCCAACATTTTCTGGATTCGGGGCTTCAGACTGGGACCAGACTTGCTCCAGGTCACGCAGCCAGGAGCAGACTCTGAGCCCGTACCGGGTCCCCAGGTCCCGGGTCCCCGTACCGGGTCCTTTCCCATGCATTTACCCAGCAGCCCCTGCAGGCGCCTGCAGAGACGTGGAGGGTCAGGCAGACCTAAGCAAAGGCTGAGTGGTCCAAGCCTTCCAGGCTCCCTGCGGGGTCACAATCCTGGGGAAGGGAAGGCTCCACTGCGCTGGGCCTTGAACCAGGGGCCACAGGACGAGCCCCCCAGGCAGAGAGCTGGGGCAGCCAAGACCCCGTCTGAATGAACTCTAACCACACAGCGGTGGTTCCATCCTCCATCCGTACTGCTGTGTGGCCTTAGGCAAGTCACTGAACCTCTCTGTGCCCGCGGTTCCTCGCTTCTGAGGTGGAACCTTAATAACGTCCGCCCTGCCACGTTATCGTGTGCTGAAGCATCCGGTGGGCGCCTGCGTGGAGTCGGCACCCGTGCATGTTAGATTAAGTACCGTGAAGGCAGGGACGTGTCATTTGTGTGTGCGGTGGCTGCTCCAGTGCCCAGAACCTTCTTGGCACACGGTAGGGCTCAGCGTGTGTGGATTGCACGTGGGGGTTATGAGGAGCCCGCTTTGGGGGCTGCGGCTGGGGGCTTAGCTGCTGCTCCTGGCCAGGAGAGCACTGCCTGGGGGTCGGCAGTTGAGGGTCCTGAGCCCTGGGGTCCCCTGTCCCTAGGCCCGGCCTTCTGGGAGAGCTGCTCCCACTCGGAGGAGCTCACCCCACCCTGGGCAGGGCTCAGAAGCCCCAGGGAGGACAGGTCACTCCAGCCAGAGTCTTAAGTGCCGTCTTTCCGTCTTTCCCGTCCGCCCAGAAGCCCAGCCTCGCTCTCCTTGCCCTTCTCCTTGATCTCTATCAGGATAATGGGCCTTCCATCTCGGTTGTCACTTCCACACCCGGACCCCGACCCCGGGTGAGCTGCGGCCCCCGCCCTGCAGGGGGGGCTGGTGGCCAGAGAGAGAGAGAGCTGGAAGGAGGCGGGCCAAGGCCCTGTGCAGACCGCGGGGCTGTGGGGAGCTGGGTGAATGAGGGAGGCTCTGGGGAAGTCCGGGGCCCCTCCTCTCTCCCCACGGCCCCCCTCCACACACCCACTTGGTAAAGGAATCACCCCAACTCCGTGACAAAACTCTCAAGGCCCAAGGGGAGAGCTGCAGCTCAGCCCCACCTCCCGGCTCCTCCGGCCTCAGGCCTACTGCCCACCCTGAGCGCAGGTCCCTAGGGTCACTGCAGCCCAAGCGGGACCTAGAGGGCGGAGCCCCGGACGGGACTGGCACTCCAGCCTCCCAGCTTCCCAGCCTCCCAGCTCAGGCCTCTAAACGGCTTGTCTGCAGAAGAATGGCCTCAGCTCATGGCCCCCAGCCCCCACCCCGCCCCTACCCCGACTGCAGAGAATGCGGGGAGCCCCGGGCCATCTCTGGCCTCCCGGGAGGGCACCAGATACCAGCATGGGGCCTTGGACACCAGATACCAGCATGGGGCTGGCCCTGGGCTCCGGGCTGCACCTTCAGGTGGCTGGAGCACCTGGTTCTGCACCGCCCGCCCCAGCCCCCTCCCCCCTCAACACCCTGCTCACCGGCTGTGCTTGCTGGGGGAGCCCTTGGGGGAGCCCTTGACTGGGGAGCCCTTGGGGGACCCCTTCCCCTGGGTGCCTTTGCTCAGCCCCTTGAACATGGTCGTGAAGGCAGGTGCTGGCTCAGGCTGGGCTCAGCGGGCGGCGGGCAGAGGGCAGCGGGCAGCGGGCGGCGGCGTGTGTCCTCACTGGCGGCTTGGCTGGGCTCTGGCGAGGTGGGGCCGCTGGGCACCAGCAGGGAAGGCAGCTTCTGGGAGGCCCCTCCCTGCAGGTGAGGCCGGGGCTGCTGCGCATGCACCCACGCTCGCCCACACTCACGCCCGCTCCTGCACAACCAGTTTGGGAGGAAAGGGCACAGCCCAGAGGGCGGGGCGCCCGAGACTGCCGGACTCCCAGAGAAGGTTTGGACTTGTCACACCCACAGGCCCAGGGGGGGCGTGCAGTGATCACACCCAGATGGGGGGAAAAAGCTGGGCCCCGGGAGGACAGGGCTCCAGACAGACGGACAGACACACGCAGGCTCAGGGACAGAGCGTGGGCTTGGGTTCATAAACAGCCAGCACAGCTGTGGGGCTGTCAGGGCGACCCCACCCGCAGCTCTGCACCCCACTCCTGGGAGGTGAGGCTGCTCCTTACCAGCAGGGCTGGGCGGGAGGGCCCAGGTCTCTGCATAACGTTCTCCTCCAACAGGACAGGGAAGACAGTGGCGCTCACCCCAGACTCCCCCCGGGGCCGTCCCCCAAGGCCCCCACTTTAGCCTTCGGGTGCTGCTGAGCCCGGAGTCTGGCTGAGCCCCTGGGAACCCACTATACTTGGGTTTTCCTCACTCCATTCCCTGAAAGTGGCCCCTGGTGGCTTTTCTGAAGTCAGATGGAGTGGCCGACAGCAGTGCCAGTTCTGGGGCCTTTTCCCCACACTGAGTGCCAGGAAGCTCATCTTGGTCGCTGCTTTCTCATGGGGTAGCCCCTTAGGGTCTTCGAGGAGGGAGTGGGTCCCCCCATTTCACAGGCCCAGCTCAAGAAGGCCCTTCTACAGATACGAAGTTGTCCCCTGGAAGGTTTGGGGGGAGCAGGAGGAGGGATGCAGTCGAGCTGGGTATGGATGGCTGGGACATCCTGGCAGGCCTAGCCGAGGACAAAAAAAAAATCCAGCGAGAAGGATCCCAGCAGCCTGGGAGACCAGGGACGAAGGCCCGTGATCGGTCACCAGCGAGACAGAAAAGACCTGAGCCCCTTTTGGCTGCATCTCCTGGACAAGCCACTGAACTTGGCCCTTGGAGAGGGGACACGGGAGGGGGAGGGGCGGACAGTGGCAGCAGGGAGGAGGCCTGGACCGAAATGGAGTAGCCTCCATCCTTCTGCTCCCTCCTGGGCCCCTGGCTTTCATCAGCCTCTGTCCCAGCCCCCGCCTCTCCACTTTATTCCTAGGTGACAATCTTCTAACCAGGAGTAGTAAGTAGCACACCTGCAATCAACAGTTCCCAGAAAGGGGCCACTTGTGGAAATGATTGCAGGGTCCAGGAGCCAGGCCCAACCTGGGGCCTCTCATCCCAAACTCCAGTCAGCACCTTTCCTTATCTTCGAGATCAGGCAACACCCAGGAGACAGGAGAGGCAGCCCTGGCCCACCGCCCCCGCCTCCCCGAGGATGCCAGGCCCTTCCCCGGAGGTGGTGCTCCTTGGAGGCGCAGGCCTGAAGGGGAAAAAGATGTCCAGACTCCACCTCCAGGATGGACACGGCCAGAAGAGGCTCCCCCGCTGGGCAAGGGGAGAGGGCTGAGATGCCCCCGAGGGGCTGGCGGGTGGTGACAGGCAGCCAGGCGGAGATCTAGAACACTCGATCTTTGCCTCCCGTCTGAGTGCCATCGGTGGCCTCACACAGCAGAGACAAAAGCTAACTGGTCACCGCAAGAAAAACGCGTTTGTGGCGTGACTGTCTAATGCCAAGTCCAATTGGACCCCAATTCCCCGGAGACGGGCCGAGAAGAGCCAGCCAGGTCTCTGAGGGTCTCCCCACTCACACAGCGGGAAGCTCCTCCTCTGATGTGGCGGTGACCCATTGGGACACCAAGAGACGAAGAAAGAAAGAGGTAGGGTTTTTTACATAGGTGAGGAGAAAAGGGTTGCTCGTTATGAAGGACGGGATGGGACCGAGGATTTCGGGGGACGCCTGTGCTGTCCCCCGCGCAGCCGTGGGCCTCGTGTGATTCCCGAGAGCTTGAAATGTGTCTGGTCCAAACGGAGATGTGCTGGACCCGTAAACTGCACACCTGACTTCAAAGACTTAGTTTGAAAAAAGGATGTAAAGTATCTCCACGTTTTATACTGATGACAAGTCAAAATATATTGTGTTAAATGAAATGTCGTTTTTAAAACTTAACTTCGCTTGTTGCTTTTTTTACTTTTTGAAACGTGGCTACTAGAAAATTTTAAATTGCAGACATGGCCTGTCTCTGTAGCTCATGTCATGATTCTGACAGACAGGCCTGGCCCGGAAGCTGGAGAGGGGGCTCCGACTTTGGGCCTGCGCCTGCCACGTCCGTCTCCTTCTTTTGGACCAGGCGGGAGGCCTGTGACCTGACTTCTGTCCTGCGCTGCTCCAAGGCCCTCCCTTTGCCCGGCGCGTGCTTCCTCTGTGAACTGAGAAGTTTGCAATCAGCTGATCCCAAGTCTCCCTCCCGCACTGTGCCAGCTATGGCTTTAAGTGGCAGCTAACTCACATTGCCTTTCCTGGAGCTTCCAGCAAGCTAATGTGGGCCACTCAGAGCGCGTGGGACCCCGAGGCCAGGGCGGGAGGTGCTGACCAGGGCTGCCAGCAGCACAGCTCCCAGCTCCATGGCTGGCTGCCAGGCACACATGCTCACAGCCAGGTGACAGGGTGGCCACCTGGATCGTGTGCCCGTGCTTAAGCTGCCCCTACTCTCTCCTGCAGCTTACCGGACTCTGCACGGAAAGCCGTTCTCTCTGCTGAAGCAGATGGTGGCAACTGCCCACTTGGCCCCGGGAGAGAGCCACCAGCTGCCAGGCTGCCACGTACTCCCCGATCAGGATGAGCTTTGCCATCTCCGGAAATTGCCCTCTGTGTATACAGAAGCTCTGCCGCCAGACTCTTGGAGCCAAGCTGGCTGATAACTTCTCTTTGCTTTACACGCTCTTGGCCTGCAGAGGAGTGAAGGTGCCTCTGCCAGCTGGGACGAGGGGACAAAGGCTGGTGAGGTGGGAAGTAGTGAGGGGATGAGCCTCCTTCTGTCCGAAGGCGCCGGAGAAGGTAGAGACCACAGCCCGAGGAGCCCGACCACAGGGCGGTCTGGGCTACACGTCTGCCCAGCAGGACTGACACAGAAACGCAGCAGGCTGGCCTGAAGGAGAGGCAGGTGACCACGGCTCACCTAACCAGAGCGGGAGCAGGAAAAGGTGCTGGCTCTTCCCTTTGGGCCTTTTACAGGGAGTCCAGAGGAAGCACCCCAAACCAACCGATGCTATGCTGAGAGTAGGGGTCCCCCATAGCCAGAGGAAAAACAGAAGGGACCTCAGGTGTCCTTAAGCCCCAAGGGCAAGGGCAAGGCTGCCTTGAGTACCTGTCCCTCCCTAGCAATGATTCACTTTCCCTAGCCTTGGGCCACTGTGCTGGCCTCGGTCCACCTGTAGGACCTGTGCTGCTGTTACAGCCCACACCACCGGGTCACAGCAGCAGCCGCCTGTGGCACAAGCCATCCCCCTGCGTCAGAGGTCTGCGGCCAGGCCAGCCCACGCTTACCCCAGGCCTCCCAAGCGGCCGAGGGCCCTGGGCCTCTCTGCCACCTTGAAGCCTTAACAGCTAGGTCTGGGGACCTGCACGCAGCCCTATCGGAGAAGCTCAAGTCTGATGGAGGCGACTCACTCATGTCCCCACAAGGCCGACGGCCGGACGGCGTGGCAGCCAGAGTTAAATTGGCTGCACTAAGGCAGCGGTGGGGGAGGGGGGAGGTTGCACTGAGCCCCCGGCAGAGTCTGAGAAGAGAAAGGGTTATAAAATGAGCACACAAAATGAAGAACACGGCTCCGTAACCGAGGGGCTGGCCTCCCCGGTTAGCCTTCATTGCCAGGAAACGGGACAGCGCACAGAGCAGCTCATCACACTCAGCCTGCTGCCCTCGTGATGTCGCTGAGAGCCAGCAGCACCCAGCGCTGGGGTGTGAGCGAGGCGGGGGAAAGGCGGGGGCCGCGTAGAGATGGGAGAAGGCCGGCCGGCGACGGAAAGGTCGCCTCGCCTCACAGCTGTGTTTGCCCCACCAATTAGGGGGCGCAGCAACCCCCAGTCGCCGGACCCCGGGGACCGCCCCGCTGTCGGGCTGCAGTGAGGGAGAGACTTCTAAACAGGTCCAGTCCTCTCGGGCGGGGTGCCTCCCCCGGCCCCGGGCCCCAGGCCAGCCAGGAAGGGCCACAGAAGTGAGGTTCCAATGCCAGCTCCCACGGCTGGGAGGGGAGGGGAGGGCATTTCCTCTGTGAGGACTGGCTGGGGATGAAGCCTTCTGCAGCAACAGATGTCCCCGTCTCACAGGTGACAACGTCTCCGTTCCACAGCTGAGACAGAGCTGTTACCAGCTTCGGGGCCCCGGTGGCCTGCCTGTCGTCACTGCAGTGCCTGACCAAGCTCTCTGGGGCAGCCTCGGCCTAAGCAGAAAGATGGGGTTCTTTAATAAGTGGCGAGGGGTCATTCCAGCAGACTGAGCAGAAGGATGCCTCGTGGCCGTTCACCGTGAGAACAGAGGCCTTTCTGACATCATTAAAACCCCCTCAGTGGGGGCGGGGAGGGAGGGAAACAGTGGGTTTCTAACAGCTGTCACTATCCTGCTCCCAAAGCAAAAACAACACACACCTCAGAGCCTTGGATCATGGTCCCGGAAGGGCTTGAAAATGTCAAGACGAAGGATTTCCACAAGTATCCATCACTGTTTGTCATTTGAGATTATATTTTAATTTCCACCAACCAGCAACACAGCCCGCTAAGCTTGTGGAGCTCTTGCTGGGCCAGTGCTCAAAAGGTCGACCCCCACAGCTGGGGGGGTGGGCCCTGCTCGCACCCCCACCCTCGCGCACCCACACGCAGCATCGCTAACATCCAGCAGACCAACAGGCTGGATTGGTCCAGCTGTTGTCAGGATACAGTTTCCAATTTATCTCTTTGCTTTGGAACATCGGTAAATTTTACAGCTAACTCTGGTTTCCATCTCTTCTGTGGCAACAACGGTCTTCAAAAAAAAAAAAAAAAATTAGAACCCACACATATTTTTGCTATCTTTGGACATTTTCCTAGGCCTTTGAAGCTTCCGAGCTTTTTAAGACCGCAGACAGGCAGTGCTGTTTAGAGATCTGTGATCGATGAGCTTTGCGTGTAATGAACGATCCCACGTGTGCGAGTCAGCGCCGCACAGGAGTGACAGAGAACAGGCCCCAGGCCCGGCCTCCTCTCCCAGAGGGGCCCAGGCCATCGGGAGGACAGGCCGACGATGGTCCCGGGCCGCTGTGTGGGGGGAGGGGCGCACTGCTGCCCGGGGTCGTCGCCCGCGGCCTTGGCGGCAGGATCAGGCTGCCACCACGCGAAGGGCGGCAGTGTTTCGTTCCAGACGGAGAATCCGAGAATTCTCACTCGGTTTAATGTGCCAGGGGGGAGATGGCACGTCAGAACAAGGCATGTGGAAGAGAAGAACGGGGGGCTGGGCCGCGAAGCGCCTTCCGGCCCCACTGCCCCACGCTTCGTTCTAAAGAGAACCCACAGGGTTGAAGGCAGGCGAACTAGGCCGAACTGTGTCCTTCCAATCTGATGGGGGGCATCGTCGCGGGCACCTGAATCCACCTTTGCACCTCTATTGTTCCTGCGTTTCAAGACTGTCACCACCCAACGAGAAACTAAAACCAATGACCTGGCAGCTCAGAAGCACATTTTGTGAACAGACTGAGCTGAGCTTTGGCAGAAGCCCCTCTACTCTGCATTGGAGGAGACCGAAGACTCGTAGGGGCAAAACCTGGGGACAGGACCACAGCCCACCTTGGTGGGGGAGGGGCTGCGTGAGCCCAGCCAGTGGGACAGAGCCCCCTCCCCGAAGACAGCAGGTTCCCTGGAGACCTCAGGGCACCTCCTGCTCCCTGGGGAGGAGGGGCCCTTGGGCTGGGCTGCTCCTCGCTTGAACCCGATGGCCCAGGGCCTGACCCAAACCTGTTCCCAGGCCGCCAGAGCCACTCCCTGGCCTGAGGACAGCGTGGGTCCTGCTTCTGGAGCTCTGGCCCCCAGGACACAGCCTGTTTGATGTCCAGGGGCCCTACGAGAAGATATGTGAGCGCCGGACCTCGGCCCTGCCAGCTCTGTCCCCTTATGCAAACACGTCCTCATACGACCAGTCGGGTCTTGTCTTAGCCTCATTGGAGGACAGCGGCCACTACGAGTCAGAGCGGCCGGTGGGGACACCAGGAGAAGGGGAACTGGTGTGGCCGTGGGACAGGAATGGCTCGGCGAGTGTGATGGGAATGACTGATGCCGGCACGCTGAGAGTGGGAGGAGCAAGGCAAAGGGACATCTTCCCGGAAGACGGGACAGGGGATTCCCAGCCCCACCCCATCCCGCAGTGCCCCACACGGGCACAGAGAGGCTGGGCACTCCATGCACGGTGGGGCCTCGACCTGGGTCCTTGGTTCAGGACAGTCCGGCTGTGGCTGTGGCCAGTGTCGGCAGGAGGTGGCAAGGAGACGCCAAACCTGGACTGCACGCAGCCCGGGGACTGCCGGGGGCACCGGGGAGCTGGGGGAGCCCCCGCACTCCCTCAGCACACGAGGGACACCGCCTTGAGCCTTTGGGGGCCAAAACACACCACCTTAGCCTCAGATCACCTGCGGCATACTTCGGGAGGGGGAAGGATACCCCGAGTTGTGTGGCAGAGACTATGACACTTTCAATTTAAAAAAATGTTGCTTTCTGGCACTCTCCATTCTGCTCTAAGGTCTGTCTCCCGCCTCGTCTAACTCCAGGCAACCCCTTTCTGCAGGTCGCTGGCCGGACAGGAGGCACCGTGGTGCCCGCACCGGGGTTCCATCGTGAGATACTGTTCTCAGATCCTTAACCGGCCTCCTGTCACGCTGCTCTAGTCGGCTCCACGTCCGAGCCACACCTCGGCCAGCACTTCCCATGGAGGATTCTCTCCTGTGGGACGAGTTTCCACTTCCAAAGGGACTCAGAGGTCTCAGGCCCTTCTCCTGTTAAGTCACTTCTATCCCTTGCTTCCTTACACTGCTTCGTGACTTATTACTGATGCCATCATAGAAATTAAGGGTGACTAAGGAAAAATAAAGGGGCGCGCAAGGCGGCTAATTACCACGTAATGGCATCTAACCCTCACGGACCGAGCCTCTCTAGAAACAGCGCCTCTGACACTCGCTTATCTGGCATCGGACAGACCCACGCCGCCAGGTCGGGACGCACCAGACGTGACGGGATCATGCGACGACATCCCCGAGGACAGAACTGGGGCCAACGCTGAGTGAGGACATGTAAAACACGGGCACAGTCGCCAGCATCTTTGCCTTTTAATATAAGATTTGTTTTCATCAATTCTGAGTATAACATATTTCTTCTAAAAATAGAGCTCTTTGCTTGTTCTGAAACTTCTGAACTTTCACTTGGCAGTGACGGGGGGAGGCTGACCGTCGTTCTGGGGGGTGGGGCGCTGCCAGTGTCTCCTAGTCACGAACAAGCTTTCCGGGGTCCTGGACGCCCACGGCGAGGAGGAGCGTGTCTGAAGTCCACAGCACTGAAGCAGCGCGGCGAAGCTTTCCGCGCGCTCGCGGGGCCTGGAGCGGACCTCCTGGAGCGGACCTCCGCCCCGAACGCGTTAGGACCAGAGGTGACCGCTCACAGCTCGCACGGGCCCGACGGCAGCGGCCCTCCCCCAGGAGGGACGGACAGAGGGGCCCCGCACACATCCACCAGAAGACGACAGGGTGCCCTCCTGGCACGCCGGTTAAGAACGTGAGTGCACACACAGACATAGGGACGCAGGGCTGAGGATGCTACACTCCGCCCTGGGCCAACGCGGACCTGGATTTAATACCACGGACTCGCTGGAGTCTCCTCACAATACAGACCGAGTCAGAATCACCCCCTGCCCCCACGGGAGAGCCCGGCTAGCTCCTGAATCCAAAGATGCCCTTGATGTACCCAGTGAGGCCACTCTTGGTCTTCTGCTCCAGCTTGTCCTCGAGGGGTGGGAAAGCCACGTGGTTGAGCGCCAGGTCGAAGAACAAAGGCTTGCACGGGATGGGCTGGAACCCCGGAGGGAAGTGCACGAGGCTGGCTTGCTTGGTGACGAGGGAGGGGTCCAGGCAGAAGGTCTCAAACCGCTCGACCAGGGGCTGGAAGTCAAAGCACGGGGTGTTAACCAGATGACAGTGGAACGTTCGCTACGTGCGCGGTGCCTGGCCACTCCACTCGACCCCCACAGATCTCTTACGATAGGTACCCTGTTTTATAGCTGGGAGTCAGTGCAAGTTAGAGGTTAAGAAAGGCATGGGCTGTGCCTGGGGTACAGGCCCGCCACACATTCACGGCAGAACCCCTCGCCGGGGCCGCCACTCTGCACAGCACCAGGCCCCCGGGCTTGTGTCTGGGGCACCTGGGTGGCACCCAGCGCGCCTCACACGGGCAGCTTTCACGGGTCTGAGTGGAAGCAGGGAGGGGAGTAGGGCGTTTCCTTAGAATCAAGGGCGCCCCGGTGTACCCTGAGTACACATTCCTGGTGTGTTATGAATTCTAGTTTTTATTCCTCAAAGGCCACAGCCCACTTACCTTACTCTCCTTGACCTGAGAGGAAGTCTCTGTCTGGTGGGAGTCACTTGCATCTGAAAGTTTACAGACACTCAGTAAGGAAAGGGACTTAGCACACGCGTCACAAAGGACACCTATTGCTCATGTGGGCCCTAAACTCCTAGAGCAGAAAGGGCCGACCTGTGGGCGAGTGGGTCCTCCCCGTCCCAGGCCTACCCGCTGCGGAGCCACACAGAGCGACGGACAGTAAATCCCAGAGCCGGCCCGGCTGCAGGGAAGACACGCTTAGGGAGAAGGAACACTGATGGTTTCTCTAGATGCTTCTCTGCAGCTGGATGCGTGAACGTGGCACAGGTAATGGCAGGAAAAATAAACTCGTACGGGTTAACCAAAACCACCCCGTTCAATCTGAAGAGTCGTGTGGGTGGGAGAGAAGAGGAAGAGCAGCGAAGGGACATCTGGGGGAGCAGGGGGCTCACCCAGGATGGCCGCGGCCTGCAGAGAGCACTTCTCCGACCTCACTTGCGTGATAAGCTCTTGCACGTCAGGCAGGTCCTGTGACGATTTGGAAAACGTGTACTCAGAGACCGGGGTCGGAGGAGCCCACGAACTCACCTAAGTAAGCGACCCCACACTGATATTTTCATGGGATTTTAGGCTTTTAATATGGCTCTATAATAAAAAACGCACACGCACTAGCCTGCTTCAAACGAGAATAGCTAAACCGTGGCTTAAGCTATAATGCCTGGAAATAATACTAATGTTAATAAACTTATCACACACTAATTACATTCTGTGCCATGTGTTGTTCTGAGCGGGTGACATAATGGCTAACTCCACCTTCCTGATGATCCTGAGGTAGTCTGCACCCACTTTCACAGATGAAACTGAAGAACAGGCCAAATGATGTACCAGTGGCACCCCCAGGGGCTGTGGAGCGGGGGCTCAAGTGCGAGGCCATTCTCTTGCTTCACCTCTTAGGTGGCGAAATGCAGAGTGACCTGAGGTCTGCTATGGCTGAATCCCTCAGGCTTCACTCCCCAGCACTCCCCAAACCTGCTGGCACATCAGGCAGGAAGGGCATCTGTGAAGCGTCTTTCTTCTCCCGAGACACCACTGCACTGTTTCCTCCACACCCTGGCGACACCCCACTGGGCTGCTGCTGCCACCCCGGTCGCCCCTCCCTCTGCCCTCACCCTCCGCTCCTTCCTCTCTCTCTGCCTCTGCACTCGCACCCGGGCTCCTGCAGGCAGGTCTGCGGCTGTGTCCAACCACCAGATCGCTGAGGGCCCCCGGCCTCACGCTCTGAACCACAGTCCTGGAGCAGCAGCCCTTACGCACCGGCTCCGGCTCCGTGAGGAGCAGTATCGCTATGAACCTCAGTCCACTTTTCTAAACTGTCTCCACCCGTCAGACAGACACGGATTCTTGGACCAGCCAGCACTTTAAGCATCTCTGCGTTGTCGCAGCAGGCCACACGCGTAAAAGGCTAGCTGTCACTCGATAATAAAATAAACCAAACCCACCCAGGCCTCCAGACCAGCAGGCAAGCGCTGACGTTCCCCCGAACTGCCTGGGCGTCCTGCTACCAGGCCCGTTTTGACTCAGTGGCCTGGGGTGGGCCTGAGAGTCTACATTTCCAGCAAGTGCCCAAATGCCGCCGCCGCTGGTGCAGACACACTGTGCAGAGAGGCTCCCCCTCTGGGTCCCGATTCGGCTGCATGTCAGAATTGATGCGGGGCTTTAAAACCCTGTGCTCATCCCGGAGCCCACACCAGTTAAGAACCAGAATCTCCGGGCACGGGCCCCAGACATCCACCTTTTAAAAACCTTCCCACGTGACTCCAGCCTGTAGCCGAGTCTGAAAACACCGCAGGTCTATTCGAGCAGAGGGCTGGCTGTCCTTCCCAGGCTCGCGCCCCCCTCAGGCCTGGAATGCGGCTAGGGGTTCCACAGCCTGCAGCTCTCGGCACTCGGGGACACACCACGTCCCATGGCTGGCCCGGCAGGACCAGCCTGAGAAGCGGCAGCCCCTACGGAGCCTGACGGCACAGCACCCCCATCCCCCCGCCCCCCGGAAACCAGGAGAGACCCACGTCTCACCTTCAGGCTGTTCTTGAAGGCGCCGGCATCGGAGCTCACCTCGTCCGCGTACTTCAGCACCCTGTCGTACAGGACGAGGGCCTCGCTCCACTTCTTCACCAACACATAGGACTGCGCGATGAAGAAACACCTGACGGAGAAGGGGGGACCCACAGCCGTCTAAAGCAACAGCGCCCCCGGGCGAGGCGTGCCCTGACGTTCGAGCGAAACTTTCAAGTGGGAAACGGGGTTCTTAACCGCAGGGTCACTGCACAGGACACCCCGACAGTCTCAGTGCCTGGCCAGGCTGACCAGAGGACTCCCCTGCAGTCACAGGTGGCAGCGCAGGCCCAGCGCTGAGCCACTGTCTTTCACTCACTGGCTGACTCTGCGCGGAAGGGGCAGTTCCCAAAAGGCACACACGGGAAGCTGGGGACAGGCAGGGAGGAGGACTGCTGCCCGGCTCAGCCGCAAATCCCACCCGGCACCACCCCACATCCGCGCCACTCCGTTCCGCTCTGCCCGCCTCTCGCTCAGAAACCAAACCCAAGAAACTCCTCCTAATGGAAAGCAGGCCACCGGGATCGACAGAGCCCGGGGGCTGCCGGCCCGACGGGATGGAAGGGTCCGTGGGAGCCGGGAGCGGCACCTCGGGTGCAGACGGGGCACCCTGGGCAGTCAGAGTGCTGGGGTGCGAGGGCCAGAAGGGGAGGTGCAGTTACACACACGGCTCCACTCTGCCACTCTGCCCACACCCCATCCTGCTACACAGCTCACCTCCAAGCTACAAACAACACGAGCCGTTTAAAAGCAGGTTTAGCTTTCCTCACACTCAGTGCAGGTTCTAATAACAACTTTTCCAACACTTGTTCGTTTGCCACTGGGAAGAAGGAGACAGCAGGGCGGAGACATTTATCGTGATGCTCTCCGGGTCCCCCAACCTACTCCAGAGCAAACAAGGGACGCTGGAAACCCGCAGCACATCCCGAGACTTCCGGGGATCACGTGGGCTGACTGTTCTGAGAGGGACAAGGTAACCGGCTGACAGCCAGCGACCCAATCTTCTGAGGGACGGACGTGTTCCCGAGGCTTACAGGACACCGGACGGCAGAGCAGAGCCCCGCCCGCCCCAGGAGACCGTACCTGTAGGCCTTGAACACCAGGGTCTTGAGGCCTATCTCTTTCTGGAAGGCTCTGTCCTCCTCTAAGCCAGGAAGCTGGAGCAATTCCACCAGATTCTGCACAAAACATGCAGAAAGAAAACGCATGAAGAGAGGGCCTCAGACTGAGTTTCTGAAAGAAGACCTCGTGGGAACAGACGAGGGTGAAAAGAGCGAGCTTGAAATAATGGGGAAAGGTCAGTGACAAGTGACTTGGCAACAGCCACGCCTGGTGTCACCTCCGTCCTCCTCTGTGATACTGGAAGCCTACTGTCCTTTCGACTCAGCTCACAGCTCCCCTCCTCGGGGCAGCTCAGCCAGAGGACACCTCTCCGGCTCTGCACGTTCATCTTGGGGTGGCCACTCATCTGGCATCTACACAGACCCGGGTCTGTGTGCGCGTGTCTCACACCTTGCTCACTGGCAGACTCCCAGTGGGCCAAGACAGAGTGGCCTAGGTCTCAGGATGCCCCACACACACGGGAGTATCCCATGCAAAGTGCTCAGAGCAAACCTGTGGGCCCACCGGTCTGCATGGGGACACGCCTGAGCCCTGGGGACACAGACTGCTGAAGCGGTCCAAGAGCAAAGCCTCCGGCCTTTGGCCAAGACGCTGACAGCTTCTGGCTGTCACGACCCTCCCGCTACGCAATGCTAAGTGACTGTGTGTCCGACAGGTGTCAGGCCCAGCCCCCTCCCGCAGTCCTCAGGGGTCACCTGCAGGATGATGTCGTAGAGCCGGATGAGGTCCTGCGGCCGGGGGGAGCGCCTGCTGTCGTCCTCCGGCTGCGGCTGCAGCAGGGCCCGCTGCAGCCCTTTGGCCATGTTCTCGTTCCGCCTGATGGCCGTGGACAGCTTGATATAGGTCAGGTAGCTGCAACGGAGCACACGCCAGCTCAGGTTATGCTCAGGGAAGCCGAGGAGAGCACCAGGGCACGAGTAAAGACCAGCCTAGGGGAAGCGTGGCGGGGAGGGCGGCTCACGTGGCAGCCATTTAGCCTGGTCCTCAGGCTCAGGGGGCCCTCCACTCTGGCTGCTGTTTGGTAACAAATGTGCAGGGGACCAGCACATACTGGAGACTATGCGTGGTACTTGCTATTTTTACTGTACCACCAGGCAAGTTATCTTTAATATTTGGGGATAAAAACAGGGTAACTACTTAAATATTCATTTGAGTGCTCAGGCCTCTAGATCCCTGCCCTCCTCCGGCAGAGACTGGCCGCATCCCGGTGAAGGATACAACAGAGGCCTGGGGATGGGGATGCAGGAACGGCCGGCGTCAGGGCCTCGGGAATGACCCGGGGGCTTAAAGGACAGTCAGGCTCCGAGTGCTGACCTCCTGGGCTTCTTCCACTCGGCCTCTGGAATGAGCACACCCCGTGTACCCTGGGGGTCCGACCACCCCAAGAAAAACCCCGGTCACTAGACAGTTAGGGAAAAACTCTAACTAGACAGAAGCAGCCAAAACTGAGAGGGGGGGAATAAAGCAACTTGGAAGAACCAGACTTTACAGGGAGGGGAAAGCTTCAGAAAACTATTATTAATAACTCCAGAGAGATAAGAGAAGCCTTTGTGATCACGGCATTAGAATGAGAGGCTGCATTTTTTAATAATATGTAAAGAACACAAATAAACTCTCAGAAATGAAAATGGCATCAGAAGTGAGAACGCCCACACGAGAGCTGGATGGCGGGGAGAAAAGGGTCAGGGCGGAGAGCGGAGCGGGTGGGAGGGGGCTGCTGTGGGAGGTAGTACAAAATGTCCAAATCCAAAAAATCGACCGGCAACACACATGTCGTTTGGGGACATGAAGGTGAATAATGAAAAGTTTGTTAAAAGAATTAAAAGTGGCTGCTTCTGAGAAATGGGAGAGGAGGTCATGAGGTGGATTTTCTTAACGCTCTGAAGAACAAGCAGACTCTCAAAACAAAGCAGCTATTAGTCACGAGTGGAACAGGAATTTACATGCATCTTTACATTTTGTTAAAATACAAGAGCTGATTCCAGATTTGCCAAAGGTGGCCTCGGAGTCCTAAGTGAAATCCACGATCCTGACATTCGCTAGGTCTGATGGTACGGGACGGACTCAAGGGCAAGTGGGCGCACAGCCTGGAAGTGCTGAGCCTCGCTGATGCTCTGGGGTCTCCCCAAAGCTAGGAAGGTGGGGCGACACCTGACTCTCTGTGACTGTGAACCACAGCCACGCCCCCTAACCTCTTGGAGCCCATCCTCACAGGGCTGGTGACATACGGGGCATCTCAGGGCCTTTCTGCTCGATACTCCACCCGAGTCATCGGGCCATCTGACGTTGGCATAACATTAAGTTCCCCAAGAATGGAGATTAGGTAAAGAAAGGCGTTTTTGTGGTTTTCCTTTTATAAAAAGGGAGGGAGTGGGGCGATGGCTAAAAACATTGCCAGGGTCACTAAAAAATTATAAGCAGTGACTAAGAAAATTAAAATTCAAGGTCACATGGAGAAGAGAACCTGATGAAAAGTGGAGTTCTCCCAACTGATCTTATTTCTCCTCAAGAAGTTCCCAGAATGTCACCCTTCCTTCCTTCTGTGAAACAAATTGATCTACTTTTTTAAAAAAAAATTAAACTTGACAAGGTGATTTAGAAATGTATGTGAGAGAGCAAAAGGACAAAAGCTGTCAAGGCATGGTATGCCCGAGGACCACCCTGGTGGGGTGAACTCGCTCTACCGGACACCACGACTGCCTGTACGACGATCGTAAATCTCTGTGCTGGCGTACGCGCACACAGACACGTGGCACAGAGGGTCCAGAAAAAGCATGCGGGCGGAAACAGGATGTGCGACCGACGGAGCTGGCGGATCCACGGGGCGAGGACGGAGCTGTCAGTAAAGGGTACTAGAACACTCGATCATCCTCACGGAACAAGGTGAGGAGCCTCACCTCGCTCAAAAAGAAACTTCAGCTGGGACGCAACTCAAGTTTAAACCGAACTTAAATGCTAAAGGGACAACGTAAACATCCAGCACTCAGAGGAGAACTTGAGGCGCTCGCCAGGGACAGCTCGGCTCTGGAGGACGGGGAATCGAGCGAGGCGGGGAGCTTCAAAGCCGCTGGGTGCTCTCCGGTTCTCATGCGGTGTAAGAATTTTAAATTATACGTATTAAAATTCCCAAATGCAGTTTATACGCTCTTGTGATAACATGTGTACAGAAACGTTAGTACACTTTAGTATATATCACACATTAAAATACACACAAACATTACAGGCGCTCTTGTTCCAATGATATGCTTCACAATGTTTAAAAAGCAAAATATTCACAACACTTACCTGTGCAGGTACTGAAGATTGGACACCTTCCCCGACTCTCCCTCAAGGGTGTAATCCCTCTGTTTCTGCACACAGTAAAAGAGGTAAAGATGAAACAGGACTCTGCCCTGGGCTCCGACAGCCTCGCCCAGCGGCGCCCTGGAAGGGGTGCCCCGGTAGCAAAGATCTACTGGATGCATTCTAGAATGACAGGGTCTCTCGGCTGCCACTGGCACCCAAAAACTGGGCTAAGGGAGTTCAGAGTGACAGCCAGTAAGGCCTCCTGGCCGCTGCTCCTGTTCCCGGTGGCCGGGCCCGAAGCACGAACAGCACAGACAGTCCACGGAACCACTTTGGGGTCTGAGCTTCAGGCCCAAGCTGCACCCTTCCGCCGTCAGCGCCTGCCTTCTGTGGCTGGCTGAACAGCAGCCCCCAAAGATGTCCACATAAAGCTCCGGAACCTGTGAGGCTGTCCTCATACACAGTAAGAGACCCCGCAAACGTGGCAAAGCTAAGGGTCCTCTGAGTAGCGGGGACTGTCCGGCAGGCTAATCACGGGCCCCTTAGGAGAGGGAGACAGGAGAGTCAGAGATGGGGGCTGAAGCAGGCTCCGAGAGGAGAGAAGACGGTACGCTGCTGGCTGTGGACACAGAGGAAGGGGCCATGGCTTCTAGAAGCCAGAGAACGCATTCTCTGGAATGCTAGCAATGACCCCCTCCCAGGTTCCCCTTGAGCTTCCGAAAGGAATGCAGGCCTGGGAACCCGTCACACTTCCCGCTGCCAGAGCTGTTAATGAATGTGTGTTAAAACCAGTAAGTCTGTGGTAACGTTGCAGCAGCAACAGGAAACTAATACGCCCCAGTATCGCCACATTCTGTGAGGTGTCCCCCTAACTGCTATGCATTCAAGGTGAGTGATGGAGGCTGGGGCTCCGTATGTACCTGGTAAGTGGGTGGAGGCAACTCTAACATGCAAAGGCAACTTGATGGGAAAAGGCAACAGGTGACTACAGCCTAGCAAATATTTCCTGAACATTTTATACCCAAGGTACTATGGCAGATGCCACGGAAAACATATTGTTGCTTTTACGGTGTTTATAATCTTGAAAACATAACAAAAAAGTAAATATAAAACAGTAAACAAAATGTTAAGATAATTCTTAACTATCAGACAAAAACTCTGACTGCAAGTACGAGCTATTCAGAAAGTGGAGAGGGCTCTGTGGGGGAGGATGGGCAGTCGGCTTCTCAGGGATGGTGAGCTGTGTGTGAGCTGCTGGACCTTGCAAAACAGGTAAGGTCTGGGCTGGTGGCAAGGGAGAGAAAGGGTAGGCCAGGTGTGAGGGAAAGGACGGTGGAAGGAATGCACGGAATGAGGGAGGCACATCAAGACGGTGAGGACGACAGCCTGAGGCGGAGGACTCAGGAGAGCACGGACAGGGCTGGGGACGGAGGCTGGACGCAGACGGGGGAGGCCAGCACGCCGGCTCCGGGAGTCAGAACGGCATCTGAGAGACCAGTGGTCTCTAAAGTGGGGTGCACATAACCCAGCGCGTGCGTGTGAGGAGAAAACCAGAACTTCTATTTATGTTAACCTCATTTCTAAAGACTTCATTTTAATGCATTTTATGTATCACACGTCAGCTGAGTAATAAGGGACATAATTGACAAATAACCAATCAGAGGTAAATGTTCAGTTTCACTCATGGGGGGGCATCATCACAGCAGTCTGGGGTCCACTGCTCTACGCCCAGAGGAATCACTGGGCTTTTCATAACCAGACAGTGCGATGGGGCCCAGCGAGATTCAATCTGTGCTCCTGGAGAGCTGAACCGAGGCCAAGGGAGGACAAGCTGTCAGGAGGCTGTGAACGAGTCCAGGCATCACGTAAAAAGCTAATGGTAACGGAGGCGTGGACGAGCAGCGAGAGACATTAGAAAGGGAGAACAGAGGGGCGCAGGAAAGAAAGAGGCAAAAACGCTTCTGAGGCTTTCAGGCCCAAATGCCTAAGTGAATCACGGTGATTTTGTTAGAAAAAGGGAGCGCTGAAGGAGTGTCCCTGGAGGTGTGGACTTCAGACCGAAGGCTTCACACGAAACACGGGAAACAGAGAAAAGAATGTCTCAGCCTGATGGAGCCCAGATTGTTGGCCAACCGCCACACCTAAGAATAGCAGTGGCTAAGAGTCAGTGCACTCGGACCACGGGGGTCCCACCTGGGAATGGCACACACAGCCAGGACCTCAGTCCAGAGCAAGAGCCGGGCTGAGCTGCCGGTCCTACCTGGTCGGGCTTGAGCTCCTCCCGCACGGCCTGGATGGCGTCCCGGCACTCACTGAGCACGGACTCAAACAGACGCTCCTTGGTTTCTTCACTTTCAGCCTAAACAGGGGCAGAATGCAGGGAGAGCTTCTGTAGAGTAAGCTGCGGTGTTCGGATGCGAGAGAGGCATCCCAGTGCTTTGAGGCCCCCCATTACACATTCACCCAACCAACTAAAACGTGCCCCGAATCAGAGATCATTTCAATCATCACTGTTCTCCACCGGTAAGATTCTCTTTATAGTCTTATTCATGGTTCGTATAGAAATGGGGATTTTCTATGTATGTGAAGTGAACACACTGAAAAAGTGTCTCTATAACCGTCTAAAACTGTCAGGCAATTGATGCTTCAAAACTTTCCCCATCAGAGACCTTCCTACTGTTTTCCTCCGAAGTCTCTACCTGCACTCAGGACCCGCCCGGGCACCCTTAGAGGGGCCTCACAGACTAGATCTGGGGCGCTGCTCCCAGAAGTTTCTTTTCTTTTTCCCTCTGGAACGAACTGTCTTAAATCCCACTGGATGCCAGCGGATCACCCTACAAACGTGACCCGACAGGCTTGCAGCTACAAGGACCACCTCTGATCAACGCCCAATCAGAAATACGTTCCCCTAACATCACCCCCCGTTCTCGTTACCACAGACATCCTGCATGCAGATACTCTGCACGCTCCGCTGAGAGCGTTTTTAGGGCAGACGAGCTTGACGAGCTCTCAGCGACAGCCTCTGCACAGGTACAGGGCGTCGCCCTGGGCTAGCCGGCTGGGATAAAGGAAAGGTGATTCATTAACTGACTACCTGTCATACCACGTTATCATCCTAAAGAACCTGACTGCACAGGTGGGCATGGACAAAAGGCAGAAAGGAGATGGACCTGAGTTACCAGCAGGCCCGCCGTGACAAGAAAAATGTCAACATTCCTTTATTACACCTGACTTTCCACAGAAACCCACATCCAACCTGATCTCCTGACACTCGACTGACCCCTGAGAAAGTGCAGAAGAAAAGCCAGCCCCGCCCTCTCCTTTCAGAGACGGCTGATGGAGGGTTACAGAAAAACCTTTTTTCTCTGAAGAACTCTTATGTTTTCCCCTAGTTTTCAGGGTGGGAAAAAACTACTTCCTTGTGAATTACACAATATAAATCAAACATGCTTTTCTATTTATAAGTCACTTGACTTTCTTGTTCCCTAACTTAGGAACAAAGCAGGGGCCCAGTCCTTCGACAAGTCCACGAAGGCAAACACGGCCACCATCAGCTCCGTGAAACCCCGAGCAGCACTGCCCAGCGCAGCCGTGAGCTCCATGTGGCTCCCGAGCACTTGGCAAGTCTAATGAATTCCACGTGTTCACGTGGCTACTACACTGGGCGGTGTGGCTCTAGAGAAACACCCCACGCCAGACACTGCTAAGCACTCAAGCTAGCACAACCCTTCACAACCACGTACTCAGACTTGCTGGCCAATTTCTCCAAGTACCAGTCCCGCGGAACGGGGCAGCCATTTCAGTTTCACAACTTGGAATGAGACGCGTGAAGACACCTGGCACCAACCGCGCACACGCACAGTGAGCAGGCAGGATGAGCTCCCGCGCTGGCTGATACAACGCAGGCCCGCAAACCCGCCACCAACGCCCTGTGTGAGATGGGGGGGGGGGGGGTTCGGCGGCGGGGCCGCGGGTGTGGAAGGAAGGCGAGGGCAACCTGCCAGCTCCCCAGCTCGTCTCCTTTCCTACAGGGATGGATGGCGTGGCTCAAGAATGGGAAGATGCTGCCGACCCGCTTTGCTGCCACGTATCCCCCGGGTTCCCTCTGGTGAGGGGACCTCTGCATCGAGGCGTGAACACAGTCCAGCCTTCCCACTGCTGCCACACAACTCCAAGCTCCACTGGGAACTTTACGAAAGTCTGAAACCTCAGGGAAGGAAAAGGCCTGTGTGACGCCGGCCACACCGCACAGCGACTCAGAGACCATCACGCTCCGGAGCAGAACTTTCACAATCCTCCCCGGACGGGGCAGATGTCCCCCAACGGGAAGCCTCAGCCGTCTTCTGCTCCCCACACTCACTCTACAAACCTACCTTGGAAGCTAGGGCAATCCTGTAAGGACAATGGAACAAGAGGCGGGATATCCTGGCACCTACTACAGGCCTCCCAAGTCTGCCCCCCACGTCACCAACAGGGAAAGCATCCCCAACACAAGCAGCATGATCCCTGCGTAGGACCTGTGGTTTTTATAAAAGTTCAAACATCCCAGGATGTGCTTTTTACATCCCGGGATGTGGGCCACATCTCAGGGCTGACTGGTACAGAGGACCACCAGCTGCTGTGTGTCCTGAGGGCGAGACCCCCAGCTATGAAAACCAGATTCCAGACTGTTTTCACTTGTTTACAGAAACTGCTGGAAGATGGTGGTGTGACTAAGGAGACAAGGCGAGTCTGACCACATTCTCCACCACACCCAGAGGAGGACCAAGGCGATGGGAACCAGCCTCACCCAGCCCACTGGGGTCTAGAAAACCACATGCAGAGGCCTGGTAGAGGGGGATACAAGCCTCGCTTCTTAAGAACAGGTTTTTTTAAAAGAGAGAAGAATAAACGGTCTCATTTCCACTCAAACATTAAAATATATATTAACCATAAGTTAAGGATAAGAATAATCAAACCTCCAGCTATTCTACATCTGCCCACCTCCTCCCGAAAGAGCTGCAAAACCACCTCCTCACAAAGCCATCGGTGACACTTTAGGGGTGACCAAGTATGAATAAAAGCAAAATAGAAATAAATTCTCAAGGAAGACAACAAAGAGACGTGAAGACTTAAAGCTTGCCTGAAGAGACTAAGGATTTTGCAACTGGATTTTGGCAGCTGACTCATTCTCAGCTCTAGTCTTCTCAGTCTAATATTTTATCTCCCTGAATTATTTCTTCATTCCATGCTTTTCAGTAAACTGCTGTTTCAATACTGCATTCCACCTACTGGAGGATGGCAGATGCCAATCTGGCAGGGCAGCGACGTGTGGAACCTCGTGTCTCTAAGGCAGAGAACTCAGCACGACAACAGGAACTGGAAAGCTGAGTGAGGCCCATGGTGGAGCGAGCGGGGTCATCTGACAGTGGCACTTGGGGCAAGAGGTTCTTCCTGAACTAATCTCAAATGGCTGAAGGGTATCTTCCATACTTAATAACCCATGGGTCACTCACTTCAATAGACATTTTGACAGCTACAATGCCAGACCTGACACCTAAGGATTTAAGTAGACTTTAACACTGTACTTACTTTATTTACTAGCTAGATTTGGTATACGTATGATAGGGCTTACAGACTAAATTGTTTTGTAGGTTAAAACCCTACGAGGACTCCTTGGAATTCATACATATTTTGTTTGATCGACATTTTTTACATCTACTGTATCATTTGAAGACCTCTGATACTTAGAAGTGAACCTAATGTATTGTAAATGCATCGAAAATCAGAAATAACTTATATTTACTGCAACTAGCATATTTACCAGGCACTTAACAGGTGAGCTATAGATCCTATAAACATTAAAATGATAAAGTAATATCGTACACTTGTCGATAAATTCAACAATTTACATAAAATTAATAAATTTCTTTTAAAAATAAAATTCATTCAAACTGACACAAAAAAACCCCAGAAAATCTGAATAGCACTGTAAGTTAGTTATAAAGGAATTATACTTGCTTAAAACATGCAAAACCAAATTTTAAAAATCTTCCCACAAATATTACGTTGTACACCTGAAACTGACATATCAATTATATCCCCCGCAAAACCAAACAGAAAACTTTCCCACAAAGTAAAACTCCAGTCCCAATAATTTCACTGGGGAATTATAATAAACATTTAAGGAAAGCGAAATACAGACATTACATAAACAGAGGAGGAACATCTCCAAACTTGTTTTATGAAGTGTGTATAACCCTAAAAGTAAACCTTGAAAGACGTTACAAGAAAAAAAAATTATAGGCCACTATTCTTCATGAAAACAGATGC
Source organism: Macroglossus sobrinus (assembly GCA_004027375.1). NCBI lineage: Eukaryota > Metazoa > Chordata > Mammalia > Chiroptera > Pteropodidae > Macroglossus > Macroglossus sobrinus. Next base: position 71,449 of record PVKZ01001482.1, on the reverse strand, counting down.
GAAATTCTTAAAGCATTAACGAATCAAATCCAGAAATATAGAAAAAGCACAATATATCATAACCAAGTGGGCTTATCCCAGATGTTCAATGTTGGCTTGACATGAAAATTCATCACTGTAATTTACTATGTTCACAGGCTTCAAATCTTCTTCCCTCCTCAGCCTTTATCTTTCCAGACTGAAAGATCTGAAACTGTCCTCTCATACGGTTCCTTCCAATCTTGGTTTCATGCACCTTTCAAACCCTCCACTGTATCTTGTGCACGAACAATTAAACACCCATATGATATTCCTACTGTACCTGCACATGACAAGTTTCACTGGTACTTTAGGAAACGCCTTACAATAGGTTTCCTAATGACAAATGTGACCGAGGAGCAGCCGCATTCAGCAGTGAAAGCCTGCAGCAGCTGGGGCGAGAAACCTTGACCCATCCCTCCAGGGACCTATAAGTAAACCATGTCCAGTGGGGAGGGCTCTAACCCTTTGTGCAGAAGCACTTGTAAGTTTCTTAATTTAAGAACTGAAACAAAGTAACACAGGGAGGATAATGGGCTCAAATGGATGTTGGAGAGCTTTAGAAAGTGTGATTGCAACACAAAACAGCAACCCCTTCATTACTGAGCTTTAATATTATTCCAAGAAGCTGTTTACTAAAGAATTGTTTCCACCTTAAATACTGCTACAAACACAGCACACGAGGAAAAACTCCAAACTATCAAATACATTGAGATTCTTTTGCTCTCCCTCTACCTGACTTTTCTGGGCAGGTGCTCAGTAATAAACAAAGCTTTAAAATAAGTATCTTTTGCATTAGAGATTGAAAATTCTTAATCTAAAAAACTTTATTCAATCAAAAAGAAATCTATATATATTTTTCAATCGACATGGTATTCTCATTTATTCTACAACAGTAACCCCAAATATGGAAAAATCCATGTATATTCACTGATAACTGTTTGTAGTGCTTAAAAACTGTATGAAATGCAAATGCCCAGTAACAGATGAGCTCGGATTAAACAGCATTTTCGTAAGTACACGTGCCGTGATCTGTATATATTAGAGACAGCTAGTAAAAAGAACACGTTTAACTGTATAAACACGCACGCTGAAGATGAGGTGAAAACACAGACCTCGCAGCAGTTGTGCTGAGCTGACTGTATTTTTTATCTAGTCAAAGTTTTAATAATGTTAATTTTTTTTTTGCCAGTATTAACAAAATTCTGGACATTCCTGAACTGCCTTAGAAGGGATGGCTATGACCGTGGTATCCAGAAGTCAACCTTTTAACTATAACTACTAAAACTCAAGTCTGAGAGGGATCCTTTTGAAAATGACTGTTGCCAAAGACTATTTGTTTGCTTAGTTAAGTCTCTATCAGAGGCCCAGGGCTCTGCCGGTATACTTCATTAAGTGAAATTACATTTGGTTATTTATCAAAGCCAAATAAAATGACCCCGTCACTGGCCTTCCTGTTGAATCTAATAGGATACGTGGAAAAATTCGAGAACACGAGCTCTGGGTAAAAGGGCTTGGTTTTGATTGTAAGCACTGCCTTCCATCAGGTATATGGCTGTGGGCCCGTTAAACAGTCTCTGAGACCAGTTTTCCACCCGTAAAATGAGTGTGACCCACCCTGCAGGGTTAAAAAGCGACGTCTCTGGGACATTAAAGGGGATCGCTGCTCTCTTTTGCTCATGTCTGTGGTATCCCTGTCCAGGCGACCACCAGGTATTTAAAAAGATTGTGAAATGATGTGGAAGAACATGAAAAACACAAATGTGTTAATAGGTTACAAAATCACATCTCAGTATAATCCCAACAAGTAAAACATACATAACATCTCACCACTACAAAAGACTAAAAGGAAATACACTGTTTCCCTTTTCAGTACAATGTCGTATCAATGAAGGTAAGTGGGAAGTGAGACAACAGTGACCTCTTACAAACGTTCATATTCTCTAAACTGTAAGCTGAATAACTTTTAAAATAATAAATTAGCTTTTCTGGTCCTTTATCTGACATGTCTACGGCCCCAGCCCCAAGATGCCCCATGTAATCTGCCCCTGTGGGCCTCCTCACCACCCCTGTTCTAGCCAGAATTCCTGCCTCACTGTCACTGATGGCAGTTCTTATCCTCCTGCATGTATCATTTTAAAAACGAAAAATAACCCAGTCACATGGTCTAAATGGCTGCCAGCACAGCCCTAGTCCAGAGGAGATACCGCCATACTACAGCGCCAGCGAAATGCTCTCAACGAAGTTTCTTAGCCTTTTAAAGGGGAAAAAAAATCGACTTTCTGGCAATATTCTAATTGTCTGTACTTGAAGCAAATAAAAGGGAAACAGAGGGGCGGTACGCAACAGAGCAAAGGCACAAAGAAATTCAACTGCTAAAAGCTACCCCCAACTCCAAATAGCTACTCGGAACAAGTCGCTGAAAGTTTGGATGCTGAAAACGACTCATCAGCACAACTAACAAAGCACCCTAAATGCAAATTATTCAGGGTGCAACGGCTAACTGAGGAGTCTCATGAAATACCACTGGTCTCTGGAGAGGCTGTAGACACACTCAGCAGCCTGGCATTTTTTTAGATGCTCTTAGCCTCATGTGGAGACGTTCTAAAGAGTGTCTTAATCACTGTCTACTCTGTGCAAACCAAGACCAGCAGGCCCTCTCGTCTTCTGAAACTCTGTCGTTCACAGCTACAAGCAGGGGACATTATGTCAGCCAGCAGCATCAAACAGTACAGCTCGGCACGGATATCACACATACTGCACGTCAAACGATGTATTCTGGATTAGCGAGGCTCTCCTTAAAAGGCCAGGAATAAGAGGTGGCTAGGACAAGAGGCCAGAGACACTTGAGGGACAAGACAGTTAAGCCGCTGCAGCATCCGCAGGGCTGAAAGTAACCCTTTACCTGATGCTGGCCGCTTGCTGCCCCCATTTTTATGTTGATGGCTGTCCCTGTCAGCTTCTCTGCCCTTAAACATCAGAACTCTTCTATAAAGTCAGCTTTTAAAATAATTTTGTTCAAGAGGGTGCATCAATCCCCAACAATATTAAGACACATTTTTGTTTTAAGATAAATAACACTAATGAAATACTACCTCTTAAACAAGAACCACCTGCAGACACGTGCAGAAGACAGAACGGGTGCTTCCCCCTCACCTGGGCAATGGCTGCTTCGTTGTCGGCCAACCCCAACAAAAAGATGCGCACTCTGTCGATCTTCACGGGAACCGCTCTCCCCCTCCACTCCACTTCGCTCATGGTCGCCGCCTGCTTGGCTCGGGTCTGAGTGATCAACGCCTGGAAAACAGTTAAAAAGGTCAGCCAAGTTTTGACTGTGGATATGAGTGGCAAAGGTGAAATGAGTGGAAGTTACGTCTCTTCTATAACCAACATGTTAACATTTTACAGAGCACACACAAATTTATACTTAAGTTCCTCCTTGGCATAACACATCCTAGCTCAAAGAAACTCAAATCTTAAAAGGACATGACAACGTTAAAAAGACCAACACCAGTTGTGGTAAGGATGTAAAAAGAAAAGTACACCTATATTCATCACAGGCAGAAATTCCACTTTTAGGAATGTACCCTAAGGAAATAACTAAGAATGTGTACGAAAACTGGGGACACAGATAGTCACGGTAATATTGTTTACCATTTAATCAGTAATAGTGAAGCGAGCAAATAAAACAGCCATCAAAAGACAACGATGTGGAAATGTATTTGCTTAAGTGGAACAACTGCATGTGACATTATAGTTTAAAAGATCGTTACTAAGCAGTGCATAATGAGAACATTTTAAAAATACATGGTTTCTTTCCCTACACGTACCAAAGTCTGCAAGACAGTTATCACATTAATAGTGGTTACCTTTGGGTGATAATCTATATGATTCTATTTTTCTCCATCTTTTGTATTTACTATTTTTTCTATGAGGCTATATTACTTAGAAAATAAATGTAATTTGGTAAAAAAAAAAGTTAAATACTTAAAAATACTAAATGAAAAAGTTTTTTGTTAAAAATACAGACATAGATATAAATATACATATACTCATAGCAACTATATTGGGTGGATTACTTCTTTTTCTGGACTTTTTCAAACCAAAGACTTTTCACAGAAATGTACATACGAGATTACCTCCAATTTTTCAGCCAGGAGCCCCTCGGTGCCCCCAGACCTCAATCTCATCTGCATGAGTTCGTTGATGGCTGACTGGTCCCCTGAGAAAGAGACAGAAAGAATGACTGGCAAATCCTCCAGGGTCTTGTCTGCTCTCCGAGAACTACCAGGTTCAACCTGGGACCTGAAAGCGCTCCGCCCTCCACAGGCGCCGCGGTGGACCCCAGCCCTTGTACAAAGCTTGCGGGGGGTACAGAAGACGGCATGATGGGAACGACAGCAAAGGAACTGCTTCTGTGATTTGGAGCAGGGCTGACTTGGACAGTTCCACCTTCTCCATCAACCATAACCCATGCCAAGGATGGGTGCAAGGGAAAGGGCAGAAGGTCACATCATTCTCTAGGCCTCCTGGGATGGACCACCAGCAGCACCCCGACGACGCTCAAGGCCGTCCCTGCTCACCGATGTTGTATGCGCAGTAGCGGATGTTGGGCGAGATCTCCTCCACACGCTGGTTGTACAGCACGGCCTGCTCTTCTGTGAAAGCGCTGGCGAGCTTCTCGTAGATCGTTCTGGGAGGAAGAAACACCAGGTTTCAGAGCAGCCTGAAGAAGAAGGACTCACAAGGAACACAGTGGCTCAAAACAAAATATGGAACTTTGAGGCCCTCCACCAGCTACCAGAACTGGTAGGTTCTCAGAATGAAAGGGAATAATCAACATTCCTACCAGGAAGAAAAAAAAGAAACAATACTTTTACTGAAACCACCATTGGTTGATCTGCAGCTTGAACTTTATCTAGAATCAAAACCAGCCAAAGCCTTTAGATTGGAAAACTTACTTGCACTTGTTAAAAGCCTCAATGGCGGCTTTCCACTCTTGATGTTCAAAACGCAGCATTCCCGCGAGGTAAGCTGTGTAGGCCTGGAAGGCGACAGAAAAGAGAAACGGCTTCAACACCCAAGAACCAGGGTTACGGCTCCATCCCCTCGACTTGCTGTGAATTTGGATACCAAGAACGCAGACATATGCAGGTTGATGTTAAGGGAGAGAAACTGTTCATTGATCAAATGTGACACAGAGGTAACTTGCTATGTGATTCATTTACCTCCCAGGAGAGAACTTCAAAAAAAAGGAAACATGAGCTTTCTTTAAAAGTTAGAGCTATTAAAAAACGAGAGCTCAAAAAGCAGAGGTCAATGTCACCTCGAAAAAGCAAGTTCAGGTTTTTCTTCTCCTACATCAGAAACTCCGTTCTGTTTAACCGTATCGTTTAAAGTCACGTCTCTAATCTCTACAATAAAGCGAGGCTGACTTTAAGACACTGACCTGAGCCTCTAACTTGGTCTTGGCATCCACGCGGTTGCTCTCACACAGGCGTTCCAGTTCCTCCGCATGCTTCACAGCTTTCCGGAGGCGCGACAACAGGTGGAACCGTTTTCGGGGTTCAGTGTTGGCTTCCTGTTTGAGCTGCATGGCATAGCTCCAGGCTCTTTCAGCATCCATCAGAACCAGAAGCAAATATCTAAACCAGCGAGAAGGAGCGAGCCGAACGATAAAGGCCAGCAGCATGAGACTCAGGCAGTCACAGCACCGGCTCTGGCCTCTCCACTTCTCTCCATGGCTCCCTGGCGCTCTTCCTAGCTATTCTTCCTGTGGCATCGACCACGATCCCAAATCCACATCTCTGATCCCGACTCAGGCCGCGCGTCAGGTTTTAACCGCCCACCGGACACGTCACTGAAAAGCCCTTTCCACCTCGAACCTGGCAAACCTGACCGACCCTTCCCAATTTTAGCAAACAGAGTTAGTCCATGCGGCCTGGCCTCATCTTTGAATTAACACCTCCCTCATCCCGACCCAGTTAGAAACCCAGGCCTGAAGCGGCAATATGCTGAAGTGGTTAAGAAGGTGGCTCTAGCGTGTGGGTTGGAATCTCAGTGCCATCATCACTCAATAGCTGTGTGACTTTGGACAAAGTACTAACCTTTCTGTGTCTCGCTCTCCCATGCAGTAATACACATAACACAGTAAAGACCAGAGCCTGGCACTTACTAAGTGCTCAATAAGTGAGCTACTTTATTACTACTACGTGAATCTTTGTTTAAACTGCCGCCTTGATAAATCTTCTTAAAATGTCAGCTTAATCTCATCTTTCCAAAATAAAGGATCTTGCTATCATAAGAGACTCTTCGTAACTCAATCGCATCAGATTCAATAAATGCACCCTGCCCTATCCCCTCGTGGTCTCTGTGCTCTAGGTGCTGACTGTCTCCACACCCCAGGCTCCCAGCCTCTTCACTGCCTGAGCGGAGGGTAATGACTGTCCAGAGCATGACAGTTCCTGGTGTACATTCACAGACACCATGGCATGATGTTTCCCTTGACACAGAATGTCCTTTCCTCTCACACATCCTTCACAGTCTGGCCTCCTCCATGCAGGCCTCCTGGCTTCCCTATCAAGAACCCCCAAGCTAAACTCTCCCATCCAAGATTTCAGAATAATTAAGAGTAAATGGCACATGACATGGCAGTTTCACTGTCTCACAGTGCTCCGTTTTGTACTTGACTAACATCTCTCAACAAGATCACCATCAACGAGGTTCAAGATCCACACCTCCCGAGTCTTCTACACTCAGTCCTGGCCACAAATGAGACTGGGGAACAGCCAACATTTTTTGTAAAGGGCCCGATAGTAAATATTTCAGACTTAGCAGAACATATGCTCTCTGTTGCCATTACTGCTGTCACAGCACAAAAGCCGCTGTAAACAGTACCTAGAGGAATGGCACGGCCGTGCTCCGGAAGAACTTAATTTACAAAAACAGGTGGCAGGAGGACCAAACTGGCCCACAGGCCGCGGCTTAGGAACTGACCTGGAGATGTTCTATGCATGTTGCTGGACAGATCAACCCCTCAGCTAACATTAAGCATGGCAACACTCGGTACTGAAACACAGCACTCTTCTGGCCAGATTTCACTTAAGGTATACGGATTTAAGTAAGCACTTATAGACATTGAAATCTGCATTCTAGAAACCTTACCCAGTAACGGATTAAATTCTAATCGCTGACTTTAACATTCACCACCCCATAGTTCTCAAACAAACTATTGAGCCTTTTTAAGCCTCGGTTTCCTCATCTTGTAATACAGGAGCAGTAAAAATGTTCGCTCCACAGAGCTGCTAAGTCACATGAGATAAAGAGTTTGGCAAAACGTCTGACACATTGTAATTATTCAATAAATGTATTAGCAGAAAGCATTGAGCACCTAGCGCCGAGCCGTCCGTACCTGTTGTCGGTCAGAAGATCTTCGGTTACTTTTTTCCCTGTGAATTTGTGTCTGTTCCCCATCTTAAAGTTAAGCGTTTTCCGGAGCCGTCTCTGTCTGCGGGAACAGTAGCCCCTGTAAGAGACCATAAACAGAAATGGTTCAGCCTGGACGACAGTCCTTTCAAGAGCAAATTCTATAACAAGGTCTAAGGTCTGAGGTGTTCTCCCGAGGGTCACATCATCCTGCAAGCATTCGCTGACCTGACATCGCGGGGCAGTACGACTGGTAACCGGAGACAGAGGACACGGGACGCATCCTCAAAGAACCTGCGCTTTGGCTGGAATCATGCAGGTAAAATGGCAACCAAGAAAACAAGGCAAACGTCAGACTGAATGGAAAGGACATGAGTGACCCTTCTCTTCTTGTTAACAACACTTCGCTGGAGTGGACGCAGGGTGGGCTTTGAAAAAATGAGTGGGAGCCTCTTATGCCGAGCCTCCCTTTTGTGCTCACGAAGCTCTTTACTCTTACTTCTGTTATAGCACAGGGTATTACAAATATGTTCTTACATGTCTGTCACACTCACAGACGCTGCTTCAGTGCAAAGAGATTTTACTTTCAAATGTCTTCGCACCGTGCCTAGCATACAGATGTTCAATAAATGTATTTTGACCAAATTAGTGTAAAAATACACAGAAAATTTTACTGATCCCTAATCAAATATAATTTACAATACAAAATGATATCTAAATGATACTTGAGCACCTTAGTCTTAAAGCTACCAGGGCACAGGTTATTAAAAACAGTCTGAAAAAAAAAAAGAAAGAAAAAAAAATCTGAGAGAAACTCAATTCATAATTTGTTTCATCACTTACCCTTTTATATAAAAATCAAATGGAATACTCATACATTATGGGAAGGAATATAAATTGTTAAGAATTTTCTGGCAATATGGACGTATTTATTAAGATGTCCTTGTCTGTGGAAAGCACACATTATTCTGGGGCAACCAGCATTAAGTAGGCAAGCTACTTGCCATGGTTCGGGAAAAAATGTAACTTCTAGTGTACCTGCAAATTTTCTGCAAGTCTGAGATTATTTCAGACGGAAAAAAAATGTAGACACATTTTAAAGAAAATTAGGAAAACCTGAATAGACAGTACTTTTATGTTACTTAATACCATTGCATAAGATGAGACTGAAGCATTATTGCTGATTTGGTTCGGTGGGATAATAGCATTGCATGTTTTTTAAAAGCCTGATTTGTTGGGCACAAACTGAAGTATTGATGGGTGAAACGGTATGATGTCTAGACTTGGCTTTAAAATAATTCGGCAAGGACACGCCACACGGACCACATCCCTGCTGGCAAGGGTGTGCACCAGCTGCAGCTCTCACACACTGGCAGCGGTGCAAACTGGCACAATGGTTTTGGAAAACTGCTTGGCAACACGTTATCTGAAGGCTGAACATAAGCATATCCTATAGTATTCCACTCCCAGCTACATATCAAATAGAAATGAGTATTTCCCTCCACCAAGATATATAAGAACATTGAGCGCAGCACTATTTCTAAAAGCCCAAACGGGACACTGGCCAAGTGCCCAGCAACAGTACAGGACAGGAAAATAAACTGTAGTATGTTCACAAAAGAGAACACCATGTAGCAATACATGTGAGAATAAAAGAACTAAAACTACGAACCAATATGGAGGCGTTTAAAACAATGTTGAAAGAAGGCACTCACAAAGGCGTGTATGCTATGTGATGCTATGGAGATACATTTCAAAATTAAGCAAACCTAACCTAACGTGTTACAAAGCATGACCGCAGTGACCCTTGGGGAGGAAGGGTTTGTGATTAGAAGGAGGAAAATGGAAACTTCCGGGATGCTGGTAATGTTCTGTCTTTTAATCTGGGTGCTGGTTACAGGCTGTGAAAAATTGATCAATTTCTGTAGCCTTCTTTGCATGTAAGTAATACTTCAATAAAATGGTAAAAAAAAAAAAAAAGAAAAAGAAAAGAAATTCTTCCATAAAATGTTTTTTAAAAAGGAGGGAGCAGATGCAACAAAAAGAGCAGAAAGTTAATCGTTATAATTAAATGTGTGATGGTGTCGTTGTACTATCATGTCTACAATTGTTTTTAGAAATTTCCTTAATAATTAAAAAATAAAAATCAAGTCACAACGTCTCCTGTTTAAAACTCTTTTGTGGCTTCCTCCCCAGAACATGTGCGTGAGCTTCCCTGGCCCACGGGCCCTCCACATTCTGGCCCGGGCTGCTTCTCCCACTTCATTCCCACCCCTCCCCATCTTGTTCACTCTGTCCCAGTGCTGCCGCCCCTGCACCTCGTGGCTGATTCCTGAGTCTCTGAAATGTAGAGTGTTTCAGTTACTTTAAAAAATCAGGTAGTCAAAGCCTATATCTACAATATAGAAATAGCCGGACATTTCTGCTTTCAAAGTACTGAATTGTATATTATACATTAAGCATCTATTCTATTTTTTAAGAGTCACATTAAATTTGTTTTCCAACTTGACGGCTGTTATAAAAGTCTACCAGTAAATTATGACAGAAATTCCCCTTGTATGTTTAAAACACTGAAAAGCTTTGCATTTTACCAAGAATCTACAATATAGTTAAGTTAAAAAAAAAAAAAAGATTACCATCAACTGCTTATTAATTTCAGTGGAAGCCTCCAAGGTCTCCTCAACATTGTGAGGCAAACTGGATAAAAAGGTTCATTCCTTTTATTTATCATTTATGATATACGTTCAGAGCTAGATGCCTTAAATTCACTTTCTGATACAGGAGAGTAAGTAGGACATGAACAGAGGCAAACGAAGTTTGAAATTTCCAGAATGATTTCCACACATCGTGCACATGATACTAACCTGTACCTCTGAAAATCTCCATGCCGTAAGCCATGCTGCTGCTGGGATTCCTTAATAATCTGAAGAACTAGAGCCAAGATTAAGGAAAAGCTTACAATGGCAAGAATCCAAATAAATCAAAACATGTCCCCAGTAGGCTATATTTGTATCAAACTGCAGCACATTAAATATTTCTGAAATACACAGATTAACCAGTGAAACCTCCTGTAACCACTTTCAACAGCTATCTTGTTTTAGGATGGTTAAGCGTATGGAAAAGCTGACTGCCTGAACTGTTACTACTTAAAAAAAAAGAGAGAGAGAGAGAGAACATTATCAGCCATGAAGACCACTGAAACCTAACAACTTAAATAAAGCAGCTGGATTTTGAATGCTGACTATCACGGGTGGTTCCCACTGATTTACACCTGGAAAAGGTATTGCACTCAGATACAGGTCATAAGTATATTATTCTTCTATTTGCATAACCTCCTACATCTGCCGAATCTAACTTTCCTTGACAGCTGTGATGTCGCATGAGCCTACAGTTAGCACATGTCAACCAAACTAGGCCATAGTTTGCATTAAAATCTTGAAGTTTTTCTTTTAGAAGAAAGAGCCCTGACCAAACTCTCCTTTTGGAGAATCTAAAATATTTTGAGATTACGTACCAAACTTTAGGAAGGCCAATGACCTTTATCTACAATTTTAATTTTAAAGTTTCCTCAATGCTTTTCTATAGGTGTATTTTAAAATTCTGAACACTAAAAAGACTTTCAATAACTAAAAGGGGACAAGAGTTTATAAGGTTTGTAGTAAAATCAGGGCATTCTAGCATCCACTTAGAACTCTATCACCAGTACAAAAAGTGAAACTCCAATGCCCTGAAAACTTAAGACGTTAAGATGTTCAAGCTAAACGTTTTCTTTCAGAAATTCAGCTATTTTCTCCATTTGTTATTTCATTTCAAAAAGCCACACACTAGCGTCATGAGCACTCTACTGTGATTACACTGATGAAAACTAGAAACCAATTCCTCCAGTTCATCTGAACAACTCTCACCACAATAAAATGACTACAGATTTATAAAGTTATACAGGCGACTTTAAAAAGCTACGCTGATTTTTGTTCAAAAGGAGCAACAAGCTTTTCCTCGGAGCAGTCAAGCTTTGCCTTCACACCCAGAACATCAAACTATAATTTTACTACCCATTCTCCAATGGCAAAAGGCTGTCAGACAAAAGTGCTAAGCCAGGACATCAGGAGTGCTGTTTCCTTTCCCCAGTTTAGTGGCTCAAGGTGCCAGGAACTCCCCGGAGTGGCCAGGCTGTCCTCCACGTTACCAGCCCATCAACTGGGCAACTAACTGCCAGGAAAACTGCAGAAATCTGCCCAATATCCCGGTGCCGCCCGAAAGAAAAGGACGTTCCCCACCCTGGAAGGCGAAAGCCAAACTACAGACCCTGAAGCTCTGAGTGTGTCAAAAAGTAAGGGCGAGAGAAACGGCAACCCTCGGCCTCTCCTGCCTCTCCCGCCCCCGGCCCGCCAGAGCGACACGTAGTCATTGCGAGTTAGGCCCTATTATTCTAGGATACTCTCCAAACTCAGGCTATCCCCGAATTCTTTGTTTGCCTTCGATCCGGCGGATGGCCGTTCGTTTTCCTTATTTTCCTCTCCTCCGGCACCGCGTCCGCCGCCACCGCCGCCCCCGCCGCTGCCGCTGCTGCCGCCGCCGCTGCCGCCGCCTCCAGGTACCTGTTTCTCGGCAGCCATCTTGCCCCTCAGCCGCAGAGCAGGACGGGATAGAGGAGGCGTAACGACTGCGGCGGGAGAGAGCGGGACCTGCCAGGACGGGCTGACGGGATAGCGGCGGACTCCACTGCCGCCGGCCGGGCCAGCAGGCAGCGGCAGCTGGTTGGAGTGCACCTGCGCACGGGTTCGGATTCCCTGTCTCGAGTCGTGGCGGGCGGGACCGAGGGCTCGCTGGCGGGGGCAGGGGAGAGGCAGAGGGGATCACAGCCGGCGGAGTCTTCTCCGGGGCAATTCCCCCTCCCGGTTCACCAAGGGCGGAAGATCTGGAGATGGACATTTGTCAGCTCCTTCATCGCTGCACGAAGGATCCAGCGCACGTCTCGCGCACAGAGGCGAAGAGTGGGTGGCTAAGGACTTTGGATTTCGGGATGTTGACCTCCCCGGGGATTTGGGAGATGGGGTGGCCCACTCACAGAAAGGAAAGGGAGCAGCCTTACAAGCCCCAACCCCCCCCCACCCCCCAAGAAAGCAGTGGCCGGAGGAAGCGCTAGTGGAGGCAGAAAGCAGCATCCTGGTGTGGGGACTTTGTGACATTTAGGGACCTGTGCTCTATTCTGGACTTATAAGCGAGCAGTCGGAAGGAGATGTGTTGAGGCAAGGGGGATTATGGCTCTTTGCTGTGCCATAGGGTCCTGTAGCTCCGACCCTGACTCCACTATTATTGGTTGGGAGATGGTGGGCAAATAACTTACTCTCCCTCTAAACCTTTTCCCGTCGTCTGTGCAATGGGGATAACCAGTTAAGATGGTTGTTATGAAGATTAAATGAACTGATGCATTGTAAAATAAATCTCTGCTCAACACCACTAATCATTAAGGCAATGCAAATCAAACCCACAAAACAGTCACCTCATAGTCATTAGGATGTTTACTATCTTAAAAAAAATAACATGCATGGGTGAGAATGTGGAGAAATTGGAATCTTGGTGCACTGTTGGTGTGAGTGTAAGATGGTGCAGCCACTGTGGAGAACAGTATGATGGTTCTTATGAAAGTTAAAGAATCACCGTGTGATCCAGCAGTTCCACTTCTGGGTATCTCTCCAAAAGAACTGAAAGCACAGTCTTGAGATATTTGTACACTCACTGCTCACAGCAGGATTATTCACGATAGACGTCAGATGGAAGACGCCCAGTGGTACTTGAGGAATAAAAAAATATGGTATAACCATACAATGGAATATCATTCATCCTTAAAAAGGAATTTCTGATGTATACTACAACATGGATGAAGCTTGAAAATATTGTGCTAAATAAGCCAGTCATAAATGACAAATATGGTGTCACTCCACTTATATGAAATATTCAGTGTAGTCAAATTCACAGGGGCTGGAGGCAGGGAAAATGGGGAGTTATTGTTTAACGGCATAGAGTTTCAGTTTTGCAAGATTAAAAAGTTCTGGAGATTGGATACACAACAATGTGAATATACTTAACACTACTACATTGTACACTTAAAATGCTTATAAGATGGTAAATTATATGTTTCGTGTATTTGACCACAATTAAAAATAAATCTTACGCTATTAAAACAGTATGGAGGTGCCTCAAAAAATTAAAAATGGATATACCTTTTGACCCAGCAATTGCACTTCTGGATATTCATCCAAAGAAAACCAAAACAATAATTCATAAAGATTTTATTTCACCCCTATATTCATGGCAACACAATTTACAATAGCCAAGATATGGAAGCAACCTAAATGCCCATCAACACATGATTGGATAAAGAAATTATAATTCATATATGCAATGGAATATTACTCAACCATTAAAAAAATGAAATTCTACCATTTGCAATGACGTGAATGGACCTAGTGGTTATTATGCTGAGTGAAATAATCAGACAGAGAAAGATGAATACCATGTGATTTCATTTATATATGGTATCTAAAACATAACAAACTGATCAAAAAAAGACTCACAAATATAGTGGACAATTTGGTGACGGACAGAGCGGAGGAGGGTTGGGAAGCTGGGAGAAAGGGGTGAAGGGTTCAAAAAGTACAACTTAGTAGTTGATAATTGGGCATGAGGAGTATGGCAGAGGGAATGCAGTTAATATTAATATGATGGCTAAATGGAGGGCCAGGGGAGGGAAGGAGCAATTAGTGGGATTGTTTTATGAACATTATAGATGTCTAATTAATGTACTGTATACTTAAAACTAATTTAATAAACAAACTTATTAAGTTGTTTAAAAAATAATAATAATAAATCTTAGAAAAGTCTCCCAAATGTCCATTGACAAGTGAATGGATAAATAGAATAAGGCATAACCATACAATGGAATATTATTTGGCTATAAAAAGCAATGAAATACTGATACATGCTACAATGTAGATAGATGAGTCTTGAAAATATTATGCTAAGTGAAAGAAGCCACATAAAAGGCCACATATTGGTATGATTCCATTTACCTGAAATGTCCAGAACAAGCAAATCTGTAGACAGAAAGTAGTGGTTGTCTAGGGCTAGGAGTTGGGGGTGAAGGTTGGAGGCTGATGGCTAAAGAGTAGAGGTTTCTTTGGGGGAGAAGCGAAAATGTTCTAAAATTGAGTGTGGTGATGCTTACACAACTCTGTGACTATACTAAAAACCAAATGAAGACTTTAAATGGGCCAATTGTATGGTATGTGAATTATATTTCAATACAGCTTTTTTCAAAAAGGTACGTCAGATCGTGTTACTCCTTTAGTCAAGAATCTGCCATGGCTCCTCATTTTACTCAGACTAGAAGCCTCGGTCCTTAAGATGAAACAAAGCCCTGCATGCTGTTACTTCCTCCTTGCCAATCTCATCCTTCTTCATTCAACTTGTTCATACCAGCCTCCCTGCTTAGAGAACCAGGCACATGCCTTCTCCAGGGCCTTTGCACTGGCTGTTCTATCTGGAATGCTCTTCCCCTAGATGTCCGCTAACCTAGCTCCCTCATCTCCTTTGAGTCTTTGCTCAGATGTCACCTCCCTAACGAGGTCTGCCTGACCACCCACCCCTGGTACTCCCAAATTTCTTTACCCAGATCTACTTTGCCTGCAGGTGCTCATCAACTTGTAACAGATGAAAAACTTGAGTTGTGTTTTTGTACTTCTCCCCTGCTGGAAAGGAAGCCCATGAAAGGCCTTGATCTATGTAGAGATCACACTGGTAGATCCCAAGGACCCAGAACAGTGCCTGGCAAGGAGTCGGTGTTTAACAAATACTTACTGAATAAGTGAAGGACAAGTATCTCGTACACATGAACAGTTTTTATCTTCCTATGCAATGAATAGGCAGGTAAGGCAGGGGTGTGAATAAGGTTTCCTACTACACAGAGGAGCAGGTATCTTAGCTCCTGAGACTGAGATCCTGGGAGGAAAACAGAAAAAGCATGTTCTTGACTGGGACCCAAGGGACAGGGAAGGGAATGGTGAAGCAGAGATCAAGCTACAGTGGCAAAAGGTGATTTTCAGACCCAGTGAACCAGGGGACTTCAGTTCTATAGAAACTGCAATGATTCCACGTCACAAATGCTTGATGACTAATACATCAAATTTAGAAACCAGTATTTATTGCAACTGAAATTTAGAAACCAAATTTTTATTGCAACCGCAACCCCCTCCTGGCCATCTAGGGAAATGCGATGAGCTCATTGGACTCTGCTATTTCGTGTTTCCTTAAAGTTTTCCCTTTTTGGATATCTGACCGGGGTAAGGAGAATTTAAATCATTCAGATTCAACTAACTGGCTTCACACCTCTCAGGCACTTCTCATTCCATTCTCACCTCTCAGGCGTTATTTATTCCAAATCCCAGCTGAGGAAACTCAGGCATAGCCACCCAGGACAGCGGCTGACACACAGGAGATGCTCAGTATTTATTGGATTGAATTGGAGGGAAAAGCGTTCCATGGCTGAGAAGGGAATGAGATGAAGCTAACCAAGTTCCCTCGGAAACCTTCCATCCACCCGACCAGGTCTCTCTAGGGGTCCTGTGAGGCTCAGCGCCCCTGGGAATTAGAAATGGGAAGCGGGGTGGCGTACACGCTGGGGCCGTCCAGCTCCCCAGTTCTGGAATCCTGCGGCCCGCCATCCAATCCACCGCTGCCTCTTGTCACCTCCCCCACCCCTACCCCCTAGGATACGTCCGTAAATATTCCTAGACTCCTGGGGGAGGTTCGGCGAGTCCACCAGGCTGCAGGGAAGCGCGGGAAAACGCGGGGTCCCGGCAGCGCCCCGCAGACGCAGGTCCGAGCGGTCGGCCCTTCGCCACTCTGGCGACCGCTCAGCCCGGCACAGCCCAAATCCGGGGGCTGGACCGCTCCGAGGGCCCCGCATCCCCGGAGTGGACTGCTCGTGCCTCAGCTGGGACAGCCCTTGCCTCCGCGTGGCCAGCCGCCGTGGGGGACCACCCCACCATTCCGGCCACTCGCTCCTCCCTGCGCCCCAGCGCATCGCGGTCTGCAGCTCCAGGCGCGACGAGGCTCACTCCTCCTGCAGCGCGGCGGAGTCGCGGGAGCCGCGCGCTCGGCAAGACCCAGGCGGCTGGCTGCAGGAGCCCGGATAGCCCCTGGTTCCGCGGCACCATGAACGGCTCGGGGGTCCCTGGGGCGGAGGACGCGAGCGAGGCGGCCGGCGGCGCGGGCAGCCTGCAGCCGGAGGCGGTCATCGTGCCCGTGCTGTTCGCGCTCATCTTCCTCGTGGGCACCGCGGGCAACGCACTGGTCCTGGCCGTGCTGCTGCGTGGCGGGCAGGCGGTGAGCACCACCAACCTGTTCATTCTCAACTTGGGTGTTGCCGACCTGTGCTTCATCGTGTGCTGCGTGCCCTTCCAGGCCACCGTCTACACCCTGGAACACTGGGTGTTCGGCGGGCTGCTCTGCAAGGCCGTGCACTTCCTCATCTTCCTCACCATGCACGCCAGCAGCTTCACGCTGGCCGCTGTCTCCCTGGACAGGTAAGCAAGCGTCCCCACCAGCCCGGGTCCGGTCCCCCGGCGGGGGGCAGGGCTTAAGGATCGAGGAGGGACTTGCAGAGAATAGAAAAAGCCACTAAGACAACCAAGAGACCGGAAAGGGAGTGAAAGGCAAACGGGAGAAAGAATAAGAATGGGGGACCGCGGTGTCCCCCCTCCATCAGGTGCATCCGTGGGGCTGCAGGTTGGAGACCTCAGCCCTCCAGAGCCCCAGTAGCCAGACAAAGAGCAGCGTTTCCAGTTTGAAAGCGTTTCCCATGCTTGTTCTGGCTTGCGCCCAACGTCCCTGTGAGGCTGGGATGGGAGGAATTACTATGCCCAATTTAGAGATGAGACTGAGTTTGTAAGTGACTTGAGCAGAGTCACCCATGCAGTAATCGTGTGCATGAAGCCAGCCCTCTGTCTCCGGGGATCCACCTCGCTAGATCTGAAACCAATGTTTGCTCCGTGCCTTGACTGCAGAATTTGGGTCCCTAGCTCCGTCCCACCCCCTCTGCGGCCCACGTCCAGGCCCCGTTCAAGGGCAGAGAGAGGAGGGGGCCTGAGCTTCCCCACCCCCAAGCTGGAGCTTGGGAGGACACCTGGATGACTCCTGGGAAGGAAATCTGGGTCTGACTATGGTGTCTCTCCGGCCTCCGCCGCCCCCACGTCCTCCCCACCGCCCCTGGACAAGCAGCGGGGAGAGGCCGCATTTCCCATACAACCCCGCAGTTCCACGGAGCTCGGAGGTGTCGGTTCCGAGACCCACAGAGCGTCAGCTTCTCTATGGAATCCCCTCGCCTTACTTTGCCTGACATGGCTCCAGGCTGTCCGCTAGAGCCTCAAGGCACCTGGGTCCTACCTCTCCGGCCCCCAATACCGGTTCGCCCTTCGGGGTGCCCTCCAGGATGGAGTATGACTGTGGTCGTCGTCGCGGGAAGAGCAGATGAGGCCTATATGCGCCTTTCCGGCTCCTGGGCCCCTCTGCACATCTGCGGATAACCTGGGTGGCCCTCCAGACGTGTGCGGTGCGACTCACTGTGCGCTAGGGACCTCCCTGGAGCGTGGGTGTGGTACCTGAGATGCTGGGGTCCCACCTTGCTCCCGCGAATCCACCCGTCCAGCTGACGTCTCCCCTCCTGGCCTGACCTTCAGGTATCAGGCTATCTGCTACCCGCTGCACTCCCGCGAGCTGCGCACGCCTCGTAACGCCCTGGCGGCCATCGGGCTCATCTGGGCGTTGTCGCTGCTCTTCTCCGGGCCCTACCTGAGTTACTACCGCCAGTCGCGGTTGGCCAACCTGACCGTGTGCCACCCGGCGTGGAGCACGCCTCGCCGCCGCGCCATGGACCTCTGCACCTTTGTCTTCAGCTACCTGCTGCCCGTGCTGGTGCTGGGTCTGACCTACGCGCGCACTCTGCGCCACCTCTGGCGCGCGGTCGAGCCGGGGGCCTCTGGCTCCAGCACCCGGCGCGCCAAGCGCAGAGTGACGCGCATGATCATCATCGTGGCCGCGCTCTTCGGCCTCTGTTGGATGCCTCACCACGCGCTTATCCTCTGCGTGTGGTTCGGCCACTTCCCACTCACGCGCGCCACCTACGCGCTGCGCATCCTGTCGCACCTGGTCTCCTACGCCAACTCGTGCGTCAACCCCATCGTCTACGCGCTGGTGTCCAAGCATTTCCGCAAGGGCTTCCGCAGGGTCTGTGAGGGGCTGCTGCGCCCCCACCCGCGCTCGGCCTCGGGCCGCGTGTGCGTCGCGGCGCGGGGCCCCCGCGGCGGCAGCGTGCTGCAGAGCGAGTCCACGGACCTGACGCACCTGAGCGAGGTGGCGGCGCCCTCCGCCCCTGCGCCAGCGCCTCCTAGCGGCTCGGCCTCGCGCCGCGTCCCAGGCCCGCCCTGGCTGGACCAAAAAGCCCCCTACAGCAAGCATCCTGACAGTTCATGTGACCTGAGCCTCACTGAGGGTGTTGTTAAAGGATTGGAGTCTCATGTCTGGGAATCGTAGATGGCGTTTCGACTGTTAATAAAATGAAATGCGCAAACTATTTCACGTGCAGTGATGCGCTGTGTCTCTGCGTTATCTTATAGTCACGAGGCTCCGTGGCAAGAAGCCTCTGGGACTTCACAGAGGCTTGGGTGCAGCGTGCTTTGCCGAGCTGCGGGGAAAGAGGGCGGAAGACGGTCGAGTTAAGATCCACATAGGAACTCTTCAGGGAGCCTGGGGACCACCCGACTCCCCAAGGCTCTTTGCACGTGGCCGTCCGGAGGCGCCAGGTGTATACAGTTTTGCAAACCAGCAGCTGCCAATACAATACACATGGCAAAGGCAGGCAGGGTGTTTAAGCGCATTACGTACAATCGGTGGATGACAGATGCGGACAGTGTATTCCTCACAGCGCTCGTGCAGTGGTGCATGGCGGGTCCTAGCCTGCTCCCAGCTCCTTGGGGCCCTTTGGAGTCTCGGCAGCCTTATGGGGCCTACAGACTTTCAGCCTTGAGGTTTTCTTTGCTTGCTTCAGCTGCAGCTTTTTGGGATCAGGACTCAGTTTCTCCCTCTGGCCTGAAAGTCTCGCCCTAACCTCCCCGTCCCCGGTCCTGCTCCAGGGCGCACAGCAGCGGCTCTAAGGCACCGGTGGGCTGGGGCAGGCTGAGAATTCGATGTGGGAATAGGGATGCTTCAGGGCTTTGCTCACGAGCTCGCCTCTATCTGTCCCCAGATTTGCCCCCATCCTCGAGTCCTCACGCCAAAGCTTTTTATATGAAATTGGTTCCATGCTTAAGAAGAGGCAGGAAAACTCCCAAGGGTGTGCCCATGTCACATGGTTGGGTGCAAGGCATTTTGAGAAGGGTTTGGGTACTTAGCCAGGCTCGTTCTGCAAAGCGAGGTAGGCCTGCGGCGTCTGCCCGGATTGAGCCGAGAACGTGGCAACGGGTTCCAGGTGGTGGCAACGGAGCGAGACAGGAAAGCCTAGGCAGGTGCAGGGCTGGCTCCCGGGCTTTGTCTTCAGGTGTTTGCGGAACCCAGGGTGGGCGTGGGGTGCCACGTCCAAGGCTCCAGGGTCATTGCACAGAGCAGCCGCCTCGACAAACTGCCTAGTACCCCCAGAGGAGCGACTTAGAGGCTGTAGCTACGGTGCCACTGCTCTGCCCAGCCCCTCCGGGCAGCCACCGATGATGGCCCTGCGGCTGCTGCTCCCTCTCGCCTTGCTCAGACTAGGCACCGCGCAGCGCTCCATCCAGGGCCGTCCCTTCCGCAGGCCGGAGCTTGGTAAGTGGAAGGCACTGGTAGGTAGTGCGCTTTGGGATTTGGGCCTCAGGGCCTCCGGGTGACCTTGACCTCCATCCTTCAGCCCGGCCATCCTTCTTTGACGCCAACGCACCCCTGGAGGCTCAGGAAATCCTCCAGATTCCTGGCAACGGGAGCGCGCCCCTGCTGGTGGACGTGCAGGTGGTCGTGAGGAACGTGTTCAACGTGGTAGGTGTCCTCAGGCCGTGGAGCAGGCGGGCCCAGGCGCTGAGCGGGGCAGGGGGCAGGATTTAGCCCCTGGCGTGCTAGGGTCTCCTGCCTTCTTTCGTGACACGCTGCCTCCTCCCCCAGGACATCCTGCGGTATACAATGTCCTCCATGCTGCTGCTTCGGCTGGTAAGTGCCCAGTGTGTGTGTGTGTGAGAGTGTGTGTCGAGGTGGGGAGTGTAACAGGGTGGAGGTGGGACAGGAGAACCCTCTGAGTCCAGCTCAGAGGTACTGGCCTCCATCAACCTGCCAAGGCAAGAAGCACACATTTGTGGAGCGCCAGAGCCTTAGTGGCATCCTTGTGTCCCCAGTCCTGGCTGGACATGCGCCTGGCCTGGAACGGAAGTGTGTACCCACGGCGCATGGTTACGCGGCCCTGGGACTCATTGTGGACGCCGGGACTCACCATCCAGGAGGCGTGAGTGAGGCGGGAGTGCTGGTCCCAGGAGGCACTGCGCACATCCTTGTCTTTCCCACCTGGAACCTGGCGGCCCTCTTAGTAAACATCTCTCTCTCGGGCACCCTGCCAGGCAGCTGGCACACCTCTCCCTTTTGGAACCCTGAGGGCAGGGGCTGGCCTCTGGGCATGTGCCTGACTCCCCCTGCGCCCCCTTCAGAGAAAGGGCTGGGCCTCCAGCTGCGGTGCCTTTCCCGCAGGCTCTGGGTGGACTGGCAAGACCAGAGCCCACGGGCCCAAGTGGACCAAGACGGCCACGTCGAACTCCACCTGGCCCTCACCACAGAGACCAACTGCGACTTTGAGCTCCTCCACTTCCCCAGGGACCAGAGTGACTGCAACCTCAGCTTCTACGCTCTCAGCAACACTGGTGCTGACAGGACAGGAGCTGGGGGGGAGGGGGGCGAGAGGGGAAGCCCCTGGCCAACATCTGACCTGGGGGCAGTGAGCCTGTGTTCACCCCAGTCTACCCCCCAGGCTTAGGGGAGCTGAATGCAACCCGGAGCACCTCCCACTAGATCTCCCCTGTCCTCCCTGTAGCTCCCCCCCATTTCAGTCTTCTTCCCCTCAGCTACCCCAAGGCAATTGCCCTCCATAGCCAGGGCCAAAACCGCAGTGGCTGGGCCACTGGTGTACGCTCAGATCAGCTCGTGGCCTCATCCATGGAAACATCCTGAAGGGGCCGCCACCCAGTCAGTATCCCACAGACCCACCAGGCGACGCTATCCAACTTGGCAGAGAAGTCCCATCCTTCCCTTATACCCCTTCCCTCTGGGAAATACTACAGGGCGTGAATCCTAGTGATTCAGGTGTGATATGACACACTGGTGGATGAGTCTGGGACCACTTCCGCTCCACGAAGTGTGCGAAGTGCATTTATTTGTACATACAAATCTGTCTGTGAATCTGATAAGGCCCTTCCTTTACCTGGAGACAACTTAGGGGTGCAGATTCAGGTTTGGAAAGCCCTGTATGGTGGAGTTGCCTCTCCAAGCCTGCCCCCAGCGGCCTTCAGAAGTCTCCGTCCCTGGGCACCAGGTTGTCCCTGCCCCTATTCCCGAGAGGGACACGGGGGCAGGGGTATCTCTTTCCCAGATCACCGTTCTCATCCCTACTCCTAGCGATGGAGCTGGAGTTCCAGGCGCATGCGGTGAATGAGATCGTGAGTGTCAAGAGGGAATATATGGTTCGAGATTTGAAAGCCCAGGTCCTGCCCCAGCAGCTGGCACCCTCCTTCCGGGTGACGGTGAGTCGGGAAGAGGCCGACAGAGGGCTGACGGAGCACTGCGGATGCAGAGCCGGAGGCCGTGACGTCACCCTTCCACTGCCCACCCTCCGCACGTCCCCCCAGAAAGCCCCACCTTTCTTCCTTCCAGCTGCGCCTACGGAACACGGCACTGAAGGCCATCATAGCTCTGCTGGTGCCCGGGGAGGCGCTGCTGCTGGCCGACGTGTGTGGGGGGCTGCTGCCCCTTCGGGCCACAGAGCGCACCGCCTACAAGGTGACCCTGCTGCTGGGCTACCTCGTCTTCCACTCCTCCCTGGTGGACCGCCTGCCCAGCTCCTCCTCCTGCAACCCCCTGCTCAGTAAGCCCTGTGCCCTCACCCGGCCGGGGCAGGCAGGAGCCCTCTGCCTGGCCGGCCGCCTTTCTCCCCACCTCTGCTCAGCACCCCGGGTGCCGGAGGCCCAGGCTGGCCCCTGACCTACGCTCCCGCCCCCTCCTCAGTTTACTACTTCACCATCCTGCTGCTGCTGCTATTCATCAGCACCATGGAGACCGTGCTGTTGGCCGGGCTACTGGCCTGTGGCCACCTTGGGGCCAAGAGCAGCCCCAGCCCAGTGCCGAGAGGGGAGCGGCAAGACCCTGGGAACCCAGGGCCTAATCCTGAAGGTGGGTAGGGACTGGGGCCTTTCCTGGGGGGTGGGTGAGGAATGAGGCTGGGAGCAGGTTTGACAGGGGCAGAGCTGGGGCTGGATGTCGCTTGGCTATTAGAGGCTCCTTGTATTCATTCTGTGACCCCTTGTCCCCACGGCTGCCCTTGGGAGAAGCAGGTCTGGAGCAGGGAGCAAGGTCAGCCTCCTTAAAGGCCTGGGTGACTTCAGACCCCCCGAGGTGACCCTGTGCCTTTGGAGCCTCTCTAGCTAAGCCTTTCTTCAGCTCGAGGTGGCCTACAGCGGGCCAGACCCAAACGTTCACTAGGTCTCAGGGAGGGAGAAATACAGCTGGCAGGCCCTGGGGTTCACCCTTCTGTTCTGGGTGAGCCTTGAAGTGCTGCTCCTCTTCCTGCCTCTCCCCCACAGAGGCCCCCAGAGAAGGACAGGGGCCACGGAGGAGCTGGGCCGAGGCTGCCGACCACACCTTCTTCCTGGTGTATGTGGCGGGGGTGGTGTGTAGCCAGTTTGTCTTCGCTGGATTCTGGATGTGGACAACGTGCGAGTCTGACCCCGCCCCTGGCAAGGCCGCGCCCCACGGTGGGCAGCCCAGGCTGTGACAGTGCAGGACCTGGGGGAGGGCCATGACGGGGTCTCTGGAGAGACAGGGAGGGACGTCGACTCTCTTCGCGAGGCCTGGAGGACCCCAGGCCACCCTGAGCTCTCCCTTCTGTTAGCACGCAAGCAGACAGTGTGAAATAAACCCATCACTCAAACTCAAGTGCACCCAAGGGTCTGCCTTCATTGAGCTCAGCTGTTCACCCCGACCCCCACGGCACTCCTGAACTTCTCAGCAGTGGCCACCAGTCTCCAGCCCCGCACCCACAGCTGAACTGCTCCTGCCGCTTGGCCCTGGGCCAGCGGGCACCGGGAACCAGAAGGTGAGGCCCAAGAGTCAGGCCGCAGAGGGTGGTCAGAACGGCTCTGCATTCTTGAGGTGTGCTGGGCCCTAGAGGGCACGGAGAGAGAGCCCTCCTGCTCCGGAGGCTGGGGACAGAACACCCCCCTGCCACCCTCAGGGTGCGGGGGATGGGGAATGCGCCCTCTGCACTAAATGCGAGCATAGGTCCATCCTGCTTGCTTTTGCCCCGGGCCAATGGCTGCTGCACCTGCTCCTCTGAGCCCACCTGCGTGTTTGGGCTGCAGTGGGGGGCTCCACCCCCACCTCTGAACTGGGCTGGCGGAGGAGTGGTTGTGCCCTCCGGCTCCTGTGTGCACGAGGCAGCTGTGAGCACAGGCCCGTGTCTTCCTTCTCTGGCCTTCCCTGTCTGGAAGCCATCCCATGTCCCCTGCAGGTGCAGGCAGGGACATCAAACCCAAGGTGTGTGCAGGAGGCGCAGGGCCCAGGAGAGTGCTGGTTTGGTGTGCAGTGGGGGCTGTGGGAAGAGGCAGAAGCCAGGACTCAAGGAGCCAGGGACAGGGTTCCTCGCACGGGCGGGAAGAAGTGTCCCTGTGCCCAAGGACGGCAGACTCACCCGGCCAGAGGCAAGTTAACACTGGTTTATGTGCCCAAGGACATGGCCGGGACAGGGACGGCGGCGGCTCAGGCGGACGTGTCGAAGAGGCGGTCGATCATGTCCCCCACCTGCTCCACGCGGTATTTGATGTACTTCTCGGGGTTCTTGGTGAAGGGCACGCTGCTGTACCTGACCAGGCACTGAGGTCGTGGGGAGGCCCGGCCCACCCCTGCTCCACCTCGGTCCAAGACCCGCCCGCCGGGGTGCCAGGGTCTCACACCAAAGCCCAGGGCCCTGGATCTGCCGCCCAGACCTACCACCCCCTCTGCATTTTCTCGAAGAGCACGGAGGCCCCCGTGGGGGCGTGGCGTGGGGCGCCCGGGGCTCACCTGTGCAGGAAGACCCCGTAGGTCTCCTTGACCATGTGTTTCTGAGCCTGGCGAATCTTGTCCCTCTGCTCTGTGTCGGGAATAGCCCAGGCCTTCTGGATCTTGCACAGTTCCTCGAGGCCATCGTTGAAGCCCTGGCCACCAAGGGAAGCCACCCAGACACAAGTGTTTAGGTCTCGACAGCAGCGGCGAGCGGTGGAGGGGATGCCATCCCCACGCCCCTTAAACCCTGCTCACCTTGAACCGCTCCTTGATCATCTGCCGCTCCTTGTCCCGGAGCTGGGGGGCCGAGAGAGAGCTCTCCTCAGAGCAGAATCCATGGCCCCCGCCCCGCCCCAGACGCCCCAGCCCAGCCCTCCCCGATGGCCACACGCATCCTCTACCCCCCCATTCCAGTGGGACTCCTGCTGTCCATTCTCCCCGAGCCAGGACCAAAAGCATCCCATCTGCCAGACAGCCCTTGCCAGCCCCGGTGGTCAGCCCACCTTGACTCCCGGCTGGAACACAGGTAGATTCTTCTCAGCGATGTAGTCAGTCACCTTTAACCAACTGTCAACAGGGAGACAAGCATGGGGGCAGGGGGTCGGCCTCAGGCAGCTGCTGCTTCCTGGGGCTGCTTTGTTTGGTTTCTTACATCTCTTGATCTACTGAGGGTGGGTGGGGAGCGCAGGAATTGATCTGAGTCTCAACTAAGCAAAATGTAACTGAGAATTTTCCTTGGGAACGTGTTTGAACTGCTTGCTTCAAAAATTAAGAACAGGTAACAAAGCACTCAATAAAGTGAACAAATACTATGAACTATGCTTCATGCCAGTACCGTGGCAAACTAAGATGGAGAAGCAGATGAGAAGAGAAGGAGGGGCCAGGGACAGAGGGAGAGGGACACAGACCCAGAAGAAGGAGGGGGAGCACTGCAGAGCGAGGCTCAGCCAAGTTCAAGGGCTCTTGCAACCTTGCTCTTTGCTTGGGCCAACTATGGCCCCCATCTTTGGCAGTCAGCCCTTCTATTCTTCTTAGCTTCGCCCTGGGCAGGCTGACTACCCTCTGAAGACGCTGGGCCAGGAGAGAGCAAGCAGAGGTGGGAGAGGGGGGCTTCTATCTCCACCCCACGAAGGATGTGATTAAACACGGGACTAGGTCCCCAGGTGACAGACAGGTCCCCATTCCTGACCCCACTCCCACTGGGGCTCTGAGAAGGGAGAGCGCGTGGTGGGAACCGGGGTGGGGGTGGGGGAGAGGGCCGGCCTCTCTCACCTGCGCTGGTAGGTCTGGATCTGCTGCTCGATATGTTCCCGGTAGGAGCGCTCGGCAGTCTTCTGGGTCACAGCCACCAGCTGGATCAGCTCGGACCTGCAGCAGAGTGGAGGTGGGGCGAGCAGGGAAGGATGCAGTTGGCTCCCAGAGGCTGCAGACTGCACCCCACCTTCACGAGCTCTAAGACGGCAGCTGCACCCACGCTGCCCTGGGTCCTGAGACTTCGGAGAAAAAAACGCTGCCCTCCCCAACTGGACACGGGAGGGTACGGCCAGCCCCGGGAGGGCAGGCACTGGACCAGGTGGGGGCCGCGGACTGGCACCTGCGCGCGCTTACTTCTCCAGGGCCTTGAGGATGTAGTTGTAGTTGTTGTGCAGGAAGATGGCGCTCAGAGCGGGGTCCTCGTACACCTTGGACTTGCTCAGCAAGTTCAACTGCAGGTTGCCCAGGACTTTACCTGCACGGGAAGGATGTGGCCACGCCCACATGGCAGTTGGACCCAAATGACCCAATCTTGGGACCCATACACCTGTTACTCCTCGTCCCTCCCTGACTCCAGACTCCCCGAGCCTCAGGAGCCCTTTGCCCAGCTCCCCGGCGCCCGAACCCGAGGTTAGGCTGTAATCCCAAAGGTCAGGGGCTCGGGGGGATGACTGGGAACAGCAGGACAGCGCAAGGAGAGGGGATGGGGAGGGGGAGGCAGGGCGCAGGGCGCTGGCCGGCCGGAGAGTACTCACAGATGTAGGTGCTCAGGAGGCGCTTGCTGAACTCGGAGCTGTAGCTGGTGGCCGAAGAACTGGTCTCTATGGGGGGAGAGGTGCTGTCACTGCAGAGGCAACGGCCAAGACCCTCTCGGGCCTGCCCTCAGCCTGAGGGGCAGCCGAGGATGTGCTGGGAGGGGCCCCTGGGCCGGCCTTCCTCTGGCAGATGGGACAGAAGGGAGCTCGGAGCGGAACCGGCCTCCAGGGCTCCCGTCCGCTGCAGGGAGCATTCCCTTCTGGACCCCAGGGCAAGCCCCTCTGGGGTGACGGGGTAGCCCATGACCCACGGGAAGGCTGGCAGGGCGGGAGAGGGACGGCCCCTGCCCTTCGGCCCCTGAACCCTGCTGGTGGTATCTACACGGCCCACCTATCCCATCTGTCCATAGCAGAGTCAGAACGGGCTCCTGTGGCCTCTCCCCCGTCTCCCCCACCTCCCACCACCTCCTCTCCTGGGCCCTGCTGAACAGAGGGGACCTGCGGCCCACACAGAGTGGAAGGCCACGGGGAGGAGGGGGGCACAGGGAGGCGCTGGGTTAGCCTTGCCGGGCACTCGGGGTGCCGGTGACAGCAGGACGCTGCCCGGATAAGCTCGGAGGCAGAAAGTGGTCATGCGGGGGGCTGGGGGCTGGGGGCACGCTGAAGGAGCCCATGTCCCCTCTGACCCCCGCGCCCCAGTAGGTCCTGAGTCGGTCCCAGTGCCTCTGTCCCTGCGGGGCCTCCAGGGGGTGGGGGGAGGATGGGGCCGCAGAGCCCTGCTGCTTACCTCGGGGGTCTAAAGGAATATTGTATGTGTCCCCAAGAACTACGGAGTGAAAGGCAGTGCGCACAGAGGGGACGGAGGGAGAGACAAAGACGGGAGAAAGATGCAAAGTGCAAAAACAGGTTAGAAATGGCGTGGCATCCCCACTGCTCCCCACGACAGCTAGAACAGACAGCAGGACGCGCCCAGGCTGGACGCGCCGAGGGCCAGGGGACACGCGCGCTGGGCAGTGGGGACCCGGAGCACCGCAGGCCCGTGGCTGCCTTGGCTCCGCGCCCCCTGACAAGCGGGGCTGCGTCTCAGTGCCAGGAAGGACCCGGAGACGTGTGTCTCCTCACGGGCCAACCTTGGGAAGTCACCAGGCTGGCCCTAAGATGCCAGCCTCCCCGAAAGGGTCAGTTGTGTGAGACTCATTAGAACAGGGGACCCCCCACCCCCAGGCCGCGGACCAGTTAGAAACAGGGTTGCACAGCAGGGGGTGAGCAGCAGGCAAGTGAGCAAAATTCCATCTGTGTCTGCAGCCGCTCCCCAGCGCCAGCATCACCGCCTCAGCCCCACCTCAGACCATCAGGCGTTAGATGCTCATAGGAGCCCCGGTCCCCGGTACCAAAAAGGTTGGGGACCGCTGCAGAAGGACAGGTGAACACAAGAGGAGCGGGAAAAATGCGAACGAAGGGGCGAGCTGGGAAGGGCATCCTCTAACAAGCGAGTGGGCTCCAGAGGGAGCCGAAGGCGTGGGGGTCGGGTCAGGAAGGAAAGACGGTGAAACCCTTTCCCGATGCTCGGGCCCTGAGGGCCCAACCAGCTCAGGGGTCCCGCCACGGGCCACACCTCCACCCCAGCCCACAGGGCTGGAGGAAACCGCACCACGGGTGGCCAGTGCCTACCCCAGGTCTCCAGGCAAGAGGGAGGAGGGGGTCACGGGGCAGGGGGCCCCGCTGAGCGGTGCCAAGTACCTTGGGAGGCCAGCATGGCGCCCGCCGTCTCCTGGAAGTCCAGGAGCTGCTGCAGGAAGAGGATGGCCTGCGTGGGGGAGGAAATAGGTCCAAGAAGGACACGGGCAGGACCCAGAGGTCAGACCGCTTCCCACTACGCACCCCCCGCGACCATTCCAGGGCAGGGGCAGGGCCAAGGGTCTGCCAGTGAAGGGGGGTGGCCCACTTCACGGCTCATGCTTCGGGTTCGGCTTTCGGGGACAGACTCCACTGTCCCTCCTGCCATGCAAGCAGACAGTGTGAAATAAACCCATCACCCAAGTTCAAGTGCACCCATGGGGGGCCCTGGGCCAGGCTGGGCCCCGCCAGGTGACCTCGGGCGGCACCTACGTTGCTTGTGAGCTCGTGCACAGTGCCATCCTTGGGCATGTTGTATTCCTTGTCCGGGTCATTCTGTGGAAAAGACAGGTCCAGTTCCTGAGACGGCTTCCGAGGAGGCCTCTGGCCCATGCCTGCCCGTCAGCCTGCTCCCGGCGCCCCCTCCTGGCAGACAGGTGTCAGGCTGCCCCTCAGCACAAAGGTAAGCAAGAAAGACATTGCAGGCAAAGTGGGGCAGGCTTAAGCCTAGGGCCCCTGGGAAAGAGAGGGAGGCTGACAGGAGACTGCCCTCCGCCGGCTTTGTGTCAGGGCAGACCCGCCCACTTGGAGGCCGCTCCTGGAGGGGGTCCTGAGCCAGGTCACTGGTGGTGGCCCTGCTCACGGCCCCGCAAGCTGGCCGTGGCTACGGGAGGGGAAAGCTGACCTTGATGTTGTCGGCGAAGTCCTCCAGCGCTTTGGCGCCTACAGTCTCCATGGAGGCGATGAGGCCCGGCAGCTTGTTCTTGGTGCTGGCGGCCGTTCCCTGAGGAAGCACGCAGCCGCTCAGCGGGCCGGACCCCTGGCCACTGTCCCCTGGCCACTGTCCCCGGCCGCAGCCTGTGCACGTGGCCCGGCGTGTTCCCAGACGCTGCCCTGGCCCCACCCCGGATGGCTGCCTCTCTGTCACTCACGTACCGTGAGCTGCTTCTGTGCACCCTCTGAGCAGATGCGTGGGGTCAGACGAAGCGCTTCTCCTGGGAGGCCGTGCCAGGGGGCGGGCTCCCTCCTCCTCGTGTCCCCAGGGGCCCCCGCACCCACATACCTGGAGCACCTGGTCGAACTCGGGCTTGGTCTGCTTGAGGTGCCGCAGGATGGGGAAGACGGTGAGCACCGCGGAGAAGTCGTGTCTCACGATGGCCTTCCGGGCAGCGGACACGATGTTCTCCCCCTCCAGCATCAGCCCGTCCAGCGCGTCCTGAGAGGGGGACGAGGACGCAGTTCGAGGAGGGGATAATGGGTGGGGGGAGTTGGTTCCCAGGGATGGGGAGGGCACCCGGGAGGGCGTGGGGGGTTGGGGGAAGCCAGTTTGTTCCGATGGGGGATAAGGAGGTGCCAACAGGGACACAGCACCCAGGACGGTCCCCTGGGGAGCAAGGTGGAGGCGGCGGCTGTGTTTGGAGGCTACAGACGACAGGCCCGGCCCAAATGCAGTGACGGCCCTTGCTGGGACATCCGGTCAGGGGCAGGGCAGCACCTGTATCAGGGAGTCGAAGGTCTTCTTCTGATGGTGCTCAGGGATGACTTCCGTCAGCAGCTGGTACTCGCTCTGGGCCAGCTTGACGAAGGCGCTGACGCAGTGAATGTAGGCGTCGGTCTCCACGTCCAGCATGTCGTCCCTCCCTGGGGGGACAGCGGTGTCGCTGAGCTGTCAGTGTGGGGGCAGCCCTCTCCCTGCTCTGGGGGGCACGGGTCTCCCCGGCTCCTGGCCTGTGGCCCAGACTGGCAGCAGATGGGGAAGAGGAACCACTGTCGGGCAGAAAGCTGAGGACTCCGGCAGGCCCAGCCGGGTCCGAGGGGAAAAGTCCAGCCTTTCTCCTGGCTTCACTTTCGGCTCTGCCACGGACAGGTACTGGAGGTGGTGGGGACGCGGATAAAAGAACAAGCAGGGAAGCTTCCTGAATCCGCTTCCTGAATCCGCTTCCTGGACAGCGTATGTCTGACCCCAGGGTTAAGAATTCTGAACTGCATGGAAAGAGGGCAGCCAGGGATGGGCAGGCAGCAGTGCCCACCTCAAGGAGGCAGGCACATCCATCTCAGAAAATGCCGGGTCTCTGATGGCAGTGACCAGCCTGGACAGGCCTCGGGAATGTGTAAGAGGGTGGTGGGCCATGAGGTTATGAGGCTAGCTGGCCTGCGGTCCAATCTGAGAAGAGGCGAGGGGAGCCCCAGGGAGGGAGGGCTCCTTGGTTGTCAGCTGCCCCGGGAGGAGGCTGGACCCCACTCCTAGAGGCGGAGGCGGGGGCGCTGGCAGGCAACCTAGTTCTATGCACCAAAGGATGGGCTCCCAGGAGGCAGATTTGGAGCTGTTGCTGGAGCCAGGTGTAAGGACTCCCTGGCCGCCTTCCAAGTCGCGGCCACTTCTCCCCTTGGCCTGGGCCCTGAGAGGCAGGTATGCACTCCCATCTGCAGAGACGCAAGGAGACCTAGTGCCCGAGAGAGAGAGACTGGCGGGAGAGGCGACTGGGCCTGGCCCGTCCTCAGAGCAGAGCGGCCAGCTGGGCCAGCGGGCCAGGCCGCCTGGCGACTGCTGTGAAGGCAGCGGCGGCTGCCCTCGGGCTGGGCTGCGGTACTCACCGGCCAGCGGCCCGTGCTTGTCGTTCGGGGCCTCGGACAGGTGCTTAACTCGGAAACCATGCTCGTGACCTGGCGAGACGTCGGCCACACAAACACAAGCAGCGTTTACCCAGGGGCCGGGTGGGCTGCCCCTCGGGGGGCTGGGAAGAAGCCCTCGATCTCCGGGAGGGGGGATGAGATGGGGGGGTTGGGGCGGGGACACCAGAGCGGGCTCTGAGCCCCTCTTCTGCCTCAGACCACCTTGGGAACAGCCGTTTCAAGCCTGACTTGCAGTGCCCTGCGCCACCCTCGGGGGCTGGCGTCCCCAGGCCCAAGGCCAAGAGAAAGCGGCAAGGACCGAGGGGTCTGAAGAGCTCCCAGCAGCCCGAGCCCCAGGGAGAGAAATGTCACCGCCGACTACATGGGGACAGCCTTCTCTTGCTCCCCAGCATCACTCTTTGGAAGGAGGGTCAGGCCCCCCAGGGTGGGGCTGTCCTTCCTCTGACAGGAGAGACATGGCCTCCCGTAGGCTGCCCGTCCCCAAGATGCATGTGGGGGTGCACGGGGGGGCCAGGAGGCCTGGGCCAGCTCGGCCTGCCACTGCTGGTCTGAGCGTGAAAGGGCTGCCCGTGACAAAGAACTTTCTACGAGTCCAAACAGGAGACAAGGACAGAGACAGGGAAGGGAGGGAGCGGGAAGTGTCAAGGAGGGCAGAGCTGCCATCAGCCAGACAGGATCAGGCCGAGGGCCTCGAACCCTGTCCCCGCACCTGCCACAGCGAGGGGCACAGGGACATGCAGTTCCCACCCGGCTCCCTTCTCGGGGCTTCCCCCGAGGCCCTCCTGGGGGGCTGAGGCTCTGCCCTGCCCCGCGAGTGAACACACGGTGGAGGAGGAGAGACGGGGGTGGGGGGGGAACACGGGGTGGTTACCTTCCAGAGGAATGAGGTTAGAGCCCCCCTTTTTCCCATCTAGACCATGCTGGGAATACTGTTTCAGAAGGTTCTGAGCCTTCCGGATCGTCCCTGTCACCAGAGCCACACAGAGAGCAGATAAGAAGACCTAGGAAATGAGTGAAGAGAAAACAGCAGCGGCCCTCCACCTGGCCCCCCCAGCCCCGCACCCGGCCCCCCGACAGTAAGCTCGCCCAGGCACCGTCTCCCGCAGCAGGCCCTTCCCCAGGACCGCCGGGAGACCCCGCGGACAGAGAGGAAGGAACGGACACATCTCGCTCTCCCAGCGGACGTCCTGACTCTGCTGTGGACGCTCACTGTCCTATTTATCGTTCCATCTCTGAGCTCATTTGAGGAAGCGCAGACGGGGAAGGAGATGAGGTGGATGACGAGCCACCAGCGGCAGCAGCCAAAATAAAGAGTACTGCCCAGTGGCACCCAGAGCAAAAGAGATGAGGGCTGCAGCAGCTGGTGGCGCAGCTCTCGCACCCCGAGGGCACGGCCAGGTGGCGGAGCCTGGGGCGCCTCGAAGCCGGGAGGCCTGCGCCCCTCCGCGAATGCCAGGCGGAGGTCTCTGGGCGTGCTCAGTGCTGGGACTAGGCCACCAGCAGTCACCGGAGAACAGCGCCCGGGAGCGGGTGAGGCCGGGGGGGAGTGGGGGTGGCGGGGAGCCTCCTGCGAGAACGGTGCCCGGGACGGAAGGCTCGGAGACCCGGAGGGAGCCCGGCCCCACACGCGGAAGGTACCGGATCACCCAACGCCACACATGGAAGCAATCAGGAAAAGCCCGAGAGCTGAGAGGGGTTATCAGAAGCCACCCTGCAGAGAGCAGAGGGAGGGCGGGGGGAGGGGGCACATGCTCTTGGCGTGGGGGGGGAGAAAAACAACAGTTAGTGTCACAGGTGCAAATGACGGAAACAAAACCGCAACGCCCCAGCCTCCAGGGTCGGCCACCTCTGTGGGATGACACACCTCGGGGCAGAAAACGTGGGGAAATGACAGCCTTTCGAATAAGATAAGTGAGTATCACAACGGACTGTGGGGAGGCGAGGTGCCTGGGGACATAACTCGGGTCCCTCCTCCCTGGGGACCCCCGGTGCCCAGTCCCCAGAGTCTCCAAGCAGCTTCACTACTTGGGCCCTGACGCACCCCACTAAGGGCCGGAGTGAAAAGAGACAGGGTCTGGAGGGGCGCACTTTCTGTTTGCACCCCACCGCAAGCAGGTACTGAAAACCAAGTTCAAGGCCCCGGCACAGCCTCCGTCTCCCTGTGTCAGCGAGTGGTCCTGCTGGTGAGCGCCTCAGATTCCTGCCCCACACCCGCCCAGGAGCGGACAGGCCGCCAGGCCTGGGGGAGCCCGGCCAGCCCACTGCCCGGCAAGCGGGTCGCGGCTGCTGATCCGGCAGCCGCCAAACCCATGAGGGGCCCGGTCACCGGGGACAATGCTGAGGTTGGTGTGTCACTACCGACCCACCGAGGCCTCCCTGCTCCTCTCCTCAGGTCCCCAGAGCCAGGACCTGATGTCCCCAGGCCCGACTCCCTAGTTCCCGACATCGGTCCTCAGCCCGCCGGCTCCTGACAAATCTTGAAACCGCACAGAAACCGGAGAGGCCTTCCCAGCCAGTTTTTCCCCTGGGTCTACAAGCCAAGGACAGATCAGGCCCACTGCGAACCCCGAGATCAGCCAGCGAGCACATCGGGTCCTCGGGCCTCCGGGGGCCCAGAGAAGAGACAGAAGCAGCAAGTGCAGAGTGGCCAGGCTGACAGCCTCCCGGACACAGCCCTGCCCGACACACAGAGGCACGAGACGACAGACCGCGAGTGGGCAGCGGCGGCCGAGCAGGCTGGCTTGGCAGAGTCGCTGCTGGCAGCAGGTTTTCTGGGTGGCCGGCCAGGAGAGCCGTGCCGGAGGGAGAAGGCAGTGTGCTTCCTTTTTGGGACCACCCAGCTTTCCTAATGCCCTCCCCACCGGCCCCCTGAGGGCGGACTCTGCTCTCCATTCCCCCAAACCCGAAACAAGGCCGGGGAGGAGCGTGCCCCCAGACACTGTGCCCTCGGAGGGGCGTGGGCAAACAGGGACTGAACGGATGAAGGGTGTAAGTCTACACAAAGCCTGTCGTCCCACGGGCCACGCCCGGGGCACGTGCCTGCAGCGGCCCCTCACCCCACAATGCCTCAGCCTCGAATTGAGCCAAGCGAAAACATCTCTTGGCAGCCAGAGACAGCCCGTCTTGCCAAGCTGCAGCTGATTACCTGGAGCACAGGCTACAGGGGACACGATGACGGGGAGAGGGACAGTGAGCTGCTCGCTCTGGACAGCAACAATCCTCAGCTCAGGCCTCTCCCCGCTCAACAGCCCTCCCTGGACTTCCCCACCAGGAGGTACTATCTTCACCAGACTCAGTTCTTCAAAGAGGAGGGCTGGGATGCTTGCTCCTCCCTGGATTGACTGGAGGGTACACCCTCCCCCTTCCACCCTCAGCCACGGGCACTTCAGGCCCGCCCGGCTCCCTGAGGGCGAAGGCCGCAGGGCCTGCACTGTCGCATTGCTGTCTTGGCTGCAGCTGTGTGCCTGGCCTCCTGACGGAACAGCGAGGGACAGGCAGTGGGGCCCAGCGTTGGCTCTGCCCTGGCGCCCCGTCACCCTGCCTCTCCCCATCTGTGCCTCTGCTCCCCACTCTAACGATATCTACGTAACCCCCAGAGTCTGCTGAGTTGAAGAGCCTCATGTGACAGGGACGTGCTGGGTGGGTAGACACGTGCTTCCTGTCCCACGTGTAGCTACAGTGGGGAGGTGACTGTGAGGATAAGCTCTCGAGGGGCACGTGGCTAACCCCAGGGTGGCTGAAAGCAATCCCGGTCCCACGTGACCTTCTGGCCTTCCGGCTGATGCTTCATGGGCTTGGGTGGGGACTCACCTGGCCGCTTGACGGGCTTCTTGGTGGGTGTATCCTTCCTCTTGTTGGGGACGGCAGGGGAGTAGGGGACCCCAGAGGAAGAGCTGCTCTTCCGGAAGTGCTCCTTCAGACCGCGGATGGAGCGGTCCAGCTGGCTGGAGCGAATCTGGTAGTAGACGTTCATGAAATCTGAAGAGAGACGGGGCGACAGGGCTGTGGCAGCCGGGGTCCCTGCCTGCCTCGCCACGAGAACCTCCCCGTCCCCTCTAGAGCGGCTGTGCCAGGCAGCAGAGCCCCCTATTCCTACTCGCGAGCCCCTCCCAGCGTCTGCTCTGGCTCACAGCCACCCACGCGGCCTTGTCCCCACTCAGGCGACGTCTTGAAAGGGAAAATATCCAACAGTTACGTTTTGAAGGTAAGAGGGCTTTTTTTTTTGATAAAAAATATAAAGCTAATATCCAAACGCAATTTGGTGTCAAAGGACGTGGGCAATTTATAGGAAGTAAATAAAGAGACAACGAATGCCAATGACTGAAAAAACATATCATATCCTCAGCCTCACAAATAAGAGGACTGCCTTCTCAAATAGCTACGATAAACAAAATCAGTGAAGAATAAAGAGCCACGGGACTGGTGACAGGGCCACCAACTGGCCCCAAATTGGAGAGTGACCCTAGAAGGCAGGAAAGTTACGACCTGTTTGGACAAATCTCCCTGATAACTGCACCTTTGAGGAAAAAAACCCCGAAGAACTCCCTAAACGGGAAAAGCAATTCACACAGGCATGCCCAGTGCAGCATTATTTATCAGTTCTGAAAAACTAGAAAATCCACAAATGCAAGTGAGAGAGAAAAAAAATACGGATGCTGAGGTACATTCCAGCAGTTCCCAACAAATGTCTCGCAAGGAACCTCAGCACAGAGAATGGACCAAAGCACAGAGGCTCTGGCTGAAGGGCCCTGAGGGGTCTGCAGGCTGTCCGCGGGCCCCCCTGCTTACCCCGGTGGAACCCCTGAAAATCTGCTGAGCCCCAGGCTCCCCCCGGCTCAGCTCATGAGCCATATGTGCTTGTGTGGCCAATATGTAGCGGCCCTGACGCCTGTCACCACACGGTCCTCGAGGGAAGGGGGATCATTGTGATGCACACTGACAACCTATATGGGTACACGCTACGAAAGAGTATGGAGAACTAAAAGCTTAAAATGGGATATTTGCTGGGATTGTCATTTTCTAAAATTTTTGCTTAACTCAAGATTTTTTTTTTTTTTTTTTTAATCCTAGGACTGGCTAAAGAAATGATGGTATCACCACACCATGGAATATTACGCACCTGTTACACACACACACACACACACTCGCATATGCTCTCAGCTGCAGAAGGATATTTTGGAAGGGAATAAATAAATCTGAACAGCACTCGTCTTCGGTTATAATATTACAGGCACCCGGAAAATGAGGAGATGGACTTCTGTACTATTTGAAACTTTTATAATTAATCCAACAACGAAAGAGGAAGTATATAAAGAAAAACTTGGATCTGGCTAGATTCACAAGTGGATACATAAACTGTAGATGTAGTGCTATACTATTTCCTATTCAATTTCTTTTTAAAACAGGAAACAAACCCGGGTGAATTAAAGAAATCAAAGGACCACCCCCCCCCCCGCCCCCGCGGACCCCGCCGCCGGTGGGCACCCGCACCCACACCCGCACGCACCTTGGTTGTGGCCGTATTCCACCAGCCAGCGCGAGATGCGGATGACGTCCAGGAGCACGCCCTCGGGCAGGTGCTCCAGGGGCACCTCCTCCTGGACCTCCAGCTCGTCCTCGCCGCTGATCAGATCCAGGATGAGCACGGGGGAGACGACCTTGCTGTGCCGGGTCATCAGGCTGCGGAACTCGGACTCCAGAGAGTCCTTCCCCCGCTCGAACAGCAGCTTCTGTGGGGACAGCGGGAGGGAGGGAGGGAGGGAGGGAGGGCGGGAGGGGGTCCACCACTGCTTGGGCACTCAGCTGGCCCTCGCCCCCCGCCCCCTCCTCTGCCTCCACTTCCTTTAATCCGGGGAAGGAGGGCCAGGAAGCCTTTTTTTGGTTATTTCTTTACCCGTGTTCTCTCAAACTGTATGTTCACAGGTGAAACCTGGGGTTTTACGAGAAGTGGATGCTTCATAAATATTGGCTGAGTATTTTCTCACTGCACTATTCGTTTGTTTTCTTGTAAAAAAAAAAAAAGGGTTTGCAAAAGAAAAAAATAAATTGGACTATGTCGTGTTAAAAACTTGTCCGCTGCAAGTGATACCATCCAAAAAGTGAAACGACAACCCACAGAATGAGGGCAAATATTTGCAAATAGTAGATCTGAGAAGGAACAGGTACCTAGAACATATAAGAGAACTGAAAACACAAAAAGTGTGTTCGCGAGGGTTTGTAGCAGCATTTTTTATAAATAGCCAAAAAGTGGAGTGTCCATCAAGGGAAGAACGAATAAAACAAATGTAGGTTAGTCCCACAATGCAATGTTTTTTGTTTCTAGAAAGCAGTGAAGCACTGACATGTGCTATTACGCGGATAATCCTTGCAAATAGTAGGCTAGGTGGGAGAAGCCAGACAAAAAGTCACCCATTGCACGATTCCACTTATACGAGAAATCCACCCAAGGCACGTCAACAGAGAACGGAGAATGGATTGGTGATTACAGAGGCCATGTGAACAGGGGAGGGGAGGGGAGGGGTGCGTAGGAGCGTGACCCCAACATGTTCAGAATTCTTTTTCGAGGGATGAAAATGTTCTAAAATGGATTCTGGTGAATTTTATACTTGAAGTGGCTGGATTGTATTGTGCGTGAATTGTATCTCATTAAGGATGCTAAAAAAGAGACAGACAGGAGTTTGGGGTGTTCCTGCTTTAAAAAAAAAAAAAAGTCCTCTAGGGTCAACCTATAGTTTCTCGTCTTTTGTGTTTTCCTCTCCCCCTTTCCCCCAACTTCCACATCCAAGTTCTAGCACAGAGCTCTTTACTCTGTGATCTCAACTTGGTAGGGACCCTCAAAAACAGAGTTCCCAATCTCGGAGCCCAAGCTCCCCACCCAGTATACTGGTCATACTGGTGTGCCAAGGTATTGATCCCTTGAGTCTTCCAGGCAGCCAGAGACACGCAAACACCCTCACTTCTGACAGAGACACGTGGGGGGAAAGCTGGGAAGTGATGCTTCCAGCAAAAGCCTTCCGGGCGGAAGAGGAGCAGTTTCCGGTCTTTGTCACCCAGCCTGCTCCCCCTTCTGGGCAAGTCACACTCCTTAGGGCTAGAGCTGCGGTGCCATCAGGAAGGCACGCCAGGTGCCTGGGTCTGCGCTGGCCCTTCCCCTAACAGTCCTCATCCTCTTGGGTGTCCGGGTCCCTGTTCCCACCTTTCTTCTCATTGGCATTCTCTCCTTTCCTCCATGCATTGAGTAAACTCCACTTCCTAGCCTCACCCCTTCTTGCTCCGGTGACCTAATGACCCCCAAACTTAAACACAAAGATATGACACAAAAAAATCAAATGTGAAAACATGAATGCAGACTATTCCCAGAATAGTCACATTCATGGAGAAAGAAAGAATAATGGTTGCCAGCGGCGAGAGGGAGAGGAGAAAGGGGAGTTATCGTTTAGTGGATAAGAGTTTCAGTGTGGGATGATGAAAAGCGTCCTGGAGATGGAGGGTGGTGACAGCTGCATGACAACGTGAAGGGACTTCATGCCAATGAACTGTACACTTAAAACGGCTAAAATGTAGATGGACCTAGAGGGCATTATGTTAAGTAAAATAAGTCAGACAGAGAAAGACAACTACCATATGATTTCACTTATACATGGAATCTGAAAAAGTTAAAAGAACAAACAAAACAGAAACAAACTCGTAGATACAGAGAACAAATTGGTGGTTGTCGTGGGCGGGGATGAGTGACAAGGTAAAAAAAATTGAGAAGCACAAACTGCTAGCTATAAAATTAGTCACAGAGATGTAAAGTACAGCATTGAGAATACAGCCGATAACACTGTACTAACTACGTATGGTGTTCAATGGGTACTAGACTTATCAGGAGGAATACTTTGTAAGGTATATAAAATGTCTAATTGCAAGCTGCACGTATGCCTGCAACTAATATTATAGTGTACGTAACTGTAATACAAATGAAACTTTATATTATGTATTTTTTACCCAAATAAAAAAACACAAATGCATCAAATGCATTTAAAAATTGATTTAAAAATCAAATGTTAAATTTACATTTTATATGTAATTTATAATTTAAACGATACAAAGGTAATAACAATGTATATCTGTAATTCCTGAGGCAGAGGGCTGGATGACTCCAGTACCGTATTATATAGTTCTGTTTATTCTACTGTATCCTCCTCTAAGCTGGCTCAGTCTCTCATGAGACCAGGGCACGGGCTGCTGTCCCCAGATCTCCCCCATGATCCCGCTGGCCCCTTACCACTTTGTTGAGCTCTGGGCTGTCTGGGCTATTGTCTTGGAAGTACTCCACAGCCTTCTGAATCTTGGCCATGCTTCCCAGGTATTCTTCCAGCCTACCTGTGGGGCTGGGAAGAGGAAGAGCCAATATTAGCCTGGGTGGATGGAAGATGAAGCAAAGGATCATGGGCATGGTATTCCAAAGGGAAAAGAAGAGAATTAACACAGGGGACTCCAGGCTCAACTATATTCTACCTCTTCCTCCCAAGGCCTAGGGCCACTGGTCCAGGAAGCATCAGAAACGTGATGCTCTGGCCCTAGCTCACCCCTCTTTGATGATCTTCTCAGTGTCAGTGGCCACATGGTAGTAGCTGATGACGTGGTCCAGGCAGGACAGGGTTTTTTCGACATTCTCCTGCAGCCGCTGCAGGTTCTCTGTCTGCTTGTGCACGGGGATGATGGAGTTCTCCAGCTTCATAAGACGGCTCTCAAAGGATGACAGAATAGACACCTGCAGGGGACAGCCCCGTACTCAGACTGCTTCTAGCCACCTACCAGCTCATGGCATCTACTACCTTTTCTCTGGTTTTCCAGACAATAAGCTCTATGAGGGAAGGGACAGGGTGTATCTGTTCGCCACTGTATCCTCAGCACCTACCATGTGCCCGGCACATAGGGGGTGGTCCAAATAAATTGGATAAAATTTGATCTGAAGGCAAGCCTAGCATCAAATTAACTTCCCCTACGGTAATCACCCCAGAAAGGCGTCCCTTCCGCCCTTGGAAGCCAAATTTCAATTTCTGTTCTCTCTGAAGCTTTCCTAGACTGACCAGGAAGTGGTATCATTTAGAGTAGCTTCAAATGCATTGCTGGTACCTTCAAAACCCTCTCTCTCTAAAGGCAACTCTCATTAAATTACTAAATACCTACCTAAGTTTGTATTTACTCAATGTGTACTTTTCCAGTCCCTTCCATAAATAAGGAAGGAAACTCGTATTTGTTGAGCACCTATTATACACCAGGTATCGTGGAAGGTTCGTTCTCATGCATTAGCTTCTACGACCTCACAATCACATTGGGAGGTTGGCATTGTCTGTCTGATCAGATGAGTTAACTGAGGCTCAGAGTAACCTGTCAGGAGCTCCACGCAAATACGTGGATGGTGAGGACGCGATCCTAGATGTCTGACTTCAGAGCTGTTATATCCCTAAAGCTCTCTGGGGGATGACGGCTGAGTCTTCACTGTCCTCAGTAATCTTGGAAGTGCTAACCCTGCCTTCTTCCCACGGACACCTGAATTGAGGAGTCACGTGACCAGTACCCAGCCCACCAAAGTCAGTGTGTCACTACGCGTTTGCAGAAGGAGAGAGGAATGAATGGAGAGCTGGGACGGAAAGCCACAAGTCCAGGCCCGCGGGGGCTGCCGCAGCCTCAGTGAAGGGGAGGAAAGGAGAAGAGACATGCCGCACTGTTGCTAGAGAAACCCACACGTTACATCACTACCCAGCTCAGCACCCCGGCCTTACAGACCCGAGCCGAGCCGCAGGTTGCAGCGCCCCCCGCCCCCCCGCTCCAAGACCCGGCGGCCTGTCAGCCCTTCCCGGCTGAGGGTTCCTCACCATGTTCTTGGTGAGCTGGTCGCTCTTCTCCAGGCTGTCTCGGATGAAGGACAGCGTCTCCTCCTCCTGCGGCAGCGGAGGGGAGGACATGATCAGAAGCTGGAGGCCTCGCCCCCAACCCCATCGCCTCGCAGGGAGTGCTCCCTCCCACCCCTGCCTTCTCCCAGGGCAGATGCCCGGGCCCAAGCGTCAGCCCCTTTCCACTTCTCCTCCCCGAGCCTCCCCAGCCCCCGTCCCACCTGCTTCAGCTTGTCCTCTATCTCCCGCCGCCGGGCGGACGCCTCCTGCGGGGGAATCATCCCTGCTATCCTGGGCTGCCACTTCCAGTGTTTTTGTCTCGGGAGTGTGCCCTTTCGGCTTCCGTCCCTGTCACGCCCACTTCCGCCCCTTGGCCCCGCCCCGAAGCGGGTTTACGGCGCCATGTTGTCTCGTGTCAGGCCGGAGCTGGTAGCCATCTTGGGTGTGGCCAAGAAGTGTGGCCGATGTGGACCAGCCCCAAGAGTTTCATTGGGTACTTAACCTCTCTAAACAGCACCCAGCCCATAGTAGCTGCTCAAGAAAAATATCGATGACATCTTGTTCTATAGGTCTGAGGATGGGAATCCTATGTTCGTGAACAAATGCACTGAACTTTGTACAATATCATTGCATTTTTGTAAGTGAACTGTAAATGTATGTGCTTTTTCTGTATTTTCTCGAATTTACTTCCCTACTAAGTATAATTTGGTAGCCAGCTGCCATGTACCGAGAGCCTTCTGTTTGCCCATCTCTGTTACAAACACCATTCTTGCCGGTTATCTTGTCTAATCCTCACGATAAACTTTGGGCACAGCTGTTGTCTCCCTTCTTCAGGAAGAGGAAGTCCAGGCTTAGAGAGGTCAGCTGCACAAAGTCAACACAGCTGGCTGGGAGAGGGCTCTCCTCTAACACCCCCCTCCCCAAGCCGGGTAGCTCCGGGGTTTTGTTTGTTGCTATGCAAAGCTGCCAATTTGATTTTCAAGAAAATCCGTTGTGAAAAATGCAGGTTCTATTTCATATCTAGGAAAAGCAGACAGATGAGTTTAAATTATTCCCAGCCCAATGTCAGGCATGTGTTGACAAGCAGACGCCGACTCGGTGGAAGTTCCAGTTACCCTGCTACACTTAGCATGAGCTGCTTTAGCAAAAGGAGCAAGTGGTGTTTCGGTTGCAGCCTCAGAAGAAGCCTTGATCGTCCTTCGCAAGCTTGTGCACGACACAAAGGTGCCAATCGAAGCCGAGCCCCCCACTGCAGGCTCAGAATTTCTCTTTCCAGAGGAAGCGAGAGAGGAAATCCCCACCCCCTCACCCCCCAATAACATGTTCTTTGATTTGGTAACTTCCTAGTTCCAGACTTTGTGTGTGCTCTTTCTGAGGAACCACGTGTAACATTCCTCCAAATTAATATGTCCTGGCCCTGTAGCCATACGGAACATGTGTACGCTATGACACAAACAAGCAGAACGGTGTATGTTCCCTGGGATTATAGCCATTTAAAATACAATAGATGCGTTGCAAGAAGAAAAATAACAAGAGAAAAACAAACTTTAGGAAAACAGCACAAAATACCCAAACAGTAAGCAGTAGGGCACAAAAGCTCTTCAATTTCTCTGGTTTCTAAAGATGGCAAGTTTAAAACTTTCTATTATAACACTTCCAAGAAAACAAATTTTACTCCTTTCTGTAATGATCAAAACATAGTCTTTTTTTTTTTTCCATTTAGAAACGACCAGCCATCAACAGTGACATCTGGCAGAATGATTAGGACGGTTTTTTATTTTTTTTCCCCTTGAAATCCTCTTAGATATAAAATGAGAGAAAGAACCAAAATGTGCAAAGCCCAGGAGTGGGCAGCCTATCACATGCTTTCCTCTATGAAAGAGGGAGCAAAGGAAATTTTAACATGCTTTCGGCCACTTCTGTAGCCCTAATCTGCAGTTTGGTTTTAAAACGATTTCTTAAATGTAATCCTATTCAATCTTTAAAGAAGGCATATGGTGATAAACAAAATGTCATCACCTCCTCATCCTTTACTCCCAAGCATCTGTCTCAGTCGTAACCGCAACTGTGACTTTCCAGATGTGTTCATACGAATCCAAGTATATTATACACAGAATAAGCTCTTCTTAAAACACACACACGCGCGCGCGCGTGCATAATCACAGTAAACATACTTTGCATGTTCACTTAACACCATATCTTGTTCATCTTTCAGTATTAGTATTAGATATACTCCATTCTCTGCATAGACTTTCATTTAATAGATATATTGAAGCAGCTTTCTCATTAGTGGACGCTTGGGTTGTTCCAGGTTTTTCACTACTGGAAACTCTGCCCCGTGTACACAGATGGTGTGTGCATGACCACGGTACACAGACATCTATACATGACAAAATTAAA
Organism: Macroglossus sobrinus; assembly: GCA_004027375.1. Lineage (NCBI taxonomy): Eukaryota > Metazoa > Chordata > Mammalia > Chiroptera > Pteropodidae > Macroglossus > Macroglossus sobrinus. The sequence continues at coordinate 27,924 of PVKZ01001482.1, read as the reverse complement.
AGGTATATACCTTTAAATTTTTTATAGATATGTATAAATTGCCATCCAAAATGACTGAACTAATCTATACTTCCACTACCGAGGTATAAATGTGCCAATTCTGCACACCTTAACCCACACTATATATGATCGAACTTTAACATTTTTTGCTAATCTGATCTATGTAAAATGGAATTTCTTGTTTAATATTGAACTAAATGAAAAGGAAAGCGATTTATCAATGTTTGTGGGAGGCAGTGAAAACAGGGCTTAGAAAGAAATTTCTAGCATTGAATGCATACCTTAAAAAAAAAAGATCTAAAGTGAATGATCTAAGCTTCTACCTTAGGAAACTAGAAAAGGAAAATTAAATCCAAAATAAGCAGAAGAAGTAATAAAAATTAGAGCAGAAATCAATAAAATGGAAGATAGGAAATTAAGAGAGAAACATCAAGGAAATCAAAAATGGTTCTTTGAAAAGATCAACAAAATTGATAACCTCTAGTCAGGCTAATCAAGAAAAAAGAGAGAAGACACAAATTACTAATACCAGAAATTAAATAGGGGTCATTGTTACTGCTCTCATGGACAATAAAAAGCTAATAAAGGAATATGATGAACAATGCTATGCCCCCAAATTTGGTATCTTAGGTGAAACAGACCAATTTCTCGAAAGAGCTTATCCACCAAAACTCACACAAAGAGAAATAATCTGAAGAGGCCTATACCTATTAAAGAAATGGAATCAGTTAATAAGCTTCCAAATGGAAGACACCACGTCCAGATGGTTCCATTGCTGCATTCTACCAAACATTTACAGAAGAAACGATACCAGTTCTCTACAATCCCTTTCAGAAGCCAGAAGCCAGGGGAATACTTCTAAACTCGTTCTATAAGATCAGCAATACCCTAATAGTAAAATCAGCGAAAGGCATTACGAGAAAGAAAAACAACAGATCAGTATCTCTTATAAATACTGTTGCCAAAATACTCAAGATATTAGCCAATAAAATCTAACGATGTATAAAAAGAATCACTGCACTATGACTAAATGTGATTTATTTCAGATGTGCAAGGCTGGTTCAACTTAATGGTACCATTTAATTATATAGTCAATGTTTACTATTTCCTTCTTGGCCTTTTTTTTCCCCCTCAAGCAACTTCCTAGATAGTCTCATTTTGTTTATTTTTTTCAGGTGATCTTTAAAATCATTTTTACAACTGTAAATTGAATGAATGTCCTCTGAGTAAACTGGTTTGAATTCATGTCCTCAAAGAGGCTGGGACATCACCAGGACATCACGCCCTCCTGAGGGATGGAGGCAAAGTGTGACCCTGGAAAGGAAGGGCTGGGGGTGCTGAGGGATGGATTAGAGTCCTCCTGTGAAGTGGCCAGCAGGGAACAGGGCCCACTGCCGAAAGAAGGACCTCACAGGCAAGAGCTTGAGCCAAGGAGTGGCCAGGCCCAAACTGCCCTGCTGAGGGCAGATCAAAGGCAGGCGAGAGGCTCTGGTCCTCACAGCTGAGTGACAAAAGTGAGAAGAAAGCTAGCTTCCAGGGCAGATGGCACCATGTGGCTGACAGGAGACCCAGGCCAGCCTCTACAGGGCTGCCTCCCAGCTCGAGGATGCAGAGAGTGTGCCCAGCAAATCTATGATGAACCAATAAATAATTATGTGATGACTGAATCCAGGAGGGCAAGGGAGGGGCAGGGGCTTGGAGGGAGGACCGAAGGGGTGAGGTAAACTCCTGGGTATGGATGTGTCCCAGAGTGGGGCGCTGAGGGGAAGGAGGTTGGGTGTGCCTTTCAAAGCCATTATGAACCTCTCTGCCCTGAGAACCAGAGCAGCGCACTCGCAAGGGGCAGAAGCCCCATCCAGAGATGTGGCTGACAAGAATCCCTATTCCTTCCTTCCCCTCTGTGGACCACCCCCCAGCCGCCCACTCCAACTCATCAGGGGATGTCTGTGGAATAGGCTGGAATCTGGCTTTGGACGTATGTTCCTGTGGGAATAAGTTCCACATGGTGGCTGACTCCTTTGGAAACCACAGCCGGTGCTATGATGGCACAGAGGACAAGAATGACAGGCCAGGTGTGAGGCCAGGTGTGAGGTCAGGTAGGCCTAGTCTGCTCCCAGCCCTGCCACCCACCAGCCGTGCGGCTTCAGCCAAGCAAGGGGCCCTTCTGCAGGACATATCGCGTGAATGAAGTGACATGGCAAATACAAAGGGCCTGGTATGTAGTAGGTGCTCAAGAAACGTTAGGGAGTTTCCAACCCCGTTCATCGTGGGCCTTTCCAGCTCCAGCTGGGATCCAAGAGGAGCTAAGCGGGTTTCTGCAGCAGGCACTGCTTTGCACACTAAATCTCAACAACGCTGGAGAAAAAGGTGCCCTGAGTTCCAAACGGTCCGTTTATCCAGAACCTTTGGAACCCGCAACCTCCTGGCTGTCCCTAGAACGTCAAGTCGCTGACACCCTGGGTGGCCCGCCCAGCAAGGCCATTCCTGAAGGTGCAGGAAACATGATGGCGAGGCCGTCAGCTCCAGATACTGGATAGGTTATTTAAAGAGCAGGGGCCACAAGGCACCGGCTGAGGGGACATGTGAGGGACATCTCCCCATTCTACTGGCCAGGAAGTAAGCCTATGGGATGAGTCCTACCATATGCGTGGCACCGTGCCGAACCTTCATAATGGTTATTTCTGGGGCCCTCGCGACAACCTGTGTGTGTGCGTGTGCGTGTGTGTGTGTGTGTGTGGAGGGGGGCGGTGAGGAAGGATGTCGGGGGACAGTGGTAATTATTGTCCTTACAAAAGGGGAACGCGAACTGAAGTGTCCGAAAGGTGCCACAGCCAGGCATGGAAAGCAGAGGGTCCATTTTGTCCCACATGCTGCAGGCTGGCGCACACAGAAATGTCAGAACGACCCTCCTGGGACTGGCGGAACATTCTAGAAGGAGCCTCAAGTCTCACCTGACAAGATGGTGCATCTGGAGGCTGTATCACAGCCGAGGCTCCTGGGGAGATCCTGAAAAAGTCTGGCCAGCGGCCTTTTAGATCCCACAGTGGGAGAGTGGGTGTAAGGGACACCCAGCTGTTACCTTGCTGTCGGCTGGCCACATGCCACAGCCCCTCCGCTGTCCCTGGTCAACTGCTGCCTCCAGAACACCCGCTCTGACACTGGCTGCCAGGCAGGAGGCTCTCACCATCTGGATTTGGAAGATGACCACCACCTGAGGGAAATTATTCTATTAGCTTTTCAAACTCTGGGAGGGCAGGGATTTGCTTCCCATCCAGGGGTGAGGCCTGCAGGAAGCTGGAGGCAGAGGCCCAGACAATTCTTCATGGCTCCAGACCCTCCAGGGGCAGGGGTCACTCCCTGTCCCTTTAATACTAGCTCCATTCTCCATCTCTGGCCTGCCACACACACACACACACACACACACACACACACACTCACACACACTCCCTCACACTCCATTTCCAACCACAGCCTGCCCAGCACAAACGTCCCTGTGCAGGTCTGTGGAGAAATGTGTGCAGAAACCTGAGTGACATCTGTCCTTCCACCTCTGCTTGTCACGACATCGGCCCCTTCCCCAGCCCACTCTCCCTGGGGTATCCTCGGTCTCCAGGTCTCTTCTTTGGGACGCCCCTCCCGCTTCCCATAAACCTCCGAGGGGGTTTTTGGGACCTGGCTGTGCCGCTGGGGGCGCGCTGCCGGGCTGACCCGGGAGCTGAACCCCGGCCGGGGACCAGGAGGGCGTGGGGGCCAGCGCCCCTGCATGCGGTGCCGGCCGCAGGGGGCCGCGAGGGGGCGCCCGACACCACCTCTGCGGGTCCAAAGCTCCCCGCGGGCTGGAACCCCCCCGAGAATGTCCCGGGGGGCGAGGAAAGGGAGGAGAGAGGCCGCAGGGCAGGCGGGCGGGTGGAAACAGAAAAAGGGGGTCAGGTGGGGGCCCTGAACAGCAGAGGAACGTGGAGACCCGGGGACAGCCAGAAAACGAGGACAATTCGAGAGAGCAGGAAGGAAGGAACTGCGGGGAGAGGGACAGGAAGGGAGCAGAAGCCAGGTGGCTGGGGCCACCGCGCGCGGCCTTTCCACCGGCCTCCCCTTTCCCTGTCCCTCCACTGCGCGGGAAAGGGGGATCCAGGCCGGGGAGTGGGCCGTAGTGACGTCAGCAGCGGGTACCCGCCGCGTTTTGGCCCCGCGGCTCCTGGCGACGCAGGACGCGGGCGGCCGGGTGGGGAGACCCGCGCCCCAACCCCGCACCCCGGGCGCGCTCCCGCAGCGCCGCGCGGCCCCGCACCCCGCAGCCCCCGTGGGCGCGCTCCCGCAGCCCTGCAGGCCTGGGCGTATTCCCACAGCCCGCACCCCTGCAGGCTGTGCTCCCCTGGGGCCCGCGTGCCCTGAGCGTGACTCAGCGCTTTCGTGATGCTGGGTTTCAGAGGGCCGTCGGAGGGCGCGGGGCGCGGGGACCCCAGGAGAGGAACGGGCCGCCACACATGCCCTCCCTGTGGGCGGGGTGGGTCCTGCCGGCGTTGGGGGCAGGTATAATCACTTGTTCATTAACTCGAGGGCGCAGACAGAGGACCTACTGTAGGTAGCAGGACGAGGGCTGGATGGAGGGGTCCACAGCCTGTGGGGTGCATCCAGATCCCCCCTGCTGCCTGAGACCTCTTGGAGACGTTTGGGAGTTTGGGGTACACTGCAAGCCGGTGGGATGCAGGCTGCAAGAGAGGCAAAGAGATCTTTGCCTGGGCTGGGGGAAACAGGGTCCCAGCCACCGGGGCAGATTGGGGTGACCTTGGGAGGCTCAGGCATATGGACAAAATTTTAAAGGTTGGGAAGAGGGGCCCCCAGGAATAGGGGCTGGCTTTAAGGCAGCTGGGAAGTAGGTGTCCAGAGAGGAGAGAGTAGTGGTTGGGAGTGGAGGGGGCGTGGCCTCAGGGACCCCACATTGGCCAAGAGCCTCAGCAGGGTGGCCTGGAGCAGGGACACAGCGAGCAGGCCGCCTGGGTGGTCCATGCCTCTGTGACAGACCCTTTCCAGCTGCCTCCTACCTCCCACAGAAGGGGCAGAGAGATGGGACACACTCTACATTAACTCCCCCAGGAGTCTGGGCCTGTAGACCCCTCCGACCTGACATGGAGCCCGAGGTCGGCCAGAGGCCCAGCCAGCTGCAGTGGTGGCCTCCTGGGGCTCAGGGCCCAGCCCAAGACCTTCCTCATCACACCCGAACTCCAGACAGCAGCAGACAGCCCCGAGTGGACAGTATGTGCTGGCAGCAGGGGCCGGGCATGAGGGCCGGGCATGAGGGCCGGGCAAGAGGAGGACAGAATCAATCCCCAGTACTTGTCCTCTGACCTTGAGTCATGCAGTAGCAGCCCGCTGGGGTGAAGCCAGCAAAGGGATCGTGATGGAGGGCATCCCCCAAATTTGAATTCTAGATCCAGCAGATAAAAGGGCTTAAAGTTGAGAGTGGACCGTGGGAGGAGGTCGGCTTTCCAGAAGTCTGGCCAGCTGGAGGCAGAGCAAGTGTCCAGGGAGCCTGCTCCAGCCTGGCCCACACTTCCCTTCCTGGAGGAGGTGGCGCTGCTGGTGCTGTCACTGATTTGGGTACCAGCCCGGGGGGGCCCAGCATCTGTAGCCAACCATCTTCTCAAGTGGAAGTGCAGTGTTCTCTACAGATGAGTGACAAGTGCCCTTGAGAGGGGTCGCAGTAGCCCCCAAACTTCCCCAGCACCAAGCAAGCCAGGCGGGGCCCCACCTCCATGCTGGCGCCTACTCCCCTCTGCCCGCGAACGTCTCTCCTCTCTGCCTCCCGCCGAATACCCCCGCCTGCTCTTCTGGAAACGCTCTCTCCTTCAAATACACTCGGGTCTCGCCAGCTTAGAACAGCTCCCCGTGGCCTGTCTTCGCCACTGCCCACACGCCCCTTCTTTTCTCCTGATTCTGAGCCCCGCATTGGCTGCCTGTTCTCAATCTGTGGATTCTCCCCCCACCATGCTACAGAAACGCCATGGGAGGCCCAGAGCCCTCCTGAGCAGAAGCTAGTAGCTTCCTTCCTGTGCCCACTCCCGCCTGGTGGCCCTCAGGGCGGGCTCCTTGGGGCAGGGCCTGCCAGGAACAGGTGTGTGCGGAGAGGGGAGGGGCCCTGACAATGGCACTTCTCCAAAGCTTGCTCTGTCCTCTCCTGCCTCACTTCTGGAAGAATCCGTGCATCTCTGGGTTTTAACTTTTACCTTCATCCTTGTAGCCCTGGGGTTCTATCTTAGCCCAGCTCTCTCTCTTTCCGGTTTGTGGTATCTACTCACCAACGGACCCTGTGGTCTCCACTGCATAACCCGGGGTGACCTCTACAGGACACAGCTCCCCTTCCCAGCCCAAATTGTCTCCACTTCACTTCACTTACTAATTCACATGCTCATTCATTCGTCTGTGAATTCATTCTATGAGCATCTGTTACCGTCTCTGCTCCTTCACGCTGCCCTCGCGTTCCTGGGCTGGAGTCATCAGTTATCAGTTGGTGGTCGCATCTTTGCTCGTCACTCGGCTGAAACTCCCCTTCCCAAGTCCCAGTGAAGGTCACCACGGGTCAGCTGTGTGGCACGGTCTGGGAACTGGACTGGGAGTCTGGTGGAGGTCAAGTTCAAGCCTAGGATAGGGACTGCTTGCTCTCTCTCTCTCTCTCTCTGAGCATCGGCTGGGCTCTGACACCCTCAGGCCATGAAGACAGGCGACTCCAGAGTTAGGATGAGACCACAGAGGTCAGTGTCATCTTCTGTAAAAGAGAGGTATCGGGCCTGCTCGCTGGTTCATGCCACTTGGAACCAGGTGTCACGGTGACCCCCCTGCCCCCTCCCCCACTCTCTCCTAACCTACTACTTCTCCCTGACCTGATTTTTCTCCCGAACCCTGCCTTCAGACAGCGCTCCCTGGACCCGAGGGCGGCAGAGCCTATGAGCTGAGTCTTGCTTGGGTCGGGGGCCGGGGTAGGGATTGCCGGCTCTTTGTGACCTGTCTGTCACGTGGGCGGAGGAGGCAGCTGAGCCTTGCTGTTGATTCTCTTCCCCGGCTGGGATTCCCTGAAGGGCTGGGAGACGCTCAGTACCCCATTTTTCCTCAATAAAAGCCACGCATGGAATAGGGAGCCTAGAGGGACCCAGGGACCGCGGATGGGGGTGCGAGTCCTGGCTCACGCACCCCCCTGCACCCCACCTCTTCTCTCCAGAGCTGGCACTGGTAGTCCCAGCCCCGCCCGGCCCGGTGGGACAGTCCCAGCTCCTGGCCCAGCCGCCCAGGCAGTCCCCACCAGGCCGCCGTTAATCATTAGTCAAATACCAGGCACAGGGCCGCCTAGCCGAAGCCAGGGGTGACACATCTCCCAGCCGAAGCCATTGGTGACAGGGCCAGTGCCCCAGGCCCGTCCTGGTGCACAGTGGGGTGGGGCCGGGGAGGGACAGCTGAGCTGGGCACGGCTCTGTCCTGCTGACCTCACAGCTGGGGTGCAAACAGGGAAAAAGGCCTGTTTGCTGACCCTGTGGGCTTGCGGGGGGGGGGGGTAATAACAGATGTGAGGGGGCCTTGAATGCCTGTTTCTCCACACCCGCCCTGCCTCTTGGCTCTCTCTGTGATCCTCACTGCAGGACCTAGGCCCCAGGGGGGTTAGGGACCAGGAGGAGCAGATGCGAATGAGGAAGGCCAGGTCTCTTCCACCTTCCTGCATCTCTTCCTCCTTGTCCCGTGTCCTCCCTCCTCACCTGGCTGGCACCTGCCACATCTCCCGCTCAGCTTCAGCTGGCACCCAAGCCCCCTCACTGCCCAAACGCACCGGTCAGCAGGGGGGCCGCTTACTTGTTTCCAGTGCAGGGCAGCATGGGGCTTTCCTCTATGGCTGCAAGGACCAGGATGCTCGCTCCCCCCACTCTGCCTCCCCGGGGCTCCGGGGACCTCCCCAGCCCCAGCTGCGGAGAACTCCTTGGAGTTTACTGCCCGTAGTTGCATCTGGCCAAGGCTTCTTAGCTGTTTCCCTACCTTTTATCCATCTGCTCAGCCAGTGCATTCATTCATTCATTCATTCATTCATTCAATACTGAAGACGCTGGGCCAGGTGCTTTATGCTGCGAATGTGGGAATGAGCACAACAGGCGGGTTCTCTGCCCTGGGGGTGGGGGGCAGTCTGCAGACTTTGAGAATAGGACCATCTGAGGCTGAACACTCTCAGGTGGGGTCCGTTTGTCACTGTTCCCCATCACTTACTTCCCCTCTCACCTACCTGGGCCCAACACAGGGCCATGGTTCACTTAAAGCAGGTTGGAAAGAACTGGAATGCCAGATGGGCTTGGGGACAGGGTTTGGTGCCCAGAGTGAGGCAGGGACAGCGGTGGGGGCAGAGTGGCCTGGGGCAAGGGCAGGGCCACGGACAGAGCCCGTGGGTGGCTGGGCGAGGGGCGGAGAGCACCTGGCAGCCAGCCTCTCGGCTTCAGCTTAATTCCCTGGGCAAACAGACTTTCCGGGAGGGCCGTGGGCAATGCTGTGGCTTCAAAGGGCCCGGGGGGCCATGGGCGGGGTGGGCTGTGTGTGGGGAAGCCTGCCTCCCCAGTTCCTGGAATTCTTGCTTTCCCGGGAGCTCAGCCCCCTGCTTTGTTCAAGGGGAACAGCATCTGGGGCTCGGACCCTGGCTGCCCTCCTGCCCTCAGAACGGTCGGTCAGTCAGGGCGAGAGACGGTGCTGCAGCTGGGGGGTGGGACAGCGAGACCTGCAGCCCTGTCGCCAGCCCCCTTGGTTAACAGGCACCCTGCTTTTTCCTGTACCCCGCCCCCCAGGCTGGGTGACAGTGAGTGACCTCCCGCTGGTCCCTGCCCGATGCTGACGCACACAGGGAAAGCTCAGGTCCCAGCACGCCCGTCGAGGTGGCTCTGACCCGACCCACCTGCGAGCCACAGAGTGGGACAGACCCATGTGCCCTGCAAGACTCATGTCCCCCAGGGCTTCCGGGTGCCTCTTCCTCTCCCACTGGTCAGCACAGCCCCAGCACGGGGGTGGGGGGGGGCTCGCAGAAAGCCCTCCCCCACCCCAGGGTGCCTCCCCTCCCCGTCACCTGTGTTTTCCTCTTCATCACACAAGAATGTGTCCGCAGGACCTGGGGCCACTCTGTCACCCCATTGTTAACGCAGGCGCCTCCCCACACTCCCACCCTGACAGGCCCAGGCCTGCCCCAGGGGGGCTGGCCCACTTTCCCCTGCCGGGCATCCAAATACACCTGTTTACCTTCGGGCCTCAGCCCAAGATGGAAATGCACCTGACCCCTGGCCACCTCTCCTCCCACCTGCCCTCACACCCCTTCTTTCCTGCCCTGCAGCTCACCCTCTTCCTTCTGAAATTCAGAGTCCCCAGTGTGCCTCGTGGGGGGTGGGGGTGGGGGAGGGGAGCCATTCCTGCCCCCACCTCAGCTCTGCAGGTGGCTGGCCTTTTGCTTGGGGACAGCACGGAGTGTGGGACGACAGGAAGCCCCGAGAGTCACCAGAGCCTGGGGCTGGGGGTGACCAGTCCCGTGGGACAGGATGTGCTCTGGGCCCCCAAGGTTCAAGCTCCTGCCCTCTCCCCACATCCATTCCTGGCTGGGGGATCCATGGGGGAGGCAGGATGGGACAAAGGTGGCAAGTCAGGGGGTAGATGAGTAGTTCCTTGCTTTGGGAAGGGCTGTCCCCAACACCCAAGAATGACATAGTTCAGGGGTTTCTGGCCTCAGAGTTGGGGACCAAAGGAACCAGAGAGCTTGAGTCATGGGCTTCAAGCCACACAGCTCAAAAGAGGCAGGGCTGCTCGATGCGACATGGGACCCTGGGTTGGGACTTTGGCCCGGAGAGGGGCATCGGCGAGGCAATGGGCAGGACCCGGAGGCAATCCGCAATGATGGGGGCTCGCCAGGCCCAGGCCGATCCCCCGGCTGTGACGGCAGCCCTGGGGCTACGCAGCAGTGTCCCCGCTCTCAGGAAATACACACTAAGGTGCTTCTCGCTGAGGGGGCATCACGCCTGCAACTCACTGTTAGATGCTGCAAAATATATAGATTGGCTCACTTCGAATCCACAGATGACTAGGAGGTGAATGAACGCCTTTTTAATGAAGCAGCCCAGCCTAGGCCCAGGGCAGGGATGGGTAGGAGGGACCTCGCCTTCTGTCTCCCCGAGGCTGCCTGCTAAAAAGGTGTGCTCGGTTCTATGCTCCAGCACCCTTCCCAGCCCTCTCGCCTTTGGTAGCCTCTGGGAACTCTTAACCGTGCTGATGCCAGGGCCGCAACCCCAGGGATGCTGGTCCTGGGCGCAGGGAGCTGCTTCTTTGGCCTTTCCTTACTTTGTTGGGGGGATTCTGCCTGCCCCTGACCTTGCCCCTCCTCCCCCAGCATGGCCTAAGCAGAGGGTGTGGATCTGGGGACACCAGCATGCCCCATCTGTCAATCCAGCCTCTTTGGCCAGAGCTGGAGGCTGATCCTGGGGGCCAGTGAAGAAGGCCAGAGCCCCCCCCCTTGTTTCCCCAACTGTGGGGACCATGGAGATGAAGGCTGCTGGGTGATGGGGGAGGGAGGGAGGATTTGCTTGGGGTGGGGGGCGGTTGGCAAAGGAAGTCTCAGAGCTGAGACAGCCTTCTCAGCCCGCTGTGGGAAGCGGGTGGGCTGGCTTCTGAGCTCTGTCCGGCCCCAGCCCCCTTGGCCCTGCGGGCCCTGCGCTGTGTGCAGCCCTTCTGAAATATTTGGAATAATTAGCAAGTGAAAGCAGCAAGTTAGCAAGGGAATGCCAGGCTGGCCCGGAGCCAAGCGGAGTGAAGGAGAAGAAAAGGGCTTGGGGGGAAAGGCATCCGTGGAGGCTGGGCAGGATTGAGTAGGAACAGTGCCCGTCTGTGCCAGTGTGTGTGTGTGTGTGTGTGTGTGTGTGTGCGCGCGCGCGCGCGCGCGCGCCCCTGCGTGCTGGGGGAGGAGCTGAGAACCACGAGGGTGTGTTTGTGGGTCTGGGAGGGGAGGAGGTTTCCAGGCAAAGCTGGGGTGAGGGGATTGAAAGGTGCCACTGTCACCCATTTCCTGTGTGTCAGTCTCCTCGTCAGGTCAGACCCCTGTGGGCTGGTTCCTCCCTCGCAGAGCGGACCTGCCCGTGGGAGTGAGAGGGGAAGCAGGGTCTGGGCACCGGGGCTGCCCTGGCCACCTGCCTCCTCCAGCCTTGCCCTCTGACCTCACACCTTGTCCCTCCAGGAGAGGGCCCAGGGGGGGAGGTGCTGGAGACGGGCCCAGGCCAGGGACGGCAGAGTCCAGCAGACAAGCCCAGGCAGGCCCTCCCAGCGGGGGGCTCATGAGCAGAGCCCTGGGCAAGCTCAGCCTGTGTGTTCCCCAGGGCCAGGGAGGGGGCCCTGCCTCCTTTGTCGCATACTCCTGGGGGGCTGTGGGTGCAGCTCTCCCCATTGTGCAGATGGAGATACTGAGGCCCAGCCTGCAGGGGCCCCCTGGAGGGCTGCCTCTTCACCCCTTTTTCTCTGGGGACACAAGAGGTTGTGAGGAATTCATCAGTGGGCAGGCACTCTTCGGGCCTTCTGTGACCCCCCCACCTTCCTCCCCGCTGCCCCCTTTGTCACTGAAGTCCCCTCTCCTAACCTGTCCCTTGTCTTTTCCTGAAGAAAGTCGCAAGCAGGCCCATTTCCAGATTTAAAAAATTTTTTATTTTCAAAAAATGTATTGTAAATAACGTTCCATGAAAAAGGTTAAAATTGCCCCATGGGGCAGGAGAGTGGATGTGGGATGCAGCCCCAGGGGGCTCGGGGTGGAGCGAGACACTCCCTCCCACAAGTGCGGGCAGGGGCACGGGCGACACCCCCTTCCTGGTCCCAGTGGCTCTAGCCATCTCAGCAACCCCGTTAAGCCTCGGCTATAGCTACACTCACTACGTTAGTCTGTCCGTCCCCTCCCCTCTGCAGCTTGGCTGCCCCTGCTTCCCCCCCCCGCCCCCAGAACCCCAACTCCCTGCTGCTCTCAGCCACCAGTCGGGGCTCAAAAAATGAGGAATTTCCACCCTCTGTCCCGCCTCTGGAGATGGGGCCAGGCGAAGACCCCAGAGGCCTTAGAAAATTTCTTTGCCCCACCTGGCACCCCGACCTCGTCTCTGTCTCCTCTCTCCGCCCCCTCCCCCAGCTCTGCGCCCCATCGACTGCCTGCCCCGGCTTCGGCCCCAGGGAGGCTTTGCCTGGAGAGGCCTCTAGGGGGTTAATTTGCTGTCACCTAATTAGCATCTGTTGTACCTGGGAACTTTCTCTGGATAGAGAGCTGGGGAGGAGAGCGGGAGAGGGAGCAGCACTGGAGGGGAGGGGCTGGGGGCGGGCCCTGTCCTGTTGCCCCCCTCCCCCGCCCGGGCAGCGCCCCTCCAGGCCGCGGCTCTCACAGTGGGGGGCTCTTTAGCCGGTCCCTGGCGCAGGGAAGATGAGGGTCAATGAAACACTGTGTGTGGGGGTGCTGGGGAGGGGAGGCGAGGCAGCAGTTCTTGTCCTGAGCCCCAGTTCTCAGCCTCCTGGGCTGTCATCTGAGGGCAACCCCGGGCGAGGGGCCGTGTGGCCTCGTGGGGCCAGCCTCGGGAGACTTGGCCCGGCCCCTGCCTGGGCGGTCGGGTTTCTATCGGCCTGTGTTGGGGGGCAGTCTGGGCCCTGACTCGGGTGCTGTCCGGAGGTGGGGCGGGGCCTGGCCTCTTACAAGAAGGCGCCCACGCTGGCCCAGTCCTGCAGGTCGGCGGCCAGGGCGGCATCCCCAGCCTCGAAGAGGGGCTCCGGGGGCAGGCAGCCACTGCCGCTCTCGTCCCAGGGGTGCTGCAGGAAGGACGTGGCCAGGAAGGTCTCGTCGAAGTCCAGGCTGTCGGCAGCCTGCTCCACGGAAGGCCCCCAGGTGGCGGGGCAGTCGATGTGGCGGCCGTGGACGGTGAGGTCCACGTCCCCGTGCGTGGCGGGGCTGAGCGGCGGGCTCAGCTCCAGGGCCTCCAGCGTGCCCAGCTCCTCGCCCAGAGTGCTGGCGTCGAAGACGGCCTCCCAGTCAAAGTTGCCTTTGAGGGGCTCCAGCTCGCCCTGCTCCTCCTGGGTCAGCAGCAGGGTGCTGGGCGGCCGCGGGGCCTTGGCCACCCGCTTGGGCAGCGGCTGCTTGCGCTTATGGCCCGGCCTGCCCTCGCCCACGCCCCAGCCCGCCTCCCCGGTGGCCTCCTCGAACTCCCGCAGCAGCTGCTGGGCCTCGGTGTTGACGGTCAGCGGCCCGGCCCACGGGGCGGCGCTGGGCTCCTGAGCGGCCTGGCGGGCGAAGGCCGGGTGGATGTGGACCTGGGGCAGCCGCCGCTTCTTAAAGGCCCCGCTCAGCAGGCGCTCGGCGTACTGCGGGTCGATGCGCCAGAAGCCCCCCTTGCCGGGCTCGTCCTTCTCCCGGGGCACTTTGATGAAGCACTTGTTCAGGGACAGGTTGTGGCGGATGGAGTTCTGGGCACGGGGAGAGAGGAGAGACAGGACGGCTGGGTGAGTGGGAAGGAAGGGCGGGTGACGCGTGGCCGCGGATGCTCCTACATACGTGTCCTCCTGCCATCGTCCTTCGGATGGGGGAGGAGGGACGGGGGGGGGCGCTGCTCTAACCGGGAGGCTCTGGGACACCAGCCACAGGGCACCCGGAGCCAGGAGTGCTGTCGGGGGCTTTTGTTCCCTGTTGCCAGGGTATCTGCCTGCTCAGTCATCCGAGCCCGGAGCCGCGGGGCGGCTCTCAGTGCCACCTCGTTCCTGCCCTCCCTCCCTTACCCCACCGCTTGTGGCCTCTGGCCAAAGGCCTCAGCTCCCCCAGGGCCTGGACACCGTCTCCCTCCGCCTGGGCCTGGCCGGCCCTCTGCGTGTGTGAAGTGCGTGGTTCAGGGTGAGGGACACGGGGCGACCGAGGGTGTGTGTGTGTGTGTGTGTGTGTGCACTCATGCGCGAGTGTGTGTAGGGACGAAGTGTGGCAGGATCTCCTGACTTTCCTTGTTTGTTGAGCCAGCTGCTGGCCTGGGCCCTAACTGCCCGCGGCCCTCTCCTCCCACCCCAAGCTGTGAGGCCTCAGTTGATTATTACCCAGCGAAGGGGCAGAGTGCTCATTCCCTGGGCCCAGTGTGCGAAGCTCGGGCTTGGAAGGCTGGGGGTCGGGTGGGGGGGTCTCTGCTTTCTCAGCGAGGCTACGGACGGCACTGCCCCGGAGTCAGGGCCCAAGCAAGTGCAGAATAGCTTGGGACTGTACTCCTGCCGCCTGCTGCCTACGGACGCCCCAGGGAAGAATCTGGGCATCCTCAGAGCCTCTCCCCAACTTGCCCCCCCGGATCATGATGGTGGAAGATACTCACTCAGGGCAGGGCAATGTCTGCCCCATGTCAAATCACCATGTAGCCTAGCTCATTATGCAGACCCGGGCAGCAGGGCGGATGGGTGCCCCCTGACAAGGCCGGGATGTTTACACGGTGGCCTGGCCCCTTGGCTGCTCTGTGCCGGGTTCCGGAGACTTGGAACATGAAGCCAGGGCTGGAGGCAGAGCCCCAGTGGAAAGCACCTGGCTCAGGTAATTGTTCCCCTAGGGAGGTTGCCTGAGAGGAGGGGGAGGAGTGGAGGCAGGAAACTGGGGAGGGGTTTGGGTGGGGGGTTGGGACAGCAGCTTTAGGAAGGCCACAACCCCTCCGCTGGCACACAGCTGGCCTTTGCACCCCACAGCACTCCCCTCCCCGCCAGCCAAGGGCATGTAGGCAGGATGCAGAGCCTGGCAGGGGGGCCGGGCACCAGCTTCTCCTTCTGAGTCAGGTCCTGACAAACTGTCCTTGGGCAAGGCAGTATCTAGGAATTCTAGGACTTGGGACAAAAATGTGTTCCTCAGTCCTCCCCTTCCCCCCCAAGGAGATTGTGTCTGGCCCTGGTCTTTGGGGGGGGCCTCCTGGATGAGTGACAAGTGCTTGCCCCTTGAACCCGGGCTTTCATACCTCTAAAGCCCTTGAACATCCTCCCTCCCTCCTCTCTGAAGCCAAATGAGGGGCAGTTTCCAGCCCTGGGCTCCCTGGTCCTTCCTCCATGGCTTTCCTCCCTTGGGGTCCTGGCTGCGCTGCCCCTACTTGGCCTGCGGACCTGGGACCTGGGACCTGAGCCCTGTGCGCTTCTCAGGAGTGGAGAGGGCGGAAGGGAGTGGGGAGGGAGCGGCCGCAACCCGCGCCTCCCCTACCTGCCAGGTGGGATCTGCATGGCGGAAGTAGCAGAAGTTGTCCGTGATCCATTTGTAGATGGCGGACAGGGTGATCTTGGTGGCCTTGCTAGCCTGCATGGCCATGCAGATGAGCGTAGCGTAGGAATAGGGCGGCTTCACGTGCGGATTGGTGGCATAGTCCACGTCGTCGGGGGGCGGGGCCTGCAGGCCCGGGGGCGAGCTCCGCGACGTGCACGACGACGTGGGCTTGCCGGGAGTGTGCGGCTGCCCCAGGCACGCGGGGTCGGCCGCCAGGGGGGACCCTGGTGCGGCCGAGCCTGGCACCTGGTGGTAGCCGTGGGGGTCGGTGCCCCCCGGGGGCAAGGCGGGGGCCTTGGCGTTGAGAATGGAGAATTCCTGCAGCCACTGCAGGCTGGTCAGGCTGTCATCCAGGGCGTCGGGCTCCTCCAAGCCTCCCTCGGGCCGGGCCTCCTCCGCTCCCGAGAGGCGCAGCCAGCTCTCCGCCATGTCTGCGGGGACTCTCGGAGGGGGTGGTCAACATCCACGGGCTGCGCCGAGGGGGGCCCGCCACGCTCTCCGGCCCGCTGACTCCCGCGGCTCCCGTTACGCGGCCTCCCGGACGCGCGCCTCCATCCCGCGAGCCGGGGGGCGCCGCCTCCGAATACGAACGTGGGGCCTGCGGGGACACGGCGGGGGCTGAGCGCTCCGCCCTCACGCCCGAGGTGGGGGAGGGGTGCGTGCGAGCGGGGGTGGGTGGCTCCTCTAGAACCGTCCTGGCAGCGGGGAGGACCTCGGAGGGCCGAGGTCTGGGACACAGAGGCCGGGAGTGCCCTGGGGTCAGACCCCAGAGGGCGCCGCCTCCCTCTTCTTTTCGTCTTCGAGGCTGGAGACACTTTCTTAGCCCAATGAGGGACGAGGCATCCGAGGCCATCCCCTTCTCCCCAAGAGCGGGAAATCAGACACCCACAGCCCGCGACGCAGGGGAGCGGGGGCGACAGAGCCCGGGAGCGCGCAGTGCGACGGGGCGGGGGACTGGGGGGGGCGCTCGTCTGGTCTTTGAAAAGGGGATATTAGGACAGAAGATCTCGGGGAAGGAAGGGAGCAGGACAAAGTTATGGGGGGGAGGGCGAGAAGCGCGTCGCCCCCAAACTCCTCAGGTGTCAGTCCTCGGGCCCCCCACTACCGTCGGGGACGGAGCGGGGGGAGCGGGACGGCACCGACGCCTCTCGCTTCCCCGCGGCCCGCAGCCCTGCGCGTCCCTTACCTGGCTCAGAGCGCAGCCCAGGCCAAAGGAAGGTTCTGGAAGAAGTTCCTCCCAGCCCTGCCGCTCTCTGCCCCCGGCTCGAGGGCCCCGCCAGCGCCCCTCGTCGCCCCCCCGCCCGACGGCGCCTCTCTGAGCGCCCGCGGCCGCGGGACCGGCATTAAGTAGCCGCTCGGAAGGCTTCTCTCGCTGCCATGGCGACGCCCCGCCCCCATAAACAGCTTTCGCTGCTGCTATTGGCCGGCGCGTCTCCATGGATACCGCGGGCTCCTTGCACTCTCTCTGGCGGTAACTCTCTTCGAACTCCCTCCTTGTGCCGACCTCTCCCGCGCCCCCCCCCGGCCCCCTCCCCGCCGCCGCGGCGTGGGGGCCCCGCGCTTTCCCGCCCCGGGGCCGCGCGCGGGGCTCGGGGCGAGCCCGGGCCGGGGCGCTCGGGCCAGCCGTTCGCCCCGGGACCCGCGCTCCCGCCCCGCCCCGCCCCCTGCCTGCCGCTGCGGCTCCGCGGCGGCGTCGGCTCCGGGGACACAGCCCGGGGCGCGGGGGCCGAGGCCGGGAGCGGGCGCAGACTCGGGGAGCCGTGTGCCGGGGGGGTTCACGTCCTCCCCGCGGGGCTGCGAGTGGCCCCTCCTCACGTGTCTGCCGCCTGTCCCTCTCTCCCGACCCAGAGTGTCGGCTCCGGTGCCCGCGGGCAGGTCCGACTCCCCGATGCCAACTGTCTGTCGCTCAGGTCCGCGGAACCGGCCGCACCGCAGCGAACTCTCAGACCCACCGAGGCGGGTAGGGTAATCCCGGTTCCTGGTAAGCGTCTTCCTCCCCACCCCTGGCATTCCAGAGGCTTCTGAGGAAGAGCTCTCCCTCCTCCTCGGAGCCCATGGCGAAAACTCAGAAAAGCCATGGATTTGCCCAATTCTCCTAGCGGGGCCATTTGCCCTGATTAATTCCACCAACCTTTAAGTGACAGACCAAGCAAGCAAGGGTCGCTGGGACTGTGGTCCTTCCCCCTCCCTTCCCCCCAGCCTCCCTCCTGTCACCAGCTTTTCTGCTCTTCAATTATTGAGGAGCTGCAGTGTTGGACGGTCTCGGGTTTAAGGACGAGGGTGGGGGCGCCTCGTTTAGGCCTCTCTCTGCCCAGGAGCGGGAGGGCTGGCCTCCCCCCGCAGCCCTGTGCCCAGGGGATGATACGTCAACTCCCACCTAGGCCATGTCCACCCCGTCCCCTTGCCCGCTCCCACTCCCCCACGCCCAGATCGCCTTGAGTAAAGGTAGTAACCAGTGCTGGAGAAAGTCGGACAGAAACATTCACAAACAGGCCCAGTGCGCAGTTAACATCTCCCCTTCCCTGGTAAACAGTTTTATTCATTTTGAAGAATCATGCAGCAATCCATAAATATTGCATCCTTGGTGTCCCCACCGTCGTGTGCCCATGAGTGTAACTCCAGGGAGTGAGAGGGGGTACACAGATGGCACGACAGTACACACACACACACATTTGCACACGCCAGGTGTGCAGATCCTCGAGCAAAGTGAGCAACAAGCGTGCCAGCATCAGGGGAACAGGACACTGACTCTCCCCAGCGTAAATTGTGTGGGCCTGTGCCCAGGAGGTGCCCCAGCGTGGGCATGAACTCCAGTGCGATGGAACTGGGTGGGGGAAGGGGAAAAGGCTCCGTGAGGAGGCCAGGATCGCCACACTGCCCAAGGCCGTACGACAGCTCAGATCTGAGTGTGGCAGGAAGGAGTCTCAGGCCTCCAGGCTGTGCCCTCGTGTGAGAAGCCAGGCCCTGTCCCATTCTCCCTGGGTCAACTGCTTATAACACGACCGGGTCCAGATGATGGATGGGGCAGTCGGGCAGGCAGCTGCCCCGTTCCCTGATCCCGCTGACTGAGGACCAGCCCTTGTGGATGGGATATTTTGCTTCCAGAGATCTAAATGGGAGCAAGGGGGGATGGGGAGAGGACAGGAAGTGTCTGAGAAATAAGGAGAGAAGGGCCATTCTAATGCCGATGTGTCTTGGTTATGGAACCAAGGCCTAGAAGACTCTCTCTGAGCCTCTGCCTGGAAGAGGACACAGACCCTCCAGAAGGGGTGAAGATAATGGCTTCCCCTGAGGGTTCCTGGCCACTGTGGCTACTGTTTACCTGCATCTCCTTCATCTCAGGTAACACCACACTGTGAATATTACCTGCTGGGAGAGGAGGTGCGTCCGTGTGCCACCACCTAGGCTACGGGAGGTGCCCATTCCCTGGCGTTCCCGGGGCTCAAACTTCAAGGACATCAGGAAGTGGACTTATTGCTCAGATCTTAAATATGGAAGGGGCCGAGAGGATGTCGGGAGAAAGGAAGGACACGGAATGGGGCCTGAACCAGCGGTTTTGCAGGACCTCAGAGAGAGGGTGGATGTGGGAACTCAAGACAGAAGTTTAGATTCCAGCTTGGTCCGTGTCACATCTGTCTGAAATGAAAAGAGCCGCCCCCACCTCGTACAACAGGGCAGGACGTGAACCCGCCATGGTAGGCAGTATGAGGGTCACCACCTGCCTGGCGGTGCACAGAGGCCACGAAGAATGTGCAAAGGACCTCCTGGGCGCTGGGCTCTCTTCGAGGCCTTGGAAGTGGCCCTGAGAAGCTCTTCTGGGGTGACCATTCTGAATGCTAAGACAGGCCATCAGGATGGGCCTCGCCCAAGGCCCAGTGACAGCGCAGCCTCACAAACTGTTGTCTCCAACTTTGCTGCCCAGTCCTGTGCTCCATTAAGCCACCACCTTTTCCAGAAGCATCTGCGCAAAAGCCGTGCGGAAGCCGTCCATCACACTAGTGTCGGGAGGGGACGAACCCGAGGCTGACAGTCGAGACCTGTTTTGGTCTTTTGTTTCTAGGCTCTGCTCTGGGCTGGGATGGGGCAGGGCGGGGCACATGATCTGAACATGTCTAAATCTCCAGTGAGCCTATGGAAGGCAACACCTCCCTTTCCCCTATCAATCAGGCTCCGGAGAACTGGAAGGCAGGGGAGGAAAATGGGGGGGGGGGGGGGGAGATCCAGAGGTGAAGGTCCTGGCCCCAGGCGTCAGGCTCCCAGGCCCCTGCTGGCCCCAGCTCAGCACGCCTCACCACTCGCTCCCTGTGGGGCTCCTGGGCACCCAACGGGTCCACCCTTCTCTAAGACTATTTCTTCAACTTTTAACACAAAGGAGTGGAGACGGAGACTATGGGGATGAGAATACCGCCTGTGAGGGCCTTAGTGATGAAACATGATACTATATGAAGCTCTCGACACAGTGCCTGGCACAGAGACGGTCAAAAAATGTGATTTTTGAAATATCACCTTAGGATGGAGTCCCAGGCCTTCACGGATGCACCTGATCCTGAGAGACCCGGCTTGGGGTTTCATTGAATGGGGGAGTCTCAGAGTCAAGGCCTCCTTCTTAAGCAGACAGACACACGAGGCGCAGGAGACTAGCTCGGCCACCAGAAGCAAGATCTGTTTGTTCAGCCAGACTTTCGGTTGCCACCACGTCCCTTGTCCTTGGGAAAGGCACTCCTCTAGCTTTGTGAGGCAGAGTCCACTTATGGTACAATGTGGCTTTCCCTTCTCACCGGAGTCGCCCCCAACCTCACCCGCTCCAAATCCCAGAAACCAGAAAATGCCACGTGATGGTGTCTGTGACGAAGCTGCTAAGACTCCAGGTCTTCTCGGTCTAACCCCTAAGCAGACAAAAGATGCACCATCCGCCCGCAGACCTCAGCTCCACCTGAAGATCAAGATGTGGTGGGAACATTCCAGAGAGTCTCTGCAAAGGGTCTCGCGAGCCGCGGTTCATGGCGTGGCTTTAGCCCGTGAAGAGAAAGGAGACTTCTGGTCCCTTCGGAGAGGAAAGGGATCGTGGTTATGGAGGGAGACGAGGCTGGGAGAAAGAGCAGGCTGACCTCAAAGTCCGGCTTTCACACGGGTATCAACGTCGCCCCGTGTCTTGCCGAGCACGTCCAGGGGGCCAGCGGTCCCGCGTGGTCAGGGTGGGACAGGAGGGCAGCGCCCTGGGATGGGGCCGGGGCCCTCAGACGGCCAAAGGACCCCACACACAGGGCCTGCGCTCTGTGTCCTCCAGGCTGCTGGATGATGAGCGCCGGTGCTGTGCGTTCCGACGGCTGACGATGTTGTCATCAGCCTGCCAGGTGCCTGCAGGACAGAAAGGAAGGTCACGGAGGCCGGACCTTTGGCCGGGGCCAGATGGTGTTTCCAGCAGGGCAGCCCCAGGGCTTGGCACGGAAGCTGGCAGGACGCACGCTACCTCAGACTCCTGTGCGTGTGCAGGCCACGTCGCGTGGGGGACGTGGGTGCCGCCGGGTGCAGGGGGCCGCTCCTGCCCCCCCTGGGCAAGGCAGCCACGGCCACTGAAGGCCACCGACAGAGGGACACGCAGGATGTTCCTTGTTTTGTAAACCTGCCCTGGGATCCACTTTTGTATTTTGTTCGCTAGGAATTGGCCTATGTGTCATGGTGGACACAGAAAAAAGACACTGGCTCCAGCTGAGGCTTCCTCAGGGCGGAGTGGGAAGACTGTGCTCCTTTGGGCCCCGTGTTCGTGTTTGCTCTGGGGGCCAGGGTGGGGCAGGGAGCCACTGGCCGCCAGCAGGGTGCCAGGGATAGAATGGCATTGGCGGGGGTGGGGTGGGGTGGGGTGGGCAGTGTGATGGCTCCAGCACCCCTCCCCCCGCATCCGCTGCCCTACATCTCTGAGGTTTGCTATCAGCTGGTGCCATTCACCCCAGGAGCCACAGGTACCACTCACAGAACTCATCCCTGGCCCCCCAAAGGTGCCCATGCTGGCCAACCCTTCCTGGCCCTTCTCTCTCTTTCGTGCTGTGTATCCAACCCATCGCCACCCCGTCTGTTCGCTCCCTAGTTACGTCCAGGTCTGCCGTCAACACCTGGACTCCACTCCCACCCAGTTCACGACTCAATGTGTCAGCCCGGGCAGGCCACCTTACTTCCTACCTGCTGGGATGGCTGTGAGGACTGAATTAGGCAGTGTGGGCGAGTGCCGGGCGGGGTACGGCCAGCAGACCTCTGCTTGACAACCAGTGCCCCCAGGCCGTCCTCACCTCTCCCCTCCTCTCGCCTTGGTCATCCGCCCAGCCCACAGCCCTGGCTCCATCCAGCGCGGCCAGAGCATCTCGCGAGAGGAGAGGCAGAAGCCTCAGCAGCCACGTGCTCAGGGCAAAGATGCAGCTCCAGGGATGGGGGAGCAAGGCCCTTCCTTCTCTGGCCCATGGGCCTCCCGATTGCACCCCCTTCTCCCTTCCCCCGACCCTGGCCCCCGCTGGATGTAGGTTCCGCCAGCAGCCTGCACTGCCACCCCACTTCTCGCTATGTGGAAACTGCTCAATCCTCGGACTCCTCCCTGAGGCCTTCAGCTCCTCCTGGGCGGGGCTGACCCACTCCGGAGGGCGGGCCTGAGGCTCAGGGGGGGTGTTCATGTTTGAGACGGGACACTGGTGACTGTGAGGTTAGGCCAGCCCAAGACAACGAAACACTCTAAGGCAGAAACAGTAGGATCAGGCGGGTATAAACTGCTCATTTCCCACAAAGGTCCTGGTGTGACCATCCATCCCTTATGGCTCTGATAAGTCTGAGCAGATGGGCCCCGGGGGGAAGAGAAGTGAGGGGCCCGGGGAATCTCACGCCCAGGCAGAATCTGGGGGGGTCTCTAGTCCCAGGCGACTGGAGTCTGCAACGTGGGTCAGCAGTGCTCGTCACCCCTAAGTGTGTGGCAGGATGGAGAGAGGGCCAGGCCGCCCTTTACGTTAGGAACCCCCAGATAAAACGAGTTGCTCGTTTCGTGTATATAATTGGGTAGATCTCATACCTATTCCTCAAGGTTTATGGGGCAGGACTCCGGAACGGCGGCTGTTCGGTGGGAAAGACCAAAAGCAGATGGTGAACAGAGAGAAGACACAGGTGCACGCACAAAATAGAAACGCCGCCACCAGCTCGCCAGGAGACCGCCTGGACCGACAGGCGGACCGGCGGCCGGCTCTGAGTTCACGCGAGTCCCTGCCGCAGACGCCAGCCACCATTCCAGAATCCTCGGCCAGGGCCCACGAGACGACGGGCTCAGGGCCGAGGCCTGGTCTCCCTCCCTGGCCTCTGGATCCATTCTGCGGTGTCCCCTCCCCTACGATGACACTGACACTGACGGGCCCTCAGGAAAACCCCCAGACGCTGCTCCCTGCCACCTCACCCCGCGCACAGGAGGTAAACCCAGGATCCGGGGAAGACTTTCTGAGTGAGCGCTACCGTTTTCCCAGCCCTCCAGCCCCGAAAACGAAGCCTGGAGGCTGAGAAGCCTTTGCCGGAGACAGAGAAAGGCCTTTTTCTATTGGATGCACGTCTGGGGGAGCCAGAAATGAGAGATCACGAGACCTGAAGACGGAGGTGTGGAAAGCAGAGTTGGGGCGACTGCGCACACCCCTTTCCTGCCGCCACTGGGCCACTGAGGAAACTCAACGGCTGAAGGTGTTTGGTTGCCTCGTGGAGTTTCTCTCCAGGGGAAAGAGAAAGTAAGGTGGATTTTTCCTGAGTGTCTACGCAGCCTAAACTTTCCCCGTAGCATCTGAGTCTTGGGTCATTCACTCCTCTCGAGATGACTGAACTGAACGTCAGGTCTCCATAAGTATTTTTAGATTTCATGGATGTACCCTGCTCCTGCACAATGCAGTCATTTAAAGATGCCAATAACAAACCCAGATTATCTTTGCTTATTTCCATCACACACACCCTCCTCAGAGCCTTTTCACAGAATTGTCACCCGCCCCTAACCACTGTCCTGTGACCTGTGTCCTATGCCGTCCCACTCCGAGGAACCACATCTACTTTGCACGGTCTCAGAAGTCTAGTGCTGACCACCGTACCTGCCCACTTAGATTTTCTCTGTTTGAGTACCTTCCGGAACAATTTCAGAACACGCCTCTCCCCCTTCCCGGCCCCCTTGGTCCTGAGGCCCAAGAAGCTCAGGGGCCGGAACGATGCAGGCACTCCCTCAGGGTCGCTCTGACGAGCGTGGTGAGCATGGGGACCCGTGCGGCCTCTGCCACCGGCTGGCGCTCCTGACGGAGCACACATGAGCACGGGGAGGATGCGGTGTGCGGACAGGGAGAGCAGGGGTGCTCCCGCGCCCCGCCTCCCATCGGGCCTCGGTGAAGGGGTGATGCTGCGGGAACGTGAGCCAAGCCAGCCTGCGGGCATCTCAGCCGTAGTACGGACGGCTGACCTTGCAGGTGGGGGAGGAGAGGCCCGTTCATGCCACGGGCCCTACCAAAGTGGATGTACCTGTCGCTAACCCAGCAGCTGCGTCCCAAGAGTCCCCGACACTTTGCCGCCAGTCCCATGCTAAGAGCGGAAGCAGCGGAACGTGCTCCCTGAGAGCAGCTGTGCTCCCCTCTCCCGTACGTGAGGGCCCTTGAGGCCCCGGGTGAGGGTGCGATGGCACACCTCCAACCGTGTGCCCGAGTCCCTCTCCCAACGGCCGCCAAAGGCATCTGGTTTCACGTCCGGCCTCAAGTGTAAACCCAGTTTAATCTCAGGTCGGCTGGCTCCTGAGAGCACCCCCCGGGAGGCCCAGGGGTTCTCTCTCTCTCTCTTCCAGGTCTTGCTCCTCTCCCCCAATCCCAGGAGTGGAATACCGTGAACGGGGGGCTGGCCGGAGGGATTCCGGAAGAGAAGGAAGCAGAAGGAATAAGCTCAAATTTCTACCAGCACGGTCGGCTCTCTCTGCCAAAAAAGCGGGGTGGGGTGGGGTGGGACAGCCCCTCCAGCCTAGATTCTCTCTTCCAGCCCAGTGAGCAGATGGCTGATGTAGCTGCCACAGACACAGGGCAGAGTGCGGGCGGAGATGTCATCGTCCCCAGCTAGTGAGCAAGGATGCCAAACCCCATCCTCCCGGTAACCCTTGCACAGAAGCACCCCCATTTTTCTGGAACAGGAATTTTGTATATATATTTATATACTTATATGTGTGTGTGTGTGTGTGTGTATATATATATATATATATAATTTTAATATATATATAATCATAATATATATAATTTTATATATAATTTTTTTTCTTGGAAAGTCTTCATATATGGAACACAGGCCCTTGCAAGACAGCAATGGAGACCTAAGCAAGAGCTTTGGGGGTGCGCACAGAGCCCCCGCAAGCTCGGTGTCGGGCAGGGCGTAGCCAGGGAGGACGGTGTTGGCATGGGTGAACATGACTGTCACACGAAGTCTACAGACCAAAAATGAATTAAAAAAAAAAAAAAACGAACAAACCAGACAGACAGATTCACACTTGGCAAAAATAAAAGACATGAGAAACCAATGGGACAGACAGAAGCGAGGGGCAGGGTTCGGGGGGCGCAGAAAGTGCAGTGAGCCCTGGGCCCCAGCAGCCCCAGGCCAGACCTGAACGGAACATGACGCAAGGGCCCTCTGAAAGGCTGGAGGAAGCATCTCCCGTGACGGGCAGCCCCGCCCCCCGCCTGTGCAGGGTCCGGGGGGTGTGAGGACCCGAGCCCCGCACAGGCGGGCGAACAGTGGCAGCCATGGGGGGCCTTGAGGCCGCCACGGTGCCTCTGGGCACGTCGCTGAGCGAGTAAAGCACTGGACCCGCGGCTTGTGTGGCTGTGCTGACGCTGAACGGCACCCCCGTTCCGGGCACGTGGGGGAGAGGTTACTTACTGATGCCTCAGTGTGACACCGGCGGGGGCGGGGGCAGGGAGGACCTAGCCCGCTCGTGAGCCCCAGAGTGAGCACGTGGGGTGCGAGGAGGTCGGTGCTCACGTGTGGCTAACGTGGCTGCCCTGTCGGGCATGGGCCGGGATTCGGGTGAGTGCCGTGAGAAGCAGCAGAGGCACGCTCGCAGCCCTGACTGATCAGATCAGACGTGAGGGCTCCAGGGAGCACAGTCCCCCTCAACCCCTGACTTCTCCTGCGGGATCCAGATCTGATACGTTACAATGCCACTGGTACCCCAGAGCGCCCGGGGTCCCAGAGCCATTTGCTCCCCTACAGAATGCTGGCTTTCAATTTCCTGCCTGATCCTGACGAAACACAGTCCTCTCAGGCACTATGGATGCTCAGGCTCTTTCCAGCACCGCCCTAGAGAGGAGGTGTCTGCCTCAGACGTCCTGTGGGTGAAGATGGCCCGGTGGGCTGCCATAGGGTCTGCGAGGCCGTGTGGAGGGGGGCCGGTCGGGCCAGGTCGGAGAGAGAGGAAGAACTAACTGCCCCTCTCCTCCCGCCCTGAGTCACCCTCAGAGCACCAGACTCAGGGACGGTCCTGGGGTCTCCTCACTGCCTGTCAGCAATGGGTTTCCAGCACCGTGGCACAGCCCACAGCCTGTCACGGGAGCCGCAGGGCAGGAGACGGGTGTCCCGGGGTGGGAGCAGGGGCGTGAGCAGGGGGAGCGTCTCCCACCAAGTGCATGGTCAGCAGACTGCCACTCACCGGGTAAGCAGACCTCAGAGCACAGCTTATTGTCCAGTGCTTTCACGCTTGCGATGTCAAAGTCATTGTTATTGTCACACTCCATACCTAGAAAGGCGCATGTCCTCTGGCCTGTAACGGAGTTAACGCAGTTAGACGGGGGCGGGCTGTGCTGTTCTCTGCTCTGCTGTCCTTAAGATAAAAAAAAAAATCTTAAAGGATGGAGACACACAAAAAAAACCAAATCGTATGTTAAAGAAAAGACAGGCATTAAGTGGGTAAAGAGTGGACAATAAGGGAAGTGACTCGTGTGGGCGTGTGTGTGCTCCCCAGCTGTCCCTGCTCTGCTTCCCTAATTGGCCCCTTTCCAGCTGTTGTTCAGCAGGGAGTCAGGCCCCCTGGGGACGGCTGCGGGGACGGGGGCAGACCCCACAGGGAGCGTGGCCCAGAGCGCAGCTCTGCCAGCGGCTGGGAAAAGCTGAAGACGCCACGGGTGACGTTACCCTGCGCCTGCCCGTGTCTGTCGGGTGCCGGGGACTGTGCCTGTGACCACATGGCCCTGCAAATGGCGACACACAGAATGACAGTTAAAGCTCTCAGGGTCCGCAGTTTTGCATATTAGATCGGAATCAGCACATTCTCAAAATTGCGGTTTATTCTCTTACGAGACTTAGTTTGTTATATGGAGAAGGGGAGAGTTTTAGAAGTGATTTTTTTTTAAGCTCTTTTTTCTTTTTCCTTTTCTTGGTGAAAGGGAGAGGAAGAAACGTAAGTCCATCGGATGGGCCACCGAATGTCAGGTGGGACACCCCCTGGGGCCCTGCGTTTGTCAGAAGCAAATATGCTATGGTGGGGACAGTGGCCGAGGGAGCCTTGAGGACGGACGACCTCCCCCTCGTGGACAAAGCACCCGACCCCAGCTCGGGCTGGCACGAGGGAGGCGGAGGCACGGCCCGGGGCGGCCATCCGCCCCTTCAGGGCGACTCGGCCAGGCGCGAGGGGTCCAGTCCGCATGCGCACCCCGCCCCCCCCCCCCCCGACTCCCCAAGTCATGGCCAGCGCGAAAGCAGAAGCGACGAGGATGACATCTGCGTCCAGGCTGGAGTGTGGGTCTGCTTTGGAGGCGCCCTTCTGCGGGAGGCAGAAGAGCGGGGTGGACAGGCTGCTTCCTGGCACATGTGGCATCTGTCCCCAGGTGGCACGTTCCCGGCCCTACCCCGTCTTCCTAGCCCCCTGCCTGCGGTGCATGCCTTCCAGTCGGACCAGAAACAGCATTCTTCCCCCCGAAGCTGTCGCCGAGGCCTGACGCGCTGGGCTGAGCTGCGGACGTGTTTCCCACGCCTCCCCCGATCCCTCCACCGTGATGTGCTCCGTGCTCGTCACTAAACCAGAACCGAACCCGCTGCCTAACCGTCCCGTGTCCCCCGGGGAGGCAGCCGTTCTGGGATGGCGGCTCTGGGCGGGGGGACCCGGCTGGAAAGCTGTGGCAGGAAGGAAGGCGGGGGGGTGCTACCCTGGAAGCTTCCGGACCCGCTCAGGGCACACGTAGGGGGACTGCCCGTCTCTTCTGCGGCCACCTTGCCCCGATGGCCATGACCAAGCCCAGGAAAAGCGGGGGTGGGGGGGGAAGGCCACCACGGTCCCCAGGTCCCTGCTCGCTTTACTATGCCATCGGAAGGATGACCCTTCCCCGACGGCACACCCCAGCGCCCCCTGCTGAACCCTTGAAAGAACACCCCAGAAAGAAACGCAACGGGGAGCAGAAGACCAGGTCTTTTACCATCTTCCCGCGTGGGCAGTCCGTCGTCCTCCTCGGTGACGTCGTTCCCCTGTGACAGAAGGGGGGCACCGTGAGCCCGCCCCGCGGTGGCAGGAGCACAGCAGACCACGCGAGGGCAGGGCCACCGCCCACCCAGGGCGTCCAAAGTCCACACGCGGAGTTCGTCCCAACCGTGGGCCGAGAATACGGTTGAGCCTTGAGCAACGTGGATTTGGACGG